>BQKN01064981.1:51255-111587 GCA_022839385.1 Asparagus kiusianus | reverse complement strand
TCTCGGCTGTGGCTGAGACACCCCTGGGGGGGTGTCTCGGCCATTGGCCGAGACAACCCCTTGGGGGTGTCTCAAGCCAGCCGAGACGTGTTCATGTGTCCCCGGTTCAGCCCGGGGCTGTGCCGTTGTCCCGCTGTTGACTTGCCGTTGACTTTTCGTCCGAACTCGGATTTGGGTGATTTCGGATGCGTTGGAATCGTGACGGCGAGCTCTGTAGACCCCGATGGTTGGATTATCTGTGGGGTGGTCGAGGCGCAACGGGCGTTGGTCTGATTGCAGTGATAGCGGGGTTTCGGTCAACCCGTATCCTTGCGATTCTGACATTCTGTCGGCTCACGTAATCCGTCGGTTTGCTTCATTCGCTCACCGGCGTCATTTGAGCTCTTGTGAACCGGGTAGTGACGTTCGATCGCCGCTCGTTGACACCGAGCTATGTTCGGGGACCTATCGGCAATTTTCGACGCCTACAAGAAGTATGGGTTTTCTTAGCTTTCTTAGATCTAGACATGATTAGATAGATAAATAACAAAAGATATAAAGATCAAGTTTAGAAAAATACCCCAAACTGTTGAAACCCTAGATTAGTCGACTAGAACCTGGAGTAGTCGACTACTGTTCTTGACTGGTTGACAGATTTGAAGGAAGATTGAAGAACTTGATGAAAATTTGAGAAAAATAAAAATGCCCTAACCTGGATTCGTGGGTTCTGAAGAGAGGAAGATGAGGGTTCGGTTTTGGGTAGAGTTAGTAGGTAGTTTTTGATTTTTTACTTTATCTTTTAAGAAGAAAATACAATGTATGATTCAGATTTGATAGTAAATTGAATGTAGGGTTAAGATTTGATCTTAAATGTGTAGTTAGGATTGATAGAGTTGAAAATCTATGGTTGAGATGAGTTTTACTTAACTGAAACGGGTATTGGGTTTTGGGTTTAAAATTAAATAAAAAACCAATAAGTTTTTAAAACTGTAAAACTGAAAGTTCAGAATCAGTAGTCAACTAATAGTAAAAGTAGTCGACTACATTGTAATCGACAGAAAGATGATTTTTAGTTTTTAACTCAGAGTAGTCGACTAATCTGTATTGTAGTCGACTACACTGTAAACAACAGAAAGTTAATTTTAAGATTTTAACATAGAGTAGTCGACTATAAAGGCAAGTAGTCGACTACACTGTAATTTACAGAAAAACTTATATGCAGGATTTGTGCATGTTGTCGACTATAAGTAAAATTAGTCGACTATTAACAGTATTAATGCATATGTGTTTGTATTAAAAATTTAATTTAAATCTTCAATTGAACATATACCTAATTCTCTTCTTAATTTAACATAAATTTCTTCTTTTAGGGGTTTTGTTAATATATCTGCTATTTGTTTATCTGTAGGTATAAATTCTAATGAAATATCACCTTTAAGCACATGATCACGTAAAAAATAATGTCTAATATCAATGTGTTTTGTACGTGAATGTTGAATAGGATTTTTAGATAAATTAATAGCACTAGAATTGTCACACATAATGGATGATATGGGACAATTTATGCAATAATCAGTTAATGTTTGTTTCATCCATAATATTTGAGCACATGCAAGACTTGCAGCAATATATTCAGCTTCGGTTGTTGATAATGATACTGAATTTTATTTTTTACTAAACCAAGATACAAGTGAATGTCCTAAGAAATGACATGTTCCACTTATACTTTTTCTATCAGATTTACATCCGGCAAAATCAGCATCACTATATGATATTAAATCAAATGAACTATGTTTTGGATAAAATAAACCATAATTTTTAGTATCTTTAATATATCTAAAATTTCTTTTTACTACTTTAAGATGTGATTCTTTAGGATTAGATTGAAATCTTGCACATAAACATACACTAAACATAATATCAGGTCTACTTGCAGTAATGTAAAGAAGTGATCCAATCATAGCTCGATAGAGCTTTTGATCAACATTCTTACCATTTTCATCTTTGTCAAGTGATGTAGTGGTGCTCATTGGTGTTGGTTTGCTTGTTGAATTTTTCAATCCGAAACGTTTGAGTAAATCTTTTGTATACTTACTTTAATTGATGAATATTCCTTCTTTCAATTATTTAATTTGTAGTCCAAGAAAAAAATTTAGTTCACCTATGTGACTCATTTCAAATTCATCCTGCATAGTCTTAGCAAATTCTTGACAAAGATTGTTGTTAGTAGAACCAAAAATAATATCATCTACATAAATTTGAATTAGTAAAATATCTTTATTTATTTTCTTAATAAATAATATTGAATCAACTTTTCCAATTTCAAAACCTGAAGTTAAAAGAAACTTCTTTAATCTATCATACCAAGCACGAGGTGCTTGTTTAAGACCATATAATGCTTTCTTAAGTTTAAAAACATGATTTGAAAAACTTTCATGTTCAAAACCTGGAGGTTGCTCTACAAAAACTTCTTCTTTTATAAAACCATTTAGAAAAGCACTTTTAACATCCATTTGAAATAATTTAAAATTCATAAAACATGCAAATGCAAGTAAAATTCTAATTGATTCTAATCGTGCAACAGGTGCATAAGTTTCATCATAATCAATTCCTTCTTCTTGATTATAACCTTGAGCAACTAATCTAGCTTTGTTTCTAACAACTTGACCAAATTCATCTAGTTTATTTCTAAAAATCCATTTTGTTCCAATAATGGATTTATTTTGAGATCTAGGTATAAGATCCCAAACATTATTTCAAGTAAATTGATTAAGTTCATCTTGCATAGCAATTATCCATGAATCATCAAGAAGTGCTTCTTTAATGTTTTTAGGTTCAATAGTTAAAATAAAAGCATTATGAGCAATCAAATTAAAATAAGATCTAGTAGTTACTTTGTCCGAAATATTTCAAATAACTAAATCATGTGGATGATTTTTAACTTCTACAAAATCTTTAGGTTAATCATTTTGTAAATTATCATCTTTTGTAATATCTATCATAGGAGTATCATGAATAGTATCAATTATATCATCATCATTATTTAATATAATAGGTGATTTTGAAAAATTATTATCAAAAGAAACATGTAAAGATTCTTTAATAGCTAGTGTTCTTTTGTTATATATTCTATATGCTTTACTATGATTAGAATATCCAACAAAAATTCCTTCATCGGATTTAGAATCAAATTTATCTAAGTTATCATTTGTGTTTAAAATAAAACATTTACAACCAAAAACTTTAAAGTAAGATACTTTTGGAATTTTGTTATAAAATAATTCATAAGATGTTTTCTTTAAAATAGGTCTTAATAAAACTCTATTTAATACAAACAAGCTGTTGATACAGCTTCTGCCCAAAAATATTTTGGTAAATTACTATCACGTAACATGGTTCTAGAACATTTTTGTAAAGTTTTATTTTTTCTTTCTACAACTCCATTTTATTGAGCAGCACGAGGAAAAGAAAAAGTATGTGATATACCATGTTTGTCACAATAATTTGTAAATAATTCATTTTCAAATTCATCTCCATGATCACTACGTATAGAGATAATAGAAGTAGATTTTTGATTTTGAATTCTTTTGCAAAATATAGAAAATTCATTAAAAGCATCATTTTTATGTTTAAGAAAAATTACCCATGTGAATCTAGAATAATCATCAACAAGAACAAATGCATGTCTACTTCTATTTAAAGATGCTACTCTAGATGGACCAAAAAGATCTATGTGAATTAATTCTAATGATCTATTTGTAGATATTACATTTTTAGATTTAAAAGAAGATTTGTGCATTTTTCCTTGTTGACATGCATCACAAAAATTATTTTTAAAAGACATCTTAGGTAAACCATTTACTGAATCATTTTTAGAAATCTTAGACATATGTTTAAAGTTAACATGTCCAAAATGTTTATGCCATAAAATAGAATCATTAGATGATGCAATAAGACAATGTTCATTTAAAATATTTTTCATAGATAAGACATATATGTTATTCTTTCTATGACCTTTAAAAATAATAGTTATTAAATCAATATCATAAATTAAACATGATTCTTTTTCAAAAATAATTTTAAAACCTTTATCACAAAGTTGACTAATACTAAGTAAATTATGTTTAAGACCATCAACTAATAAAACATTACCAATGATAAATTTGTTTAGATTACCGACAGATCCAATACCGATGACTTTTCCTTTGTTGTTATCTCCAAAAGTAATGGTACCATCATCCTTGTTTTGAAAAGATGACAACAATTGTATATTTCCAGTCATATGTTTGGAGCAACCACTATCCAAAATCCACCTATCTTTCTTGGGTACCTGAAATAATAAACATTTACATTTTGGTACCCATACTATGTTGGGTCCTTTAAATTAGCCTTTAGGAAATCAAACCCAAGATGTGTTTGATTTGCCTAAATAGTTAGATGATAAACAAATATTTTTAATAAAATCAGAAATATAAAAATTCTTATGTAAAGAAGATAATTCTTTCGGAACCCAAATTGAAAAGAATTTTGATTTCTTTTTACACAAATTTTTATTTCTATATTCATACAAATCACAAGAAGGTTTTACAAAAATTGTTTTCTTTGATATATTTTTATTAATTTGAAAACCTAATCCTTTTGTCTTTTGTGATTCTTTTTGAAAAGAAAGAATGTTATTGAGATTTTCTTTACCTTTATTAAACTTGCTTACATTTAAACATATATCTTCATATCTTGATTTAAAAGAATAAATATCTTTATCTAAACTATTAATACGAATATTTAAATTATTACATTCTGATTTTAAATAATTATTCTCATTAGATAAACATTCATTTTCTTTAAGTAAAGAAAAATTTTCTTCTTTCAATTCAATTATTTGAGAATTAGAAAAAGTAGAGGAATTTAAATCAGAAATTTCTTCAAGTAATCTTTTATTTTCACCTTTAAGAAAATTATGTGATGTCTTTAATCTCACAAAAGTTTTATATAATTCATTGAAAGCATCTAAAAGTTCTTCATTGTCACTTACTTCACTTGTGCCATGAAACACATGTGAGCACTTTCTTTTTCTTCAATTTCTTCATCTGAAGATGATTCATCACTATCATCCCAAGTGACTGTCATTGCTTTCCTTTTCTTGTTATTTTGAATGTTGTTGAAGTTGTTGAAATAACTTAATTTTTGCTTATTCTTCAACATTGGACAATCTTTCTTCATATGACCTGGTTTATTACACTTAAAATAAAGAGGGTTATTTGAAATTGAATTCTTAGATTTAAAATTACCTGGTTTTATAAATTTCCGAAATTTTCGTGCAAACATGCCTATTTCTTCATCATCATCATCTGAATCTTCTTTATCAGAAATAGTATTGAATGCAAGAACTATCTTGTTCTTTGTTTCTTCATCATTCTTTCTATCTTCAATTTAAACTTCATATGCCATAAGATTACCAATAAGATTTTCAACCGTAAGAGTTGACAAATCATTGGCTTTTTCAATAGCGGTAACTTTCTTTTCCCATTGTGGAGTAAGTGATCGAAGTATCTTTCTTATCATTTCCACTTGTGTAAATGTTTTTCCTAGACCAATGAGAGAATTTGTGATGTCGGTGAATCTTGTGAACATTTCTCCAATAGTCTCATTTTCCTTCATCTTGAACAATTCAAATCTGTGCACAAGAACATAAATTTTAGATTCTTTAACTTTATTTGTACCTTCATGAGTTACCTCAAGTGTATGCCAAATATCGTATGCAGATGTGACCATTGATACCCTATTGAACTCATTCTTGTCAAGTGCACAAAATAATGCATTCATTGCTTTTGAATCCAAATTTGCATTATTTTTTTGAGAAGTAGTCCATTCTGCAAAAGGAGTTGTTGGCTTCTCATATTTTGTTTCCACAACGTTCCAAAGTTCGTAGCCAATTGATTGAAGATAAATCTTCATTCTGCACTTCCAATAGTTGTAGTTCAATCCATCAAACATTGGTGAATGATCTGTTGAGTGACCTTCTTTGAATTGTGAAGTATTTGTTGATGCCATCTTTCACCTTTCTCTGATACCAAATGTAGGATCTGAAATATATACACTTGAACACTAGAGGGAGGGTGAATAGTGTTCTTTTAAAATTTATGCAAAGTATATTATAAATTGCAAAGAAAAATGGCAATCTCAGAAATTCACAATCACAAACACAAGGATTTATACTGGTTCCACCAAACTGGTGTACATCCAGTCCCCAAGCAAATCATGCTTGAGAGTTTCCACTATGATTTTGAATAAACTTATAAAATCAAACGCAAACCTGACCAATTTACAAGTCCTTGCAAATTGCAACACCAATTGACAAACACCTTGCCAATTTGAACACCAATCTCTAAACCAAGAGATCAACCCTCTCAAAACCTAAGAGAAATCCTTTTCGAAGCAAGAACACAATTGATCCTATAAGCCTTGAATGTGTAGTGAAGTGTAGCAGTGGCTTAGGATTCTTTTAACCTCTGTAAATTGCCTAAACAATAGGTATTTGAATAATGTTTAGAGGAAATTTCAGAAACTTCTCTTTTTCTCAAATCTGAATATTTTTCACTTGAAAAATGCACAAAGATCAAAGCTTATAGGTATGTATGTCTCTGCATTTTTTTCTGAACAAATAACCTATTTATAGCCCTTGAAAAGATAATTTTTTGAACTTTAAAAACGTTTAAAAACGGCTATAAACAGTCATAAATTCAAACTTTAAAATCTAGAAAAAATTTATCTGTAGTCGACTATAATAGACATAAGTCGACTACACTGAGTTCAAACAGACTCTGTGTATTCAGAAAATTTCTCAGTAGTCGACTACAATGCTCATTAGTCGACTACACTGTATTTTGACAGAAACTGATAAAATAAAATTTACGTTCAGTAGTCGACTATAATGTTGATTAGTCGACTATACTGTAAAAAGACAGAAACTTATGTTTCTGTAAAACACCTGAGTAGTCAACTACAATCTACATTAGTCGACTATACTGTAAAACAACAGAAACATATATTTAAGTTTTATACACGAGTAGTCGACTACTATTCTAATTAGTCGACTACTAAGAGTAAAAATTATAAAATAAATGATTTTAAAAACAAGTTTTAACTATAATTCTAATGGTTAACATAAGGGATTTCTATAGTTAACCAACACACTAAGCCTGTGTTAGTGTGTTCTAATATTGTGTGTGTGTGCGTGTGTGTGATCAAGGCTAGTATAATAATTCTAAGTAAAGAAAATGTAAAATACATTATCTCATATGTTCTTCATTTTCTTTACTTCATAATGCCTTGAAAACATCTTGCACTTGTTCATATTCTGATATTGAAATCTGCATATAAAAGTTAGTGCACACACTGTATAAATTGTTATCATCAAAATACTATCATGGTGATATGATATTCAACAATAATACTGCCCTGATTAGTTTAATGCATGGGCGGTGAGATTCTATTTCTTGGGTACTTCTCTTTCGAGACTTGTTCGTACCTCCAGCCCGATAGTACAACTCATTGGTCATATGACCAGAGCAACCTATCGCGTGGTTGCACGACTTTTTAGGTATAACGTCGTCGTCTGATGAACATGTTTCCTTCTGAGAGCTTGCTGCCTTATTGGCGTTCTTAAGAGTCACGTATTTGGAGCTACGCTTTTGGGAGCGCGAACTCTTGACGGGCTATTGGACTTTAATTCGTCGTCCGAGGCGGTCAAGTGCAAGGGTTTTCCTATTATAGGAAAGCTCTGACTTGTTGCGAGGGTGTGTACGACCCCCAGCTCGAGTGGTTGCTCGGGGTTCAGTCACCGGACACAAACGTTCTTTGATCGGAACTTTGCCTTGATCCTCGTGCAAAGGACCAAGGTGATCCGTCATCCTCTCCTTGAAACAGGACAGGTCTCCATGGTCATGAGGCTTCACCGAAAGTGCGGAATTAATCGGAACAGAAGCAGGGGCTGTCGGAGGCTTAAACGGGACTGCAGGAGGTGAACCGGGTGCGAATCGAGCCGAACCAAGTGCAAACCGAACCGAACCGGATGCGAACCGAACCGAACCGTACGCGAACTGGCACAAACCACCAATTGGTGGCTCGGCTTGGGCCGAGCCACCATTTGGTGGCTCGGTTTTAGCAGAGCCACCAGATGGTGGTTCGCATATTTCGACTGTTCCGGGCGCTGTTTAACTTTTTGTCGACGCTGTTTCGGTCTTTGGTTTCTAGACTTGGCGTGATTTCAGTAGCTTCTTGATCACCTCTTTTTGCTTCAGCTTTTGCGCTTCTCGCACGAGAATTCGCGCGTACGCAATCAAGGCGCGACGCTTCTTAATGCGCTCCTCGAAGGTTGAGCGGATCTGTTTGACTTGGATCCACTCATTCGTTGTTAGTTTGGAGGAGAGGCAATTTATTTGCTGCTGGGGCACTCGATGCCTTCTACGTTTTAGATCCGTCTCATAGCCAATCCCATCAACTAGCTCCAAAGTCTTAGCAAATCGGCGCGCAAGTCGTTGGTGCTGCCTTTGGCGTGCCCTCTTCGATAAACTTGGTGTAGCTACATCGGTTATCTCCTTGATTGAGGAGGAGTCCAGATCAGTAAATCCGACTTCGTTAGAGGCCGGAGGGGCATTGCAAGGTGCAGCTACCACAGCAACGGGGGCTTTGATCTTCCTACGCTTGTGAGGGGCAGAGGATCTAGAGGAGGAGGTCGACAGATACTCCTCGAACTTCAGTTGATCGAACTCGTACTCGACCTCTTCGTAAACCGAGATCCGAAGCCGTGGTTACGGCACGATAGCTTCGGCAGCAAAGCTATTAGCTCCCACTGTGGTTGCCAGCTTGTTTGGGTCAAAAATCATTGTTTTCATTGTGATTGAATCTATTACAACTTTAATCGTTTATAATAAACTCAAATAAAAAGTTGATCTTTTTATAAGATCTTCTTATACAATGAAAATACAAAAGATACGACTCTTGGCAAACAGCACAACGGACGTTTATCACCCGCTGCTTGCGTGGGATCTTTGCCTGTGCCGGGGACGTTAATATCCGTAGACTACCGCGGATCAGACCCGGTTGATAGATAAATGATCAAAGCTCTTACTTCATGAAGAAAATAATCGCTACAGCAATGATCTTGACCAAGCGAGATTACGGCTCTTCTCAAGATTTAAGACCAAGTTTAAATCCGTAGGAATAGGGGACGGGTCTCAGATCTCTCGAACTCCACTCTTTATGCACAGGAGATCGCCAAGATCTGCTAACCCTTGCTGTAAATTCGTGGCTCCACTCTCCAATTCGGTAGTGTTTCGCCCTCTTGATGTCCAGCCCTGTGTAATGAGCACCCGAGCTCATATTTATAAGCTTTGGAAGCGGGTATTTGGATAAGAACGAGTGATTCCTCTTTATCTTCAGTTAAGAACTGATTAACCATAGTATCAGATCAGTTGGAACGCTCAGGAACAAACAAATCCTAAGAAAACCATCAAAACCAAAAAATCATCAAATCTGGCCGATTGTCACCCGGTGGCTCGGTCGCCGAGTCACCATTCGGTAACCTGGTTATGGGCCGAACTGCTGGTTCGGCCGAGTCGGTTTGATGTGACTCGGTCGCCAGCAGCTTTTATTGGTTTTCTGGGTTTTGACTTGTTCCGTCGTTACGCGTATTTCGTCGTTTAGTTGACTTGTACGCTTTCCCGATTCATTTCGCGAACGCATGGATAGCTTGACGGTGGCCGACAGGCGTGAGGTCTCTTGGTTCGCTGCTTAGCTGGCCGATGCGCATGCGGGCCACTTGGTTCGTCAATTTGGTTGCTGATGGGTGTGCGGGCCACTGGATGGTGGTCGGTGAGCACACGGGCCACTTGGTTTGCCGATTTAGTGGCCGATGAGCATGCGGGCCACTTGGTGGTGGCCTGTGACCATGCGGGCCACGTCATTCATAGTCCGTTGATTCGCTTGTCGGCGTCAGATAATCCTCTTTGACTTAGATAACAGCGTTCATCACCTTCTCTTCGTCTCAAGTTGTGTGTGGATACCTATAGGCATTTTTAGACGCCTACAACTACCCTCTGAGTCTGCATCAAGACGCCTCCTAATCTTACCAATGATGCATCTATGTAGACGACGAACGCCCTGTTGCTGCTCGAAATAGTCAAAACTAGCACTGTGGAAAACTTAGCCTTCAAGGTATCAAAGCCTTCTGGCACTCCATGCTCCAAATGAACTGTACACCCTTCTTCGTAAGGCGTGTAAGTGGTGTCAAAATCTTCAAGAAGTCATAGATAAACTTCCAATAATAGCTTGCTAAACCCGAAAAGCTACGTATCTCTATCTCCGTCTTCGGCAGATTCCCAATTAAGAACTGCTGTAATCTTAGCCGGATCCACTGCTATGCCCTCTCTGCTGATGACATGGTCGAGAAATCTGACTTCTGAAAGTCAAAACTTATATTTGCTGCACTTGGCATAAAATTGATACTCCTGTAGAGTCTGCAAAGCTAACCAGAGATGCTACTCGTGTTCTGCCTCCGATCTCGAATATATGAGAAAATCATCGATAAAGATAAGTACAAACTGGTCCAAGAAGGGAGAAAAACCTCGGTTCATCGAATCCATGAATGCCACGGGTGCATTAGTCAACCCAAAAGGCATGACCATGAACTCGAAAGATCCATATCGAGTAAGAAAAGCGGTCTTGGGGATATCCATCTCCCAAACCCATAACTGATGATAACTAGAACGAAGATCAATCTTCGAGAAACATTACGCTTCGTGTAGCTGATCGAACAAGATATAAGTCCTATTAAATCCGCATAGTGAACTTGTTCACATCATAAAAATCTATATAAAATCATAAGTCATTGTCCTCATTCTCCCGAAGAGGATCAGTGCTCCCATAAATAAAAAAAATACTCCAGTCAGTAATACTCTAAAATGATAGTTCATTTATCTATTTCTATCTGTAGCTCCCTCATCTCAGCAGGTGCCATACAATAGGGTGCTTAGGATATCGGTACTATGCTCGGCTGCAACTCGATGCAGGAAACAACCTCTCTCACTGGAGGAAATCTAGGCATGTCCTGAAAGAGATCTTGATACTCTGAGACAACTCCGGTCTCGTAAAAATTAGCACTCCGATCTCTCAGCATCACCTACTCAACGTATACCAGAAATAACTCCACATTCCGGTCACCCTATGAGGTTGCTACTCACAAGCTGACTGTTTTAGTAAAACAGTCGATACCAATATAGTATGATGATAGCTAATCCATATCAAGAATGATGTCAAAATTTGACATAAGCAACACGATCAACTGGATGACTAACTCAGACTCATCTAGTTTGATAACACATCTCCTGCAGATAGAAGGGATACCCCCCTAAGAGGAGTAGATACTGACAACGGAATATCTAAGGAATGTGCCACAAGCTGAAACCTATCAACGAAGGTACGAAAGATAAAAGATAAGCGAATTTCCTAAATCAAACTAGATCTGAACTGAAAAGGAAATCACAAATAAAGCTCTGCTCGTACCATGATCATGCGGTACAGCTGAAAAGACTCTGCTGGATAATACAAATCTCCTTGATAATGCAAATTTGGCCTGCTAGCCCCTAAATCCTCAGATTAACACGTAGTGCCTCTATTTCCCCACTGCTGGCCGAAATTACAACTCTGAGACTGTCGACCGTGACCTTTATCATGCTAGCTTCCTGCTGGTGTACTATGATAATTCTTTCGTCATTTGTTCGATCTTGTTGTGATTGTAACATGTTCTCCGAACTCTGCGCTACTTTTGCGCTCTCAAATCATATTGTGCTCCTTTCTTCTGTTGTCCTTATTGCTGGGGTAAAATCATTCTCTTGCTGCTAGGTTTCTCTAGATTTTGCAACAGTTCTCTTGCCATTGTCATTGTCACTATTCTGGTTTTGATTTCTTCCTTCACCACGGGTATATCTCTCTGCTTCACTTAGACTAGCTCTAACTGCTTGTTGAAGTAGTAACAAAAATTTCTCCTGAATAGGTGATAAATGCTGCCCCATCAAAAATCTGGATGTCGTTGCTATCCTCCAGTGACGTCCTAAATGCTGAATACATCTAACTCCTACTTGGTACTAAGTCGACGTTCAAGAAATTTTCACATACCTCTTCCCTTTATAGGTTGTAATTGAAATTGGTGTGCCTTAAAACTCTAGTGCTCTCATTGTCTGATATCTTTCTTATTCTTTCAGAGTTAAACCTCCTGCTCTACGGCTCTATCAATAGCTGATTGTAGTGGTGTACTCATTGGTATTACCTCTTTACTTTCACGACGGGTACAACCGGTGGTGAATCTCTTGTAAATGGTATTGCTGACGGAAACGGATACACCTCTTGCTTCTCGAGTGTTGTAAAATTTTGCTACTAACGGCGCCATGAAGTCGATCAAATACTGTGGAGCCTGCTGCGGCTCGGCTCTGCATGCCCAGTTCTCCAGGTATGAGTTTTACCTCGACCACATCCTCGTTTCGATATTTATAATATCAAAAGGAGAACTTAATTATCACAGTAAATGAGAAAGCAAATATATATATATATATATATATATATATATATATATATATATATATATCGTATCACAATACGAATTCATAAAAAAACATAGTATTCCCGCAAATACTTTCAATCAACATAAAATAGTTGTCATAAAAAAATATATCCTCAAATTTTTAGATATACGCATATATCGTCCTCACTCATACTAGGAAATCCTTAACGGACTGTATACATGAATCCTAAAAAACTCTATCCTAACTCCACGACTCGACACAGGATGATCCTAAGGATACTGGAACTAGAGCTCCAATACCAACTGTGACACCCCTGGGTTCGCATAAGGCTGTAGTCCAAGATGAAACCAAGAATGTCAAACCTGCCATGCACCACACCGTGTAAACATGTTTCACCATCACAATTACTATCTCTCTAGTAGAGTCAATGAAAGGTGTAGTTACAAAAGTAAGTAAAAGATAATTCGGAAATCAACAGATGAAATAATAGAGATCAAATTAATATTCCATCATCTAGCATACTGAAGTACAAGTCAATGTCTGAAATGAATAAACTGAAGTACTCAACAAGTCTCAAATACAAATAATATCTGACAAGAGGAAATAAGGCACACAACCTTTACAACTTCTAGAATAAAACTCTCAAATGTCTAAACAAAAGTCTACAGTGGAGCTCAAAAGAAGAATATAACTAAATAGACAGCTAAAGCTAAAATGCATCGCCATCAACCTACGACTCTCCGGGCTCCTAGCTCGTTACCTAAAAGAGGGAGGGACAACGAGCGTCAAAGCGCTAGCGAGCAACATCACAACCAACCCTAAGGGATAGGGCTCATTTTATAAGAAAATACAGTTAACACATAATAACATAAAATCATTTATCCAAACAATAATGGGTTTTAGTACATAGGAAGTTACAACACGAGCATAGGTACGTCGAGCAAAATAATCCAAACAAGGAAACCCTCATGTATATACCTTGTATCTCAAATTATAAGTCCCTAAGTACCAAACTCGGAGTCTAATATATGAACAATAAAGAAAAGAAAATGAACTCATCTCTACCGATAAAACAAAGTCATGTCAAAGCCACAATAAGTGTCATGTCCAGCCTAGGTAGCTATCATATCTCAACTTCATGAATATGTCATGCTCCAAACTCGGTTATGTATCATGCTCAAGGTTTAGCAAATGTCTAACACATGGACTAAATGATATGCATGTCCAACACATGGACTGAAATGATAAGTGTCCAACACATGGACTAATAGTAATGTATGTCCAACACATGGACTATAAGTAAAGAGGTGCAACCGTCAAAATAAATGCGAAAGAAATATACATATCCTATACTCGCACGTGTCTCGATGTACGGATCTAAACTTGTGTCAAAAGTCAACTCACATGTATAGATAAATCACTAACATTGTAAACTAGTGTCAAATAATTGAGGCGACCCCGAAAAGCAACTCAAACAGATTAAGAATCTGTAAAACACCTCATCAGTCAACTCATGTGTTGACTGATGCAATCAGTCGACTCATTGGTCGACTGGTAAGATCAGGCATAACAGCCTCAGTTCACCAGTCGACTGATCGGTCGACTAAGGAACTGAGAAAACAAAATCAGCCTGTCAGTCGACTGATCAGTCGACTGATAGCTAAAAAATTTAGCCCGTCGGTTGACTGATCAGTCGACCGAACGGTTGTAGAAACCTGTTTGTGCAATGATTATTTGCAATACTGTTTATCCAAAATCATCATCATAAATCCCAAGCATAAAGATACTGATTTTAACATATATGTGCTAAACCGAAATGAAAGATCTACATGTAAACATTTATCAAAAAAAACCTTAAACACATAAAAACATGTTTGATACGTTTTGAAATTAATAAATCATGAATTAACTCTTGTCAAACGTTTTCAGATCTAGATCTTTTTAATAAAACGTTGATGATCTTTTTATAAACTGAGAAGCTTAATATTTCACAACATATACCATAAAGATTTATTCTTTATACTAAAAATACATTTTAGGCTTAATAAAAACCCATTAAAACTCAATAAATTTGTGTAAAACAAAAGGGACAGAGTTAGGTGAGATGTTACTCATCTCAGGGGTGATGAAAAACTCTTGGATCTGAGAGAGAGTGGTTTCTTTCGCTGCAAAGTGAAAATCTTGACGAAAATCCTCCGAGTTCTCCCCAAAATCACCAAGAACAAACCTAGGGTTTGAGAGAGAAGAGAGGGGCTAGGGTTTCTCAGATCTGGTGATGAGAGGGGGTGTTTTCGGGTAGGGGAGATCATATATGAAAAGCCAGACCCGACCCAAAACCCGAACCAATCAAAACAGACCCGAAACCTAGAAAAACTAGAAAACAGCTCGTCAGTCGACTGATCGGTCGACTGATCTCGTCAGTCGACTGATCGGTTGACTGATCTGGCAATTTCTTGTTTCGTGCATGTTTTGCTTATTTGCAAAACCAACGCACAAAACTCTACACACATACCCTCATATCATCTCAAATAACTTGTTATCATGTCCATCTATGACCTCAAGCTATTTATCATAAAAATTCATATATATACATAACAAAAAGATACGGGGTTTTATAGTCCAGTATTCTGGTGTGCACCAACCCAGTACAGTCAAGATCTCCTCAATCTATAAGGTAAAGATCTCCTCGATCTATCAGGCAAAGATCTCCTCGATCTATCAGACCTTCTCGGTCTAGGCACTGTTCCTACGAGCACTAGCTATTCTATAATTTATATCTGTATATATTGATTGTTATTTTTAGAATGAATTTTCCTTAAGGATTTGGGGTCTATTTATAGCGTTTAGAAAAACACTATGTACTAATAAAATAATAATATTTTACTATGCATACGAGGCCTACGTCTTAAATTTTCTTCTGTGGGGCGCACGACTTTTGACAAAAAATTAAAAACATGGGCTACTCTTCAATCAGCAGCCCATGTAAGGAATATTAAAAAAATAATATTCAACAATCCCCCACAAATTTTTTTAAACTAGTATCGTGTAACAATACCGTTGTTTCAATCGTTGTGCATAAGGAAGATGTCGCAAGGACTTGAATCCCCTTTAAACCACCTGAATAACAGATAAGTGCATGGTGTCACAGAGATTTGAACCAGTATATGTCTAAAAATTCAGCGATCACACAAGATCAAACTCATCTGTGGTAGTTTTCACTTTGAACCACACTTGCCTTTATCTTTGCCTTTACCTTGCCTTTGCCTTTGCCTTTGCACATTTATGGCCTTATGCATGTCCTGATTTCTGCTAGGGCTCTAGGTATCTTTCCACAAGACACCATAGGAGACGGCCAAATCTCCACCCATGCATAGGTGAGTTCTTTAGGCATGTTTCCTATCAAACATCCCGCATCCGAAATGCTTTGAACTCATTAAGACTTAAGAGTCATCCTCTCTCATGATAGGATTCTAGGTGAAAAGATCAAAGTTTTACTCGGATAGTTCAGCCAAGTAAGGATAGTATTAGAGGTTGATCAAAGATCAATTAAGTACTTCGTTCCTTGTGGAGCGCATTACGCAACCCCCAAATCTTGCCTTAGACACTGACTAATCCAAGAAAACTTAAACCCTTTCACTTGTAAATCTTACTTGACTTTTGAACCATTTATCTTGTCATTAGTAGCGTAACCTTTGAACTAATAACTAGATATAAATGGTAAGTATTTGTATGACTACCAACTTTTGCAAATATTACTTGACTTTTGAACCAATTATCTTACTATTAGTAGCATAAGCTTTGAACTAATAATTTAATAAACATGGTAAGTATTTGTAAGACTTACAAAACTTTGAGACCCATTCCAATAGATGTTCTTTCGACTATGTACTTTTTCAGACCCTTAGTCAAAGGATCAGCCACATTCTCTAAAGATCGGACGTCAATCACAGAGATGACTCCTTGATAAATGAGGTCTCTCAAATAGCCATGCTTCAAACGAATGGTCCGCTTCTTTTCATTGAACAACGAGTTCGCTCCAACAGTACTCGTCGTTTGATTATTACAATAGATAGTAATTACGCCTTACAATTCCGTCAATGGAAGGTTTCGGAGAAAACAAATGAGTCATTCAGCTTCATCTCCTACAGCACAGAATGCGAAGAAATCAGATTACATCGATGACTGTGCAATCATGTTCTGCTTCTTAGACTTCCACGAGATGGTAGCTCCACCCATAGTGAAGACAAATCCTCTAGTAGATCTGTACTCATCTGGTTCTGAGCACCAGTTCACATCTGAATAGACTTCGATTACAGCCGAATATCCAGTATAGAATAGGCCCAGATCTGTAATTCCTTTCAAGTATCTCATTAATCTCTGGACATCATCCCAATGAAGCTTTCTAGGATTACTTGTGAACCTACTAAGCATTCCTACAGCGAATGTTATATCTGGCCTTGTGTATCTCATCGCGTACATAATACTCCAATGATCTTTGAGTATCTTAGCTGCTCTACTAGTCTTCTAGTGTTCAGTCGAAGATTCTTGTTGTAATCATATGGCACTGATAGTTCTGGCAGGTCGTAGTAGCCATACTTCCTTAGCATGCTCTCGACATAATAAGATTAGGACAACCCAATACCCTCTTCAGAGTATATGATTTTGATTCCGAGAATCACGTCCGCAGTTCTAAGGTCCTTTGTGCTGAACTGTGTTGAAAGAAATTTCTTGGTAGATATTACTATCTCTAAATCACTCCTAATAATGAGCATATCATCCACATAGAGGCAGATGACCACCATCATTCTTTCAGCGATCTTGATGTATAGGCACTTGTCAGATTCACTGACTTGATACCCATTGTTGCGAACAACCCCATCGAACTTCTCATGCCGGAGTTTTGGTGCCTGCTTAAGTCCATATAAAGACTTAACAAGTTTACAAACCTTACCAGCTAGAGAATCAAGTCCTTCTGGTTTCTCCATGTAGATCTCTTCTGTGAGATCTCCATTGAGAAAGGCAGTCTTCATACTCATCTGATGTATGACAAACCTTTTAATCACCACCCATACGATAAGCACTCTGATGGTAGTGATCCTACAAACTGGTGTATAGATATCAAAGAAATCTATATCTTCTTTCTGAGAGAATCCTTTCGCCACCAGTCTTACTTTATACTTTTCAATAGTACCATCAGAACGGAGCTTCTTCTTGAAGATCCACTTGTAACTAATAGGCCTTGCACCTTTAGGTACATCCACCAGCTCCCAAGTATGATTTTGGATCAATGAATCTATCTCATCATCTATAGCTTCTTTCTATAGAAGAACATCTACTGACTGCATTGCTTCTTAAAAAGTCTGTAGGTCTCCTTCCACATTATAGGTGATGAAGTCATCTCCAAAATCTTTCTGTCTCCTGATACTCTTGAAAGATGGTTTGATAGCTCCTTCATCATTGATAGTTTTAGTTTCTTGTGAAACTGGCTCCTCTGGTGCATCTGATGTACTAGTATTCTCTGCTACATCTTTGAGCAATAAGCCTTTATGTTTGATAAATTTATCCTCAAAGAATTCTACATCCCGATCTTTAATGATGGAGTTGGTTCCAAGGTCCAGGAACCTGCAAGCATTGCTATCTTTAGCGAAGCTAAGAAACACACATTTGTTAGCCTTTGGTCCGAGCTTAGGCCTTCTGATATCTGGAATTCGAACATATGTGAGACACCCCCACACTTTGAGATTATCCAAATGGTCTGGATATCCACTACAACACCTAAAATCTACCATAGCGGCCAAAAAACGCTATGGTATTATTTCATAGCGTTTTAATCAACGCTGTGTCAGAACCCGCTATAGTAGGTATGTGGCTTTACATAGCGTTTCCCCAAACGCTATCAAAAAGTTTCCAACCATAGCGTTTTTATGTAGCTATAAAAGAGTATTCAATAACGTTTCTATATTGCTATGACAAATATCTTTCATAGCGGTTAAAAAACGCTATTAGTTAGTTTCCAACCATAGCGTTTTTATGTAGCTATAAAAGAGTATTCAATAGCGTTTCTATATTGCTATGACAAATATCTTTCATAGCGGTTAAAAAACGCTATTAGTTAGTTTTCATTCATAGCATTTCTACGCTACTATTGTCTTACATTTGATAGCGTTTGAGTTACTACAATGGCGTTTCAGTGAATGTTGTCTTTCTTCTTTTAATAGCATTTCAGCAATTGTTTCCACTTCTTATAGCATTTTAGTTGTGCCTATAAACCTTTGAGGTTGAACTAGAAATAACTTCCAATTGTGACAACCATAAAAGCAAATATTTCATTTAAAGGTTCAAACTGATACATAACCAAGTTGTAGCATACAAGAAGAGTCAACACAAATGTTTCAAAAAACAAATACTAGCCTTTGGATAGTCCAACATGGAGTATAAGAAATTAACCATAGTACACAGAACAACAGAAACTAAATTTGCTGCATTACATATGACTTGGGAGACTCATCATCTTCAGCAATTGAGTACTTGTACTGCTGCAAAAACAGAAATTAACAACACCAATAATGAGATCCTAGAGCCATGAACATTATATGGACACAAAACAGAAAACAACAACACCAATAATTAGAAATCACAAGCTTATATTAATTTCTTTAATAATTTTGTTTAAATTTGTTATTAATGAAAATAAGAAGACAATAATTTGTTCTTTATTAATTTCTGCATGAAAAACTGGCTTTAATGATAGCAAAGAGAGTCAATACCTTTATTTGAATGGTTAGGTTGCTCTTTCTCATGAATCCTATCAAGCATTGAGATGAAGAACTCATGGGCATCTTGCTGCTCATAACCAGCAAGGGTAGCTGAATGTTGCCACCAACTATATGACAAAACAAGTAAATGGAAAAATTGATGATGTTTTATTTCTGACAATCATTTCAAATTTTAATTTAAATAATAAAAAGAAAGAAATAGCTCGGGGGAAATTGTCAGTATAAAAGGTCTTGTATATGCGTGATCTGTGTTTGTATGCCCCATCTATGCATGTTATTTTTCATCTTTTTACTATTTTCATTCTTGTATCCTCAGTTCCAAGTTAATCTCCCCGCACTCTTTTTTCTTTCTTTCCTCCCGTTTACTTTCTCCTATTGCTGCAATTGCAAGATAAAAATTATCTGAGTAATGTGAATTATGAGCTAAAATAAAGGGTCACGTCCTGAGCAGCTATTTTAGGTATCGTTATGCCAAAAACTGTTAGTCACACTGGATGGGTGACCTTTTCACCACCCTTTTGCTAGCTCATTTCAGCAAAATGAGACGCTATCTCATAACCATCAACCCTGTGTGCGTGCACATGTGGGTGCGCACATATAAACATGCACACACACACACCATATATACATGCGCATCACACACACAAAATGTACAAGATATATACATACATAATTGACATGCATGCACAATATATACACACATACATAACTGACATATGCACATATACATACACAACATGCATATGGACATAGATAATACATATATACAAAATCAGACGCTTACACAATATAAAGTCCCCTGTCCATTATGAAAACCTCCAACAGACAAGCAACCTAACTAGAGCTAAGCATAAGATGTTATGCAAGCAGGCACGTATATATATTTATTTAAAATCTCTAATTTCAAAATTGAAGCCTTGAAGCCTGGCTCAGAGGGAAAGCTGTAGCAATAGGTTATTGAACGTTCCAAGTCCAAGTCCAAACTACAGTATTGGTTCAAAAATAAAACAACAATGATGGTAATGATGACAATGACGATGATGATGATCATAATTACAGTTTAGACAAACAATCTCATTACTACAAGAAAGCACAATATGTGGGAAATAGGGTAAGATCCTTTATGTACAAAGAACAGTTTTTTTAATTGTATTTCCTAAAAGCAATTAAATAGAAGTAATCAACAATAAGATACCGAATTTTGACAACTTTGCAAGTAAATTTCAGAACAGGAGGAAGCTTACCTGATTTTGATAGGATACAAGAGCACTAAGAAGTTCTTCATTTACTGACACAGGCAAAGGAGGCATCTGACTCATTATGCTAGGCATATTGCTCATGCTGCATAAAGATCAACAAAAATGACATATTAGAGACAATAAACAGCACCCACAAGAAGAACAAATGTGCGAAACTGCTGAGTTTCCCCATAGGACCATAAAAAAAGTTGAACAATGTCATACTTATTTAGGATGGTTGTGATATTGTTTCTTGTATGACAGAACAAATCAATATTTTGTTGTACCTGCATTGGTAAAAGTTCCAAAGAATCATACACCTTCTCTAGATACAGAACAAAAAAGCGAAAAAGAGAATAAGTAAAGGCCATCAGTTAAGACCAGATAGAAGAGCAAAATATTTAGCACAGAACATGCCCTATATATAATTCCTAGAATACTTTAAATAAAAGTAAAATATAGAGAACGATAACAATGACTAATAAATACTATAGAGAATGATTACAATGAATAATAGTATTGTACAGAGTAATTGCAATTAGAGGGTATCATGTCAGATGGCAAAACTTTTTGTAGTTTGGAACGAGTCGAAAGTTACAAAAATGATACACTTCTTTTTGAGCAACAAAGAGATATTATCAGGTCCAAAGACAAGTTTCTTGACAGGCCTATAGGGAGCTATGAACTGAGGATAGTTTGTATGGTGAGTTACATTTCCATACCATCATTACTAGTATTGGAATCCTCAGGTCCATGAAAGAAATAATTGGTTAAACCTTCTACTTTTAGTTTACTTTAGCCATTAACTTTCCTTTTGTTTCCAGGGAAAAAAAGACATTAATGGTAACCCTTCGAGCTGAGAAAATCAGCGTATCTCATGTTCGTGTGACATATAACATGCTCTCTGAGTGTCCTGTATTTTGGTTTGTTAATTTATAGCAGAAGAAGCTTTCTCTACGATTACCTCATTGAAACTCTTATTGCAACCCTAGCTGTGCAAAGTGAGACGCTTACTGACAGTTTGGACCTAGAGCAAAGAGAACCCTTGCTGGCAGTGGTGATTGACAATACTCTGTAAATCGCAACATTATTTCAGAGGTCATAGTTAAGAATATCCTTTCATTCCTCACACTCTTATTCTGGTTTGTTAAGTGTGCCCACAATTTAATTTTAACCTCTATATCAATTGACCACTGTATACTAGCTTTCATTTGTTCTTCGTGCATTCAAAGAACTAAGTCAGCACCGCACAACACCTAAGGGTTCACAGGAAATCATGAACAATCAAGTGACCTCCTCCTATGTATTCCTTCAATTTATAATAGCATGATAATTTAGACCTACACACCTTGTATGTTGCAAGATTAGATGAAATCTGATGAAGCATCTGATTGTTTTCATCCACAAGCTGCTGAGTCGCACCATCCAGAGCTGGAACTGTATAACACAAAAATGATATAAGCAAAAGGGCACCCATCCAGTTAACTCTTTAGTGTAAGATCTCGGATAAATTTGAGTATGTTCTAACCATGCATATTATGCTATCAAAATCAACATATCAGAATTTTCGCAAAATCAAATAACTTTTTTACCCACATGATTAAAAACACACAGAAACTATTGGAAATTTTGCTAGGTAGTTCGTGTATAACAACACATCCATAGGTATATATTTAGATATTTTCAATTTAAAAGCCCAAGTTTTAAATTCAGGTCTATAATTTTCACAAAATGGATGCTATCAATAACTATGTAGTTGTTCTAGGCCAATGTGACAAGAAATAGTGGTGACTCTAAAGTAGGCAATGTGTGAGATTAAAAATTATTGACAATTGCAAAACAAGTATGCATTGCTGGGAGATGACAGAAATATAGTCATCAAATGTGTGAATGAAGCATGATAAAACTATGAAACTCAAATGAACAAGAGATTTACGTTGAGGCAGAATTTTCATAGTAAACTGCAAATATGTGATAGCATATTATATGAATAACAAAATGTATTAAATACTACACAATGCCTTGAAGTTCTGACTCACATAGAATTATATACATGGAATTATTTAAGAGAAAACTGCCTCCCTAACCATTTAAATTACAATCAGGTTCTGTTCGTGAAGCTAGAAATAGTGCAAGATTAAGTTACATGTAGACACATCATTCTACTTGATTGTGTCCACTGATTCCAACTCAGTTATTACTTGTTAGTAAGGGGAAGTCTTAAAGAATGTTAGAAAGCTAATGATATTGCGAAAAACTTGTACGTGTCATA
Source organism: Asparagus kiusianus (assembly GCA_022839385.1). Classification (NCBI taxonomy): domain Eukaryota; kingdom Viridiplantae; phylum Streptophyta; class Magnoliopsida; order Asparagales; family Asparagaceae; genus Asparagus; species Asparagus kiusianus. The sequence goes on along the minus strand of BQKN01064981.1, from coordinate 88,744 downwards.
ATAACTGTAATCGACAGTTGTAGCCTAAGTACACATGACAAGCAGTTATCAGCTATTTCTCAGTAGGTGGGAAGATTACCATGGCCTGATGAGATATGATAGAAGCTCAGGGAAGATACAAAGCCACTAGTAACCATGAGAAGTGTCAGAAAAGCAAGGTGCATAAGCTTTAATAAATTGCCCTGTGATCGTAATGAGTGGATATTTGCATTTTCTTAAAAAATCCCTTTTTATTTCCTAGACAACCTGTTCATTTACTTAAGAGAGCATCCCTTCCCAATGCTCACAGTATCATGAAATCTATTGCTCTAACATAACCATTTTACCTAAAATCTTTAGTTACTAATAGAGGCAACATAATCTTAAAACATTCTCTCAAGTAGGATCAGCTGAAAGCTTGACTCGCAAGCAAGGGATTGTAGAAGATGGTAATTGTAAGTGATGTTTAGCACCATAGCCTTATAAATATCGTTAAACATTATTCTCGAATGCTATGTCAGTCAAATGCTTTATCCGAAAGCTTGAAACTAGTTGCATTTGCAGTATGAGTGTATGACACTAAAACATCACAGCTTTATATTTCAGATTTTGCAAATTAGTTCTGCAGACCCAACTTCAATCGAAGCCTAACCAACAATAAACATAAAATCCTAAATTAGCACCATATTTAACAAAAACACATTACTTATAATAATCAGCTATATGAAATTTCCCAACTTACTTAGATGTCACATCTTTTATGCACTTGGCGTATTACAAAATCACTAAAATTGATTATACCAGTTATCTTCTGTTCCTGACATGATCATACTTAAAATAAATGAATAAATTGTTAAGAAAACATTGCTTAGTACAAAAAATTCACCTTGACGAGCTACTCATCAGAAACCCTAAATGAATTGATTCAATCTACGCCACCCCGATGCTTCCTCAAGAAACCTTTTAGATTCCTCAGATGCTCCGAGCTCGCAAGATGATTGATCGCATTATAGCTACAAACATGAAAACTAACCAATAGAAACACCTAGAATCCTCAAAATCCCAAATTAAAAACCCTAGAAACCTCAAATCCGTACCAAGAGACGGAGCCACCGAGATCCCGTACGTCGACGGAGAAGAAAACGCACCAGAACCGGAGAGCTGAGGTCGGCGATCTTTTGCTGGGAGCGGGAGAGGAGAGGAGAGAGGGAGCGCACGGTGAGGGGAGAGCTGAGGTGAGCAAGGGAAGAGAGGAGTGGGTCTGAAAGAGAGGAGTGAGGATTTTTTTGGGTTAGGGTTTTTTTTTCTCGGGGCGGGACCAATGAAATTTGGGGGGAGGAGATGAATGAAAATTTCGGGCGGCATGTTTTAATTTTCAGTCTCCGTTTAAGTATTCAACGACGTCGCGTCAGAAAAAAAAAATTGCCATCAAGAACTTATAGCGTTTAAAATTTTACAAACGCTATCAAAAAATAAGACACATACAATCTATAGCACTTGTAACATAAACGCTATCATTCAACGCTATAAAAAAACAGTTTTGTTGTAGTGATCCTAACCATAACTGATAAGGAGTACTATCAGTTTTGGAGTAGGGTACTCTGTTTAGAATCTAGTTTTCCATTAGCAAAGCCTCTCCCCAATAGCAGGTAGGAAGACCAGATATGATTAGCATCGAATTCACCATCTCGGTCAATGTACGATTTTTTCTTTCTACAATCCTATTAGATTACGGAGAATATGGAACAGTAGTTTCAGCAATGATTCCATGCTCCTTGAAGTATGCTTCCGTCTCCTTAGACAGGTATTCTCCTCCTCTGTCGCTCCTGATCTTTTCACATGTAATCCAAGCCGCTTCTCCACTTGAGTCCGAAACTCGACAAACTTGCTGAAGACTTTATATTTAGGTTTCAACAGGTAAACGTGGTAGAAGCGAGAATAGTCGTCAATGAAGGTGATGAAGTACTTCTTGCCGCCACAAGTGACGTAGCTCTTGAAGTCACAAGTATCTGAATGAATCAGATCCAACAGGTTAGTGCTCCTCGTGACACTTAAAAATGGCTTCCTCGTCAGCTTTGCTTGCACGCAAACTTCACACTTCTTAGGTTTGTTACCCCCACATTTTAGAAGTAATCCTAACTTTTCCATGCTGGATAATTTTCTATAATTTACATGTCTCAGCCTATTGTGCCATAACACAGAGGAGTAAGCAGAAGAGAATACTTCATTTACAATGGGGTTGGGTGCACTCGTACTAATTTTATACATGCCATCAGTAGGATATGTATTGCCAAAATACATTTTCTTGAAGGATAATATAGTCTTTCCTCCTTGAAAATCCATCCTCATGCCTGCATCACACAGTATGCTTCCAGAGACTAAGTTTTTATCAATTGAGGGAACGTGTTTTACATCCTTCAATGAGAGAGTCTTTCCCGAAGAAAGAGTCAGCACCACAGTCCCAGTTCCAAGAACAAGAACCACATAACGATCAGCCATTGATACATTCTCTTCGGTAGTAACATAAGAAGAGAACATATCTCTATTGGAGCATACATGATAAGTAACACCCGTATCTAACCACCAACTAGAGATGTTGCTTGGAGTTGTTACCTGGAAGAGCATGGCCACACAATCATCAACTTGATTGATATTGTGTGTTGTTTCCTTCTTTAGTGCTTTGCAATCTTTGGCAAAATGTCCTTGCTTCCCACAGTTGAAGCATTTACCGCTCTTCTTGAACTCCTTCTGGACGTTCAGGTTCTTCGAATTCTGATTCTTCTTTCTGTTAAAAGACTTCTTCTTTTTGAAAGATGAATTATTACCCTTTTTAGAGTTAACAGCCACCATGTTAGCAGATGTCTTCTGCTTAGCAAGGAGCTCAGTCTTCGTGCGAGTCCGAGTCTCGTCCTCGATCCGAATGAACCTCTTCAAATCAAACAGAGTCACCTACCTTTTCCTTCTCCGAATGTCAGTGGAGAATGACATCCAAGATGGAGGAAGCTTGTTGACAATTGCACCAGAAATAAAGGTTTAACAAAGACCGATCTTTTCATCCTTCAGTGATACAAGTTGCCGTGCGAGCACCTTTGACCGTGGAATTATCAAAGGTAGGTTGAGGAGAAAACAATAAGAACACAAGAATAACTCAGGTTTTGGACGAAGAAATATACCTTCTCTAGATTATGAGTATGCACTTTACAATCTCTCACAATCTCACTCTAGAATTGAAGAACAAGCTCTCCAAATCTCAATTATAATTTAATCTCTCTTGATTAAACTCTCTCTCTCTGATTGTTTTAAACCATAAAACAATCCCTTATATAGGTGTACAAACGAGGGTGGAAATATGGTAAATAACCAAGCCCAACCCAAACAGGAAAACGCGTAAATAGAGTCCTTAACGAATCTGGAAATCTCTGATAAGTCAACTCATGAACAGTTATGAGTCGACTCATGACCTCATATGAGTCGACTCATAACTGATGAGTCGACTGGTCAGAAACTTTTGCTAACAGGACTTGATTTCTTAAGTCGAGTCAAAACTATATATGAGCCGACCCATGACTGATGAGTCGACGCATAACTGATGAGTCGACCGAGCAGAAACTTTTGACAACACGGCTGGATTTCGTAAGTCGACTCATGACAGGCATGAGTCGACTCAACCTGATGAGTCGACTTATGTACATGTATGAGTCGACTCGCAGGCTAAAATCTGGATACTTTGACTCTTCGATTCTCTGCCTTGTTTCTTGCTCTAACCTACGTTCTCCTGTACTGATTAACACCTCTATTCTCATGCTATCATGAGAATTATCTATCCTCAAGCTCCTATGTGGATCGCTAAGTTCCGAAGAGAAGATACACCCGTATCATGGGTCCCCCTTTAGAAACTTGAAGTCCAGTTCAAGTTAGAACTTCAGCTGAGAAAACTTGCGAGCTCCTCCTTCCTTGTTGAACCACTTAGCCTTGCTAGGAACTTGACCTTGACGTCCAATGAGAAACGACTCCTTCATCCCCCGTCTCGTCGTGGTCGTCTTTCGCTTCAAAATGCAATCTTCCTTCAGCGGCTCCTCTCTATCAAACCACAAGTCTTCAACATGCGGCAAGATCACTTTGTCATCACCTTCATCATCCAGCAATGGAGGCTCAAACAACTTCAAGTACTCGGCATTGATCACCGAATACATCCCTAAGTAAGGTGGTAAATCGAGCTTGAAAGCGTTATCGCCAATCTGATCGAGAATCCGAAATGGACCATAACGTATCGGTTTTAACTTCTTCCCTTCTCCCTTTAGCCTCACCTTACTCAATTTTAGCCACACCATATCGTCTACGCTAAAGTTACAAGGAACCCGATGTTGATCATGCTTCGCCTTGAACCTTACTTGTGACTTCTTTAATTGTGCTTCAACCGAAGCATGAATATGCTCAATGTTCTCCAGAAATCACTGAGCACGTTGTCTTTCATTCCCCTTCTTGCCGTCCGTCATAGCTTCACTCGAAAACACGAGTTCAAACGGACTCGGCGGTAAGAATCCATAACAAGTCTCAAACGGTAACTTTCCCGAAGATCCATGAATCGCCCGATTAAAAGCAAACTACAAATATGGTAAACTCTCATCCCAAGTCTTAGGATGCCTGGAATTAAACCCCCGCAACATATGTACCATAGTCCGATTGACTACCTCTGTTTTTTCGTCTGTTTGTGGATGAAAGGTCGTGCTCTTCTTCAATCTAGTGTCTATCAGACTCCACAAAGAATCCCAAAAATGTCCGAGAAAGCAGTTATCCCGATCCGAAATAATCAAACTCAGCAACCCAAAGTACTTCCACACATGCTCAAAGAATAACTGTGTTGCACCCGCTCCCATCATGGTCTTCTTGCATGGAATTAAGATCACCATCTTACTGAACCGGTCCACCACAATGTACAAATAGTCATGCCCACGCTTGGTAGTCAGCAACCCTCCTAGAAAATCTATAGATATACTTTCCCACGGTCTAGAAGGAACCGGTAGTGCTAAGTACAATCCCCTCTTCCTGTTAGAAGGCTTCGAAATACAGCATAACTTACACCCTTCAACATACTTGGTCATATCATCAAGCATCAGTGGCCAAAACACATGTCATCGTAGATTAAGAAGCATCTTTTGAATTCCAAAATGCCCTTGCACACGCAAGGTATGTGCTTTCCTAATCCATTGCAACCTATCACCCTCCTCCGGAATGCATAATGATGTCCCACGATACAACAAGCCATCTTCTCCAAGTGCATACTCCCCCCTTTGACCAGCCTTCGCCTGCTCGAACACACTACCGAAGTCTCTACTGGATGCGTATAGCTGTACATACTCCAAAGGAACCAAGGGCTGAATACGCGTCGCCACCATTAAAGCCCTTACCGGCAGATGAGATAACATATCGGCCAACTTGTTTGTCGCTCCTTTCTTGTACCTAATGATTATGTTGAAAACCATCAAATAAGACATCCACTTCATGTGTCGCGCCTGCTGTAGCTTCGTCTGGGCATGTAAGAACTCCAACGGCTTATGATCCGAGTGCACAACTACTTCCTTCCCCAACAAGTACACCCTCCAATGCTTAATCGCCTGATAAAGTGCATAGAACTCCTTGTCGTAGGTCGGGTAGTTCGCAATAGCACCCGAAAACATCTCAGAATGATTTTCCACCGGCTTTCCATCCTGAATTAACACCGTGCCCATCGCATAACTAGACGCGTCGGTCTCCACCTTGAAAGTCCGCTACAAATTCGGCAACACCAACACTGGTGCCTCCGAGATCTTCCTCTTTAGCAGCTGAAAAGCCTCCTCATGCGTCCTTCCCCACTCGAACTGAACCTTAGCCTTTGTGAGGCCATGTAACGGTGCCGTACAAGTCAAAAAATATCGAATGAACTTGCACAAATACTGGCAAGCCCCGATGAAGCTTTTCACCTTACTCATTGTCTTTGGCGTCGGCCACTTCGTGATCACCGCCACCTTACCTGGATCTATCCTCCTCTGGTCCTTCCCTACGATGAAGCCGAGATACACTAACTCGTCCTTCCCAAACTCACACTTCTTCCCGTTAAGCTTCAGCTGTCCGTCCTGCAACACTCTAAACACCTTCTCCACATGAACAAGATGCTCCTCCCAGGTCCTGCTATACACCAAAATATCATCAAGGTATACAATCACAAAATACTCTATAAAAGGTCGCAACAAATCATTCATGAGCCTCATAAAAGTTGCCGGAGCATTACATAACCCAAACGGCATCACCAACCACTCGAATAGGCCCTGTTTGGTCTTGAACGTCGTCTTCCAAGTGTCTTCCTCCCGAATCATCACCTGATGATAGCCAGACTTCAGATCCAACTTTGTGAAGAACCTCGCTCCCTCCAACTGATCCATAAGATCATCGATCCACGGTAGTAGGTAACAATTCTTAATCGTTATCTTGTTGAGCGCCCGGTAATCCATGCACATGCGCCAGCCTCCATCCTTTTTGGGCACCAATAACATCGGCGACCCACAAGGTGAACAACTCGGCACTATCACTCCCGTTTTTAAGAGCTCCTGAACCTGTTTCTTGATCTCTTTGGACTCCTGTACTGATGTGCGGTATAGGCCTATGTTTGGCAAAGAAGTCTCGCCGGTCAACATAATCTCATGCTCTACACCTCGTCGTGGTGGTAGTCCTGTGATTTCCAAAAACAAGTCCGCATACTTGGCCTTCACCCTGTCAAGATCTCCCTCCTGAAGCTTGCTCAAGGTGGACAAGGATATCCTACTCAGCTGCTCTTCATAAGGCCGAATGAACAATAAAACGAACTTCCTGCCCTCATTCACTAACCTCTTAGCCTGAGTTACCGTCACCAAACTCGTCTCCTGCGGAAGAGATGCCGAACGAAAAATGAATTGTGCGCCATCCTTGGTGAACGTATACTTTTAGGCCCGCCGATCATATATCGCGTGTCTATCCCACAAGTAGGGACAGCCCAAAATAACTTGGTAAACATCCAACGAAACCACGTCACATGTGACCTCATCAATATATGACTCATGGAGTGCAAATCTGAACATACACTGGCTCACCACACTCAATCCCGCTTCTTTCTGAATCTATCATAAGGATAGGGCTTCAGATGCTTCACCGTCTTCGATCCCAGTTTCTATACTAATGCTTGAGGTATCAGGTTCTTCTGACTCCCTGTATCCACAATGGCATCCACCAAGCTAGTCTTGACCTGTAACTGTTGGACCCTAGAGGGGGGGTGATTAGGGTCTTATGCTAATCTAATCCGATTTAAATGCCAATTAAAACTACTTAACAAATATATTCTTGCAAGATAGATATACAAAGGGTTATGTGTAAGAATATGCAATATACACAAGGTGATATATCCTATATGATAGAAATATATATGCAAGGATATATAAACTAGCACAAGATAATATATCCTAACAAAGAGATATACAATAAGATATGTGCAAGGATATACAAACTAACACAAGGGTAAACAATATGAACTAGATAGTGGATCATATAAATAATGAGCTAATGACAATGGCGACAAGAAATATAAACACAAGTATGAATAAACGCCAAGGCACACTCAAACACAAGATATGATCACGGAGTTCGGACCTTCCGTCCTACGTCTCCGCTCCCCACTCCCGGGGAGAAATCCACTATCACAACCGGGTTTTCTACGCTCACCCGAACAACGTTTACACCTCACAGTATCGGTTTTCAACGCTCACCGATCAACGTCACTCCTCACACTCGGTTTTCTAGATCACCGAAAACTTTACAACACACTCGGTTTTCTAGCTCACCGAAAACCTTACAACACTTCACAATGTAACAAATATAAATTTGTTCTCTACAATAGATGAGAATACAATTAAGCACAACTCAATGTTACAAACTCTCACAACCCTAATATACTATGTATGTAAATACAATAAGCTCAAAGTGGATGTGTGTAACAATGAGATAATATAATCAAATCTAAACTCAATATAAAAACTAGCTTTAAAGAATGATAATCAAATAACTAAGCAAATGTAAAGCTAGATAGAGTTTAGAAAACTTCTCCAATAGATGACAAGATGGAGAGATGGAGATTGGAGCCCAACAAGAAGATAATCTCCTCCACTTGTGAAAACCAAAACAGCTTTAAACCAAACCCTTAAACAAGCTTAAAACAAGCTTAAACTCTTATTAAAATCTTTAAAACCTTTCTTTTTTTTTCAAATTAGATCTGAGGTAAAGGGGGGTATTTATACAAACCCCAAAGGTAAGAGAAAGCCAACAAAAAGACCAAAAAACCAACTCAGCAACGGCTAGAAAACTAGCCGTTAGAACCAAACTGACAGAGCGGCGGTCGACCGGAGCGGTCGACCGCAAGAAATACAAAACAGAACAGAAAGGGCATCGGTCGACCAGAACTGTAGCTCGGTCGACCGGAACTGTAGCGCGGTCGACCGGTACTGTAGCGCGGTCGACCGCACTGTTCACCAACAGTTTCTGTTTTCGGCAGATTCTGGAATTTTGCGTATCTGACTTTGTAAAATCAATTACAAATAGTAAATCAACTTAAAAAATCATGAAATTTTGAGGGAATATTCTAGACATGTAGATGAACATGCTAGAGAAAGAATTTCTGAAAACTCACTTCCCAGTTGAGAGAAATAAACGTTTGAACACAGATAAACAGTTTCTGAAAATCTGCTGACATACACGATTTTGTAAAATCAATTTGGCACAGTAAATCAACTCCAAAAATAGTAAAATTTTGAGGGAAGTTTATAAATATGTAGTTAAACATGCCAAAGAAAGAATTTCTTGAATATCATTTTTTATTTATGAAAACTTATCTTTTTTGTAAAACATGCACGAACATGCACGAACGAAAAACATGATTTTGTAAATTCCATTAAACATAACAAATCAATTCCAAACTTGATGAAACTTTGCGAAATGTTTGTAAAGATGAAAACAAACATGTTAGAAAAAGAATTTTCCAATTTGCATTTCTCAATTATGAAAACTCATTATTTTGTAAAAACATGTATGAATATGAATTTGTTAAGAACATGTTTTTGACAACAAGAGTTTATACGCATATTGAAACTTTATGAAATGTCTTCATAAACATTATAACACATGAATATAAAGTAAACATGGTCAATAAAACAATATCACAAAGTTTTCTCAAAATGGCTCATTTTGTGAGAAAATCTAATATTGTGTGTGTATATGATATTGAGCTTAGAGTATTAAACACACATAATATAAAACCTAGACTAAATTACCCAAGCTTGATGATCTTCAACGAAGCTCTATCTTGGTACACATGCGGATGAAGCTTAAACTTGATCTTTAACTTGAATTGTATAGGCTTCACTTCACATTTCCGCCAACCTCCATTTGATATGATCGTTAAGGCTCGATTCCATCCATCCTCCAACTATGTTGTTTGTCTATAATAAATACGAAAACACAAACACTAGACAAACAACATTAGAAGTAAATTATTTGTTAAACATCATTAAACATCATCAAAACAAGAAGGCCAACAGTAACTTTAAAACAAAGAGCTGCTCCCTCGGGTCGTCGTCTTCTTTCGCGGCCTGCTTCCCCGCCATAAGGTTAAGACTGCTATTAGGTTCAGTCATCCCGGGAACCTATTTCGGACCCTGTGCTATCATGTACGTCTTTTTCTTCTCCTTCTTCTTCAACCCTTTCGGTTACAGATGAGGGTACTTATCCCAACAACGATCAGCTACGTGCCATGTCTGCTTGTAGTGATTGCATGTCAATCCTGCCTTCCCCAAGTCACCCTTCTTCTTCTCTTCCTTATGTTGAGAGCAACTAAACTTGCCTCCTGACTGTTTGGACTCCCCCTTCATTTCATTGCCCTTCTTCTATGTGCCCTCAATGGAAATTACCTTCACGCTCGCCTCTGCAATCGTCTCGACCGTGAACAGCTTCATCTCCTTCTGGATATAGTCATTCAGCCCCGCCATGTACTTCATAAAGATGGAGTACTCATTTGTTGCGATGTTTAGAACCATCGCCTACTGCTGGAACTCCATCGTGTACTCTTGAACGATCTGATTGAACCTTTGGTGCAAGCCGTACCACTTGTACCAACGCTCCTCAAGGAACCCCACCGGATCGAACTGCTTCCTAAGTAGCTCCTTGAATTTGTTCCATGACGCCGCCTTCTTCTTCTGTTTGCAATAGGATTTCCACCACGTCAACGCGTACCCCGAAAGCTTCAACGTCGTGAACACGATCTTCTCCCTGGATGAATATCCGTAGAGAGTAAAGTACATCGCCATACGCTCAATCCAATCATCGAGCTTCTCCACATTGACACTTCCATCATAGACAGGAATCTCAACCTTGAAGTTTATCTTCAAATTCTGGTAATTCTTTTTACCCCCTTGATGTCCAGCAGTCCTAACAATCTCAGCCTCCCCATTTGAATCAGATTTCTCGATCTCTTCGTCGAACTCGATGAGTTTCTTCTTACCCTTCGAAGAAAATTCCTCCTTTTTGTCCCCTTTGTTAATGAGACCTACGAGCTGACTGAATGTCGAACCGATCGTCTTGATCTGCTTCTCTATGGCATCAAGTCTTACTGAATTATCTACTTCAGACATCTTCTCCTTCCTTATCTTCTGAACTTCTTCCAAGGAAATAAGGATCTCGCCAAGCTTCTTGTATTGCGATTGAGTCAGGACCATACACAAGATGCCCCCTTCGCAGGATCTGATCGCTCTGATACCAACTTGATACAAGTTGTCGTGTGAGCACCTTTGATCGTGGAATTATCAAAGGTGGATTAAGGAGAAAACAATAAGAACACAAGAATAACTCAGGTTTTGGGCGAAGGAAAATACCTTCTCTAGATTATGAGTATGTACTTTACAATCTCTCACAATCTCACTCTAGAATTGAAGAACAAGCTCTCCAAATCTTAATTACAATTTAATCTCTCTTGAGTAAACTCTCTCTGCTTGTTTTAAACCCTAAAGCAATCCCTTATATAGGTGTACAAACGAGGATGGCAAAGTGGTAAATAACCAAGCCCAACCTAAACAGAAAAACGCGTAAATAGAGTCCTTAACAAATCTGGAAATCTCTGATGAGTCGACTCATGAAAAGTTATGAGTCGACTCATAACTGATGACTCGATTGGTCAGAAACTTTTGCTAACAGGACTCATTAGTCATGGGTCGACTCATATACAGTTTTGAGTCGACTCAAGAAATCAAGTCCTGTTAGCAAAAGTTTCTGACCAGTCGACTCATCAGTTATGAGTCGACTCATATGAGGTCATGAGTCGACTCATAACTGTTCATGAGTCGACTCATCGGAGATTTCCAGATTTGTTAAGGACTCTATTTACGCGTTTTCCTGTTTAGGTTGGGCTTGGTTATTTACCATATTTCCACCCTCGTTTGTACACCTATATAAGGGATTGTTTTATGGTTTAAAACAGTCAGAGAGAGAGTTTAATCAAGAGAGATTAAATTATAATTGAGATTTGGAGAGCTTGTTCTTCAATTCTAGAGTGAGATTGTGAGAGATTGTAAAGTGCATACTCATAATCTAGAGAATGTATTTTTCTTCGCCCAAAACCTGAGTTATTCTTGTGTTCTTATTGTTTTCTCCTCAACCCACCTTTGTTAATTCCGCGATCAAAGGTGCTCGCACGGAAACTCTTATCAGAGCTCGCCAGCAGCCTCACGTCGACCACCTGTAGGGCCTCGCCCTCGCCTATAGGTCTTTGCGAGCTCACTTGCTCGCTGTCGATCTCGCCTGCACGTGAGATCTCAAGCTCGATATCAGCCCCGCCTGTGCCTGCTACAAGCTCGCCTGAGCTCGAGTCTCGACTTCGCCTGAGGCCCGCCGAGCTCGCCTGACATTGGACACGAGCTCGCCTCGTTTTCGCACTCGCTTGAAGATCACGCCTGAAGCACGCCGCCGCTGACAAGTATGAGTCTACACCCAATTTCCAACAGTCACTGCCTTTAGTTTTCTATGTTATGGAAAATTCGGATGAAGCTGATTTAGGGAATATAGTTAGATTCTTGTCAAGTTATGTGGATGCTTTGAAATCATGTCCATCACAAAAACAAGTGCTTTATATTGGTAGGATACTAGAATTAATTAATTCCCAGATTTAGTATGACCCGAGTTATAGAAAACCTTGATATCCCAGATAAAATTAGTAAAGAAGAGAAACATCAGATGGGTGAAGATAGGAAGGACATGTTCATGCTTTTGTGGACTGTTTGCAGAGTCGCTCCGAAAATCACAAAGTTATTTATCAGGAAATTTCTAGCTAATGGTCCTCCTATATATCAGAATGTGGAGGAAGTTGAGGGTACACTTTCTTTGTTATTGATAGGGATTAAATAATAACTAAAGTTGCAAGCGCACAACCATCAAGTTATAGTATAAAAGATTGTTAAATCTCACAAGGAAAATGTTGTAAGAATAAATTAAAATTTGTTATTAGTTATGTGTCTGACAATTTAGGAGTGATAAAAAAAATGTGATTGTGGAGAGATGAAGAGAGTGGATGTGACTATATGTAAATAAAAACAAAACTAGATTGAGAGTTGAGAAAGGAAGATGAAAAAATAAAGAAAAATAAAACCAAGAAACAAATAAGAGAAAAATCAAAAATAAAGAAGAAAATTAAAAAATTAAAAAATTAAAATATGGATGATTCAATTAGAGATATGAGGAATTGGAATTAAATCCACTAGCCATTTTCACTTATAAATTATGAACTATTCTTTTTTTATCATATTTTGCTTTAGACTTATTAAGTATAGATTATCAAACCACTTAACGAAAATATGACCTATCAAATTATTTTCCAAATAAAATTAACATTCATGAAAAAAAAACAACAACTAGATGGTAATTCTAGAATTCATAAGCATAATCTATCAAACCACTCAAGATAAGCATAGTTTATAAAATTCTTCTTCTATCAATTAGTTCTCTAGTTGATTATCCTTAGCATGATCATTTAAGCACAAGATAATAATTCACAAATTATAAAAGAAAGTAAACTTGGTTCATACAATTCTAGAATTCCTACAATAATTAGTTCCACATATTATAAAATAAAGAAATAAAATCTATACTAGAGAGAATAAAAGGAAGAGAATGAAAAGCAAAACTAATTCCCAAGAGGGTTCTAGTCTCTTGGAGAATAAAAGAAAAAGAATGAATAAAAACTAATTACAAAGAGGATTCTAAGCCTCTTAAAAATAATAAATGAAAATAAAATCTAAATTATAAAAAATATATATACTAAAAGATAAAGACATAAAAGTAAATCTACTCTACAATGCATCAAATTAAATATAAAATATGAGAGTCCTAACACCTTGAATATCTAAAAAAAGAAAGAAAACATATAAGAAAATAAAAGATAAAAGAAAAAATTTACATTGCAAGAGGGTTCTAGCCTCTTTAAAATAAACCTTCATCTTCATCTTCATCTTCATCATCAAACAAAGAGAAGAAAAGAAAAATATGAATGTGTGAAAAAAAAATTATTAATTGTAATAAAGTTATAAATTTGAAAAGTCTTCTCAATTACGACTAACCCCCCCCCCCCCCTCCAAATGGAGTTATTATAAATTTTTTCACATTCAAACACTCATCCTCTACCCTTATTTATAGCCTACAGGAAGCAACAAGAACCATTGGATTTTACTTGGGCTCCAAAGATTAAATATTAGTCATAAAACAAGTTTGTTACGAACTAGTTGGTCGGTCAATCGATTGATCAATCGGTTGACCAACTGATTAGAGTTCTAAAATTTTAAAAATACAGTTAGTTTTATCTCGTCGAGATAGGTGATTTTTAAATATTATATGTTAAATTCCACCTTCTGGTTGAGAGATATCGCTGTTTCTTTGTGGCTAATCATCTTGAACATGATTTTGACTTGATTTCTTTTCATATTGGATCCTTATTTCTTCGGCTTCTATAGATTGCTTAGCGTTATCCCAAGCTTCAATAAAAGGTTAAAAATGAGAATATTTGAGTTATTTTTTAGCTTTTATTCATTAGTTTTTTATTAACTTGCAAATTAAGATAAAACATATTTATTAGTGATATTTTTATTTAAACGAAATAGATAATGATGGTATAAAAATATAATAAAAATATGATTATCAGTTATATGAGTTGGGTGAGACCATCGATGAAGAAGAGATGAAGTCTGGGAGTGGGTTGTTGGCTGAGTTAACCCCGACGCTATTATCGGCTAGGTGTTCTTGCCATTCTCATAGAATGATGGTGCTTGTTTATTTGGACATGGTCATAAGATATTTGAAGCTTGTGCGTGAGAATACACAGTACATACTTAGTGTGTTGGCTGCGTTCGTTGATTTTGGGGGGTGTCGCCATCCAAATCTCAATGTGGATCAATATATTATTATGCCCAAAAAAGGGAAAAAAACACACATACACATATAATTGCTTCTGGTTTAGGCGGGAAGCCGGGCAAATAGACATCCACAGGAATTAACTTATCGAAATATGCAACCAATTTCAAAACCTCTATTCTTTTGATTATTCTACATCTAAATAAAGGTGGTTGAGGTCATGAATGTAACCCTCGTTCGCATCTTCTTAGTCATGCAGACCTTTGACATTGTCAATTCCTCCTATACCTACAAGCTGGTCAATTACAGAGAGTAAGCTTAGATGAGGTTAAACAACTATTTCCCATCCACTGAAAGAAAAACTGTGGAGTTGGGACTAATTCTTAAATATATTATTTTTTATCTTGTAGACAAATATTTTTCCTTTTTTCTTTAATCATGAACAAAGTATTCATTATCAAAGTTATCTTTTCCTCTATTAAAATATTGATCTTATAACTAAGATGTTTATTTACAATTTTATTTTATATGATTAAATTGTTTAATCAATATTCTCTAAAAATATTTATTCTGAAAAGAAATAAAAATTTTATTTAACAATAGTTACAATAATAAAATATAACAGCCACATTAAGATGATTTGAGGTAATACCAACTTTATATTTTCTATATTTTTGAACAAGTATAAAGATTAAGTACAACCAACAGTTACAACAAGGAAAAGAAGGTACAATTCCTATTCAAAATTATGCCTTATATAGTCTGTATAGCAATCCTAACAATGTTTTGTTAGCGCTGTAATTACTTATATTAACTTAATTGAATTTAACTCAATTATGAAATTTTTCATTGTATCAATTATTAAATTTACATAATAAATTAATTTATAACATTTTAAATTTTAAATTTAAATTTGTTATCTCATAGAAAACATAAAGGTTCTATTCTTGTGCAATTCTAACAATATTGTCACAGGTTTCAATCCAATATTATTGGAAAAATCAAATGGAATCAAATGAAGGTTAGTCAAATAAATTTAATTTTTCCAATGCATCTTTATGATAATCAATAACAAGTAATGTAAATATATTCATACAGATCCATCAACATCATTAAAGAAACTCAAAAGGAAAAATATTGCATGAGCTAACTAACAAAAAGAGAGAAGCTTATATTGGAAGGGTTTGTCCAAATAAGAGGATAAGAAGGACTATAGATAATAGTAAAAATGTTGAAAAGTACTCAACTAAAAGAAATGCAAGGTTGCTAGAACGAGCAGCCAATTGCCAAGTTGAATGAAATGGTGAGTTTTGATAACTTTGAAAATAACAATGTAATTTCGATAATATAAAAAATTAACTAATAATAGATTACAATCATGTAGGAACAAATATATCAAGCATGTCTTGCTCTGAACTACACAAGTTTGGAAAGATAGCAAGTTGCATCCATTGTGGAGCAACGAAATTTGAATATGAGATCGAGGCCATCTTTTTGCTGCAATAATGGAGAAACGATACTTGCGAAACCTCATATTTCAAATGAATTATATAACTTGCTCACATCTGATTTGAATGAGGGTGTTGAGTTTAGGCGAAACATTAGAGCATACAATAGTGTTTTCTCATTCACTTCATTTGGGGTAATGATTGATAAATTTTGGCATCTTCAAGGTATGGAATATACACTTTTAGAGCACAAGGTCAGATCTACCATACTTTGCCTAGATTGACATCATAAAATAATAGACCATGCTTTTGCAGTTGTATTTTTATGACATAGATAATGAGTTGCAGAATAGGATGAATGTCCTACAAGAAGGGAAATTAGCTAAAGTACCATGAAGACTATAACAAAAATTCTAGAAACAATCCTATTGCAAATATTCTACTAAGGATTAAAGATGTACCAATGTTAAGAGAACTACAAATATGTAAATCTCAGAACACTAACCTTGACCAAAGGATTTACAATTCTCCAACGGCAAAGCAAGTGGTGACATTTTGGATGGAAGGACACAATCTAAATGAACCATTAAATAGAGAGATTTTAATACAAGAGCACTCTGGACAAAGACATCAGGTCAAACGTTATTATAGTTGATATGATCCCCTACGATATCCAACTTTTTTTCTACATGGAGAGTCTGGGTGGAAACAATTTATCTACAAGGGTCGAAGTGAAAGAATACAATGAAATATAAGCGAAGAAAGACATAGCTAGACAGCTTATCGAGGATGAATCACAAGGTAAAATCAACTCCAAATTTTAATCACGTGAATAAAATATTTCATATCCTATCATTTTTTCTAAATTTTTTTTAACTTAATAGATATCAAAAGACAAGGAGGGTAATATGTTTTTTGTAGGGAGTATTATTGCTACAAGCTTCAGATTCATAATCCAATAAAGTCAATTCTACTACTTACTAGACGATTATTTCAGTAGTTTGCTGTAAACATGTATGTGAAGCTCGAGACTACAATATTGTATTTTTTTAAGAAAACAACAGCTAAACATAAGAGCATAATTGTATCAAGGAATTGTTAATAGTGTTATTATAGGAGAAACACATGGTGATCAAGTTAGATATAGAATAGTTTTACCACCATCTTTTATTGGAGGACCAAGGGATATGAGGCGTCGTTACATGGACGCTATGGCTCTTATTCAAAGATAGGGTAAACCATATCTCTTCATTACAATAATGTGTAGTCTAGATTGGGATGAAATCAAGAATGAACTTTTAAATGGACAAACCACACAAGATAGACTAGATATTTCTTCTAGAGTTTTTAGACAGAAAATAGAGGATTTTAAAGACCAACTATTTAAGAAAAAAGTATTTAGTAAAGTAGCTATCCATGTGTATGTTATTGAATTTCAAAAGAAGGACTTCCACATGCTCATATATTAATAATTTTGAAAATAAATATAAGTTAATGAGCTCAGACCATTTTGATAAATTCATATCAGTAGAATTGCCACAAGAGTCGCCATTTCTAATGTTGCATGATAAGGTGGTAAAACATATGGTTCATGGCCCTTGTGGATCGTTAAGGAGAATAAGTCCATGCATGATTAATAGAGAATGTAAATATCACGATCCACGTCCTTTTTGTTCAAAGACAAGTCAAGGGAGTGATGATTATCCAATATATATGCAAAGGAATGATAGAAAAAAATTTGTATGTAATACAATGTTAGACAACCAATAGATTGTTCCCTACAATCTTTACCTATTAAATAGGTATAATTATCCTATCAGTGTTGAAGTATGCTATAGATTTAAGGCTATAAAATATCTTTATAACTATATATACAATGACCATGACAAAGCCGTTGTGTGTATTGTATCAAATGAGAAAAGACATCCAGTAGATGAGATCAAACAATACCAAGATTCTAGATGGGTATCGGCACAAGAAGCAATTTGGCGAATGTTTGAATTTAAGATGAATGATATGCTACCCTTTGTCATACATCTTCCAAATAAACAAAATATTTATTATTAAAATAATGTAGATCTTCAAAATGTTATGGCGTGGGAGCACATAACTAAGACAATGCTTATAGAACTTTTTAGAAAATGTGTATCAGATAAAAAAGCAATGATGTTGCTATACATAAAATTTTGTGAACATTATTGTGGGTAGTAGGAAAGAAATGTTGGAATGAGAGGAAAAAAAGGGCCCTGATTGGACGGATAAGTTCAGTAAATCCAACAAAGGGAGAGAGATATTATGTAAGGCTACTATTAAATCATGATAAAGGTCTAACTTTTTGGAAGGACTTACTCATTGTTGATGGATTGATTGTGAGGACCTTTTAAAGAGTCTACACAGAAAAGAGGAGGACTCTTAGAATCCGATGATAGAATAGTGAAATGCTTGGATGAAGTTGTAAATTTTCAAATGCCATACGCTTTCAAAAGATTATTTGTGACTATTTTGGTTTATTATCAACAATCAAATGTCAAAATATTATGGGAGAGATATAGATCAGTAGTGTTTGAAGATTTTGTTCGAAAGTCTACAGTAACAGAGGTAGAATAAATTGCATGGACATTAGATGGAGTTAATTATTTCCTAAAGAGCATGGGGAAAACAATACAAGATTTTGATTTACCTAAACTTAAAGAGGATAAAATAGTGATTAGTCATGTAATCTACAGATCATACAAGATGTGATAGATGTTGAATTCCTTCAGGAAGATATACATGGTAAGCGTAAATTAAATGAAGATAAAAAAAGGCTTTTGAAATAAAAATGGACGAGTTAATATATATATAAGGGAGGGGTTTTCTTTGTAGATGGTCCTGGAGGGATGGGAAAAACATTATTGTACAAAGCTATACTTGCTAATATCAGATCAAAATGAATGATAGCAATAGCAACTGCAACTTCAAGAGTAGCAACATCTTTATTACGTAGTGGATGAACATCACATTCACGATTTAAGATACCTATTACTACTAATGAGACAACAATCTACAACATATCCAAACAAGAAAGTATTGCACATTTGATTAGAAAAGTAGTACTAATTTTTTTGGATGAACCACCTGTAAAACCCCGTAAAATTTGAATATTATGTGAATAATAATAATAAATATATTATATGGTGATAAATATTATATTTTGATATTTGGGTATGCTAGGGATTGATTTGAGATCAATCCAATGTATATATATATAAATATAGGAGTGAAATCATGCACGGCATGCACGAGCTTGAATCTTGAAAAACGACCAGTTAAAATTTTTTATATTTTGCATACCAATACAATAAGAATTTAGAAATACTCAAGACAAAAAATATAGTACTTTTCAATATCTTTCCAATAAATCTTAGATCACCTCATTCTTAAGTCAGATGAGAAAGTTATAGCTAGGGTTGAGCATGGTTCAGTCCAAACCGAAAAAACCGACCGAACCGACCGAAAATTAATGGTTCGGTTCGGTTTTGTTTATAAATCGGTTCGGGTCGGGTTGAAAAAATTTTAGCCCGAACCGACTGTATTTTTACAGTATGATTTTTAACCCGTACCCAAATCATACCCGACCCCCGTTCAGTAAAATCTCTCAATATCCTAACCCTAACTCCAAGTCTCCAACTCCAAGCCCGTAGCCTAGCCGCCAGCTCCTCATATCAGCATCCTAGATCTAATCATCTCCTCAAATCCGCACTTCCTCAAACCAGCGTCCTAGATCATCTCCTCAAATCCAATCGGAAATCCATTATTACTCGGCCACCTCAACCAACTTTTCAAACGAGTCCAATCGGTAATTTTCACTTCTAGGTGTTCACGGGAAAAATTGTTGCTTTCTTCTTCATTGATTCCATTACACTCTCAATAACAGTTTTTTTTTGTTACAAAGATCCGGTCTTTTTATAAGATCCGGTTACAATGAAGATCAAATAAAAGAAATAAAAATTATAACTTTTTCTCTTGTTTGTCGAACAAATCACGAGCTCCTGTTTTGCGGTCGCTCGCTTGCGTGGGTTCTTTGCCTGCGCCGGGGTTTATCCGTAGACCACCGCGAGATCTAGATCCGGTCGGATCTACGCAGTATGACGGGTATTATTTCACGAAGGAAATAATAGTCGGGGGGGATTATTTCACCAAGGAAATAATCGCCCAAATCTCGGGATCAAAGACCAAGCTTTGATCCGGAGTATGCCTGCGTAGATCTGAGATCCGGTCCTCTCGAACTCTTGCCTTATTTGGCGTTGACGATCGCCAAGCACCAGATCTGGATGAGCAAGTCCTCGAAGTCCCAAAGCTTGGATCTTTTTAAGTTCTGAGCCTTGAATCCAGCAGAGCTTCGCCTCCTCTAATTTTCCAACCTCTAAAAAATGAACCAAGGGGGTCTATTTATAGGCTCTCAGATCTGTGCCTTGGCATAGATCTGGGTCGGCCACAGGTGGCCGGCCACCCATGGGTGGCTCGACCACCGAGCCACCCATGGGTGGCTCGGCTGCCGAGCCACCATGGGGTGGCTCGGCCGCCGAGCTACCCCATGGTGGCTCGGCTTTGGCCGAGCCACCTGGGTGGTTCGGCTTTGGCCGAGTCGCCCGGGTGTGGTGCCGTTGTGTCCGTTGTCTAGTTCCGCGCTTCGTTGTTGATCTGGACTTTGATTTGGTAGTCTGGATCCTGATTTGGCAGTAAATCCGCCTTGGTGTTTGAGTTCGAATCCGTTCTCTTGGTTGGATGACTCGTTGATTCCTCAACCCGTTAGCTTGATTCCGCACGCGAGTGGATTCATTCCGTTGTTTGTGTGCGGTTCGTTAGCCTCGTAGCCTCGTTAATTCGTTTCGTCGCGCATCACTTGGCTTCGGTGTTGTGGACTAACAATCGTGTCTGCATACGTCGCCCGATGGTCGGTTTGTCGAATCGGCATCGTCGAGCTGTGTTAAGGGACCTATAGGCAGTTTTATACGCCTACAGATACCCCCTCCAAAGTATTTCAGCCTCGTTCTTTTATGGAAGAGTCTGGAATACTTTGGATATGATTGTCTCATCCTTCAATCGGTAACAACAGGATATTTGGAATGACTTCTGTTCTTGATTCCTTCAGTCCTCCAGGCTATTCGGTGCTTTGTCGAATGTCTGTAAGGGTTCCGGTGCTGCATTTATTGTCTGACCGTCTTTCGGAATTTTGAACTTGAAATCGATTCTCGATTTCCTGACTTCTTAGCTCGAGTTTACTGACCATCGATTGTCGGTGTTGAATCTTCATTTGCAACACATTGTCCGGCGTTTGAGCCTCATTGTGACGTGTTGTTCGGTGTTTGAGCTTCCTTGTGATGCGTTGTCCGGCGTCCAAGCTTCATTGCGACGCGTTGTCCGGCGTCCGACACAGTTTATACTCGTACGTCTTCTGGAGTATACACAGTTTAAGCTCTTAAGGAATTGGAGCGTGGCAGATATTCGAGTCACGAGACCAATCTACGAAGTTGATGCGTCAATGACTCGTATTCATAGAATTTTTGGCAAATTCTCAGCCATCAACGGGTTTGATAAGCCTTTACCGACTACCGTTTGAGTCTGGCTAGCATGCAGATTGTTTAAGTCCGTTCCACATGTGACGTTAAGCTAAAAGAGTTAACCCTTTTAGTACTACGATATTGAATACGTAGACTTCATCTTTCTCCTGTGAAAAGACTAAACAGCAACGTGTATGAGACGTTGACTTAGGATTTTTGGCAAATCCTCAGCCTCCAACGGATTTGACGTGCTCTTACCGACTACCGTTTGAATCGGG
Source organism: Asparagus kiusianus (assembly GCA_022839385.1). Classification (NCBI taxonomy): domain Eukaryota; kingdom Viridiplantae; phylum Streptophyta; class Magnoliopsida; order Asparagales; family Asparagaceae; genus Asparagus; species Asparagus kiusianus. The sequence continues at coordinate 67,051 of BQKN01064981.1, read as the reverse complement.
CTTGCATGCGGATTGTTTTAGTCCGTTCCGCATGTGACGTTGTGCTAAAGGAATGAACTCCCTTAGACTTTGTGCTATGATGTTGAATACATAGGCTTTACCATTTGTTACGGGAATAAGCTACCCGGCGACGCGTGTTAGACGTTGACTTTAGGATTTTTGGCTAACCCCCAGCCTTCAACGGATTTGATTAGCCTTTACCGACTACCGTTTGAGTAGGGCTAGCATGCGGATTGTCTAAATCCATTCCGCATGTAACGTTGTGCTAAGAGAGTGAATCCTCTAAGACTTTGTGCTACGACTTCGAATACGTAGACTTCGCCATTGTTATGGGAATAGGCTGCCCAGCAACGTGTATTAAACGTTGACTTATCCCTACTTAGGCTTCGGGATAAAGGTCCCCAGAGTCAGGTTCTGGTATCTCTTTCTACGGGTAAAGACTAAACCGGCGACGCGTGTTAGGCGTCGGCATATCCTTTCTTAGGATTCAGGATGAAATTCCCCATGCGTGTAAGGTATGGATTTTGGTGTTATTAATAACAACCTGCCACAATGTTGAATATGTGGGCGGGTGTTCTTTTTAAACGGTTAAGAACTAACCGGCAGCGCGGGTTAGGCGCAGACTTATCCTTACTTAGGTTTCAGGATAAAATACCCCAGAATCGAACTCTGGTGTCTTCTTCTACGGAGAAAGACTAAACCGGCAGCGTGTGTTAGGCGCAGACTTATCCCTGCTTAGGATTCGGGATAAACTTCCTAGGATGAATCCAAGATTGATAAACTCTTGGAAAAGGTTGGTGTGGGAAAGGAAGAATTTTATATTCTATTTCCCGGTCTTCTTTTAGGGTGAAGGCGAACCCGAATATAAGGAAGGAAGAATTTTATATTCTATTCTCAGTTGGAAAGGAGACTCGAGGTGGGATCTCCACCCCCAGAATCCGGAAAGGTGAAACTAAGAGTGGGATCTCCACTCCGAGAATCGAAAAGACTCGGATAACCCTAACTGTCGGAAGGTTTGATTACCGAACTAAAGATGAATTTCTCGTTTATCGAGAATGAATTGTGGTTTTGGTCCTAACTGTAGGAAGGTTTGACCAAATGGGAGTTTGAGATGACCCTAACTGTAGGAAGGTTTGATCACTCGATTTGAAAGTGGACCTCTCGTTCATTGGAGGAATCGAGAGGGGATTTTGGTTTTGGCCCTAACTGTAGGAAGGTTTGACCAAGTGGGAGGTTTAAAACGATCCTAACTGTAAGAAGTTTTGATCGCTCGATTTGTGGGCCTCTCATTCATTGGAGGAATCGAGAGGGGATTTTGGTTGTGGTCCTAAGGTTTGACCAGGTAAACGGTGAGTTTAGTGCTTATCACTTTATTTGTAATGATCGGGTTATCCCTAAGAAAATTACATGTAACATTCTTTCAGGAACTTCCCGTTATATGAATTATCCACCCCCAGCTTTTCTTGCGAAACTGGGTTTATCATCGTATCGGCTGCATGATCGGGTTATCCTTAAGAATACCATGCATGGCACTCTCCAGGAACTTCCCGTGGAAGAAAGGAAATAGTTTAGACTCATATACCTATTGGAGTATCAGGGAGTAGTTTAACCTCTTATACCGGTCGGAGGATTGAGAAGCAGTTTATACTCATATACTCTTCGGAGTCTTAACATTCTCAACTGGCTTATTCTAGCGTTATGACGCCGGCTTCAACCAAGGTCTGGATGCTATTCTTTAAAGTAAAGCAAGCCTTGGTGGGATGAAGGATCCTCCTATGGTACGCGCAGTACTTCGGATCCGCAGTATCGTCAGCTTCCTCCTGATTCGTGATCGGTGGCAGCTTGATCTTGTTATTTTCAAGGAGGGATTTGAAGATGGCTGGAACATCTTCGTCCTTGAAGGAGAACTCTTTTTGGGGCCTCTGATCCGAAGTCTTCTGCTGTCTCCGGGACTGCTGTTGCGACGTTTGATTAGCATCAACAGCCGCTGCAGGTGTCTTGCCCTTACCATGGGAGGCGAAGCTAGAATTTGGAGGCTTAGTTGTTGATTGACCCCTCTCGGCTTTCTTCCTTCGGAGGAAGCGTTCGGCTTGTTCACCATGGACCTTCAGATCCTTCCACGTTTTGGACGGTGCTGTCCCCATTGCTTCCAACACGTCCAATGAAAGATTGTTGTGGCAGGTCTGGAGAATGAACTCTTCAGTGATCGGGTCCCGGCAATTCAACGCCTTGTTCCGGAACCTTTTGACAAATGTGTCGACTAACTCCCCGTCTTTCTGTTTCTCATCGAGCAACGATCCGATAGATATCTCGGTGTCGTCATCGAAGAAATTAGTGAGGAACTTAGTCTCCATATCGTCCCAGCTGTTCACGCTACCTGGCTTGAGGCGGCGATACCAATCGAAGGCGGCTCCGCGAAGAGTGCCAACGAATGACTGCACCATCAGAGGCTCATTGCCGGATATTACCCCCAGGTGTGATTTGAAATAAATCACATGCTGAGTAGGTGAACCCTTCCCATCAAACGGCGTGAAGTTGATTAAGTTGAACTTCGCCAGATATGGGATTGATTCCCATTCTCTTGGGTATGGACAAGGAATGCCCGTTTTCTTTACCTCTTGAGCAGAAATCAACGTATTGATCTTGCTTTCGAGGTTTTTGATTTTCAAACTTTCACCCGAGTTCTCGTCAACACGATTCTGAGGTGGAAGTGTGGTGCTGTGACTAGCATCCTCATTACCACCCCCTGCATTAACGGGAGGATTATTGACATTGCGAGCTTCATCCGCATTTGTGTGCTCATCTTCTTGAACAACCTGGTTACGACGACTTGGCTCGCCTTACCGGTTTATCAGCGTTTGGATCTGTTGGTCATGCATTTCTCTCATATTCTGCATGGCCATCTGCATCTCGAACCTGAAGCTCTCCTGTTTTTTGGCCATGGCTTCTTCGAGCATCTTGACCACTTGTTCCGCGCTTATCATAAATGACTCGCGGGGTTGTCCTTCACTGGACACTGTGTTATCTGACGCGATTGTAGAGTGAGCATCTGATTCCTCGTCTTCCAAAGGCAGTCTTGTCCGAACCCTACCATAGGTTGCTCGTATGATGGCTCCGGACTGCAGACGAGTTACACGCCGAGGTATTTTCAGAATCGGCTCGGGATTACCCCGTGTTGATGTCCTTTTGCTGGTCATGTTAGCGGTGACCCTAGGAAATTCTTCATCTTCAAACGCCGTTCTTCTTCGTCGGAAACGCCTAGGCCTTGGCTTTGGCGTTTCAGTGCTGAGCCTCTCGAAAACCGAAACTCTTTCGGGGACCATCTTGATGCAGTTACACTCAGACAATACCGCCCGAATGAGTTTGGAACAGGGGCATTGAGTCTCTAGTCTTTGAGGACTCCTCTTCCTGGTTTTCCTCGTGCTCCCATCACGATAGTACAACTCGTCGGCTTGACGGTCGGAGTAACCTATCGTGTGTTGACACGACTTCTCAGGTATAACGTCGTCATCAGACAACAACGTTTCCTTCTGAGGGTGAATTGCCTTCTTTGGGCTTTCAAAAGTTACGTGCCTCGAAACATGCCTTTGCGAGCGTGAGTTCTCAGTGGGCTCCTGGACTTCAATGCGCAAATTGGCGTGCGCAGCTGTCTTGAACTTCTTGTCATGCTGAAAGTGATAGCGACCCCCAGCATGTTGAGTCGTTCGGGGCTTCTTCATCGGGCCCAAATGTTCTTGAACTGGACCTTTGCATCGTCCATCGGGAAGTGGGCCGAGGTGCTCCAAAATTGACTTCTTTCTCCGGGATGATTCTGCGTGACCTCCCGGAGTAGCCATGGGAATTGTCGGCGACTTCGTTTGGTTCGCCGGAGGTTGAACCTGCTTCGAAGGCTGCAAAGGTTGCTCTTTGGCCTGAATCGCCACTTCGGACTTCGGCCTCCAGACTTTGCGGGTTGGTGGCGGCTTCTTTGCCACTTCCTTCTGTAGTTTTCTACGGGCCTCTTGGACTTGAGCCCGTGCCTGCGCTGACATCGCGCGGCGCTTGCGAATGCACTCTTCCAATGTCGAACGGTTCCGTTTAACACGGACCCATTCGTTGGTTGGCGGCTTGGAGGAGCTGCCATTCATCATTTGTTGAGGCTGCTTGCCTCTCCTGTTCTTCAGATCCGCATTGTAACGGATCCCGTTAACTGACTCCATGGCCTTTGCGAATTGTTTCGTAAGGCGTTGACGTTGCATTTGGCGGGCTCTCTTCGAGAGAGTCACCACGCCCTCTGCGATAGAAGGGTTGGCCAGAGCAGATCCGACCTGGTTGGGAATTGGAGGAATCTCACCCGATGCGACTTAGGCATCAAACGGGGCGAGATCTTCGTTGGTATTTTCGACCTCTTCATACCAACGAGTTTTTCTCCTGGCGGAGAACTTCTTGGACTTGTGGGGGGAGGTTGATCCGGACGAGGACGACAGGTACTACTCGAACTTTTGCTGGTCGAACTCGTATTCGACCTCCTCCACGACCGGGATTAAGATCCGCGGCTGCGACGCTCCGATCTCGGCAGCGAGATCGGTGGCTCCCACTATGGTCGCCAGATTGTTCGCGGAAAAAATCGTTGCTTTCTTCTTCATTGATTCCATTACACTCTCAATAACAGTTTTTTCGGTTACAAAGATCCGGTCTTTTTATAAGATCCGGTTACAATGAAGATCAAATAAAAGAAATAAAAATTACAACTTTTTCTCTTGTTTGTCGAACAAATCACGAGCTCCTGTTTTGCGGTCGCTCGCTTGCGTAGGTTCTTTGCCTGCGCCAGGGTTTATCCGTGGACCACCGCGAGATCTAGATCCGGTCGGATCTACGCAGTACGACGGGTATTATTTCACGAAGGAAATAATAGCTGGGGGGGATTATTTCACTAAGGAAATAATTGCCCAAATCTCGGGATCAAAGACCAAGCTTTGATCCGGAGTATGCCTGCGTAGATCTGAGATCCGGTCCTCTCGAACTCTTACCTTATTTGGCGTTGACGATCGCCGAGCACCAGATCTGGATGAGCAAGTCCTCGAAGTCCCAAAGCTTGGATCTTTTTAAGTTCTGAGCCTTGAATCCAACAGAGCTTCGCCTCCTCCAATTTTCTAACCTCTGAAAAATGAACCAAGGGGGTCTATTTATAGGCTCTCAGATCTGTGCCTTGGCACAGATCTGGGTCGGCCACAGGTGGCCGGCCACCCATGGGTGGCTCGGCCTCCGAGCCACCCTAGGGTGGTTGCCGAGCCACCATGGGGTGGCTCGGCCACCCCATAGGGTAGCTCGGCCGCCGAGCCACCCCATGGTGGCTCGGCTTTGGCCGAGCCACCTGGGTGGTTCGGCTTTGGCCGAGTCGCCCGGGTGTGGTGCCGTTGTGTCCGTTGTCCGGTTCCGCGCTTCGTTGTTGATCTGAACTTTGATTTGGTAGTCTGGATCCTGATTTGGTAGTAAATCCGCCTTGGTGTTTGAGTTCGAATACGTTCTCTTGGTTGGATGACTCATTGATTCCTCAACCCGTTAGCTTGATTCCGTACGCGAGTGGATTCATTCCGTTGTTTGCGTGCGGTTCGTTAGCCTCGTAGCCTCGTTAATTCGTTTCGTCACGTATCACTTGGCTTCGGTGTTGTGGACTAACAATCGTGTCTGCATACGTCGCCCGATGGTCGGTTTGTCGAATCGGCGTCGTCGAGCTGTGTTAAGGGACCTATAGGCAGTTTTATACGCCTACACTAGGTTTCTTTCTTCTCTTTCTTCCCTAAATTCCTAATTTCTAGGGTTTCTTAGGTGAACAAATCGAGCGGGCCATTCGATGCCCTTCTCTGCATTGGCCAGTTTTTCCCTGAGTCCGTTGAAGGGATAGACAAGGTCGCTGATTATGTCAAAGGCCGATACTCCGTTCTAATTCCTACTTATTTCACCAGTGATTACGGTGCTGGAACTTCTCAATTTCTATCGTAGGCTTCTAATCTAGGGTTTAAGACTGACGGGATTGAGATTTGTGCTAATCTCTATTGGTTGAAGGGAAGCGGCAAGTTCTCTCTTCATGGTGAGTTTCTTCTCTCTTAAAATTGAAATTAGAATATTTATGCCTGTGATCTTTGAATATTTGTGCCTTTGATTGTTTGGATTAATTTACTCATTTACAACCATATACTTGATATCTTCTGCCATAATTTCAATTGGCATGTGATTTTATTGAGTCAGTATGTGTATTTTAGAGGGTTATCAGGAACTGTACACCATATACTCAATGTTAGAACCGAACAAACCGAACCGAACAAACCGAACCGAACTGCACCGAACTGACTTGCAATGGTTCGGTTCGGTTTTGAATTATAGGCGGTTCGGTTCGGTTGTTCAAATTTTGGTAAAAACCGACCTGAACCGAACCGTGCACACCCCTAGTTATAGCCAAAATAATGAAGGTTATTTTCCTAGTCAGACTAGGTTTCCTGGTTCGGATCAAACAGGTTTGTTTCGGGTTTGCCTCTATAAATACATGTATTTTGTAAAAAATAAAAATCTCTCTTTTTATCAAATCTCTGAATCCTAGCAGCCACCCTCTCCCCTCAAAAACCCTATATCACTTTTTGGTGAATTTTGAGAGCTTTGTGAAGCAAATACCGAGAAGAGGACGAGTTTGTCGGCTTTTGGCGAGGGAGAACTTGTTTTCTTGCATTGTTGAGTTTTTACAGCAACGTTTGAGGTAAGATCATCTTCCTCCAAAACCTTCCCTTAGTAAAGATTATGTTTTTATTAATTATAATAATGAATCTCATGTTGAAGTTTAACCCTATGCTTTAAAAACATGATTTTTGAGGTTAAATCTTAATCTAATGATAGATTTGAAGTTTATTTCTTGTTGTTTATGTTAGTAACATGATCATTATCATTAGGGTTACTTTTAATTTTATTTTTAATATGTTAATCATGTCCTAATCATGTTTAAACCCTAGATTTATTATTAATTGAGTTTTCATATAAAAGAGAGATGTTTAAACCCTAGGTTTGTGATACCTAAATTCTGTAAATATATTTAAATAATTTTTCATCTTTATTAATTATGTAGAATTTATCATGTTCAGTTAATCTTATGGACAAATTTCATGTTTTATTCGAGAAATTGATTTAATTAGGATGTTAACCCTAATTAGATTAAATCAAAAGTTTAATTTTTGTGGAGATGATTTTTTGTTATTTAATGTTCAAGTTTTAATATTATTATATGTATCATGATGATATAAATAAGTGTTTAAATATAGTTATAAATTGCAAACCCGAAAACCTAAGAACTAGATATTGTTGTGGCCGGTCGACCAGTAAAGTCATATGTGTGCATGTTATGCACAATGCTCTGTTCAGTCGACCGATGCCCTTGGGGCGATCGACCAACCTGGGATATTTTTAACATGTAGTTTTGTTTCTTACGTTTTTTAATATGATCATGGGTATCGAGCCTGATGATACATGTACAATGATGAGTACATTTGAATAGTATCGTAGCACACCACAAGTATCCCGAAAGGGGATTATGACGAATTTTTTTCAATTACACTTGAGATAAAGGTTGATTACATATTTATATACATGTTGGATATCGTTGATGAGCACCGCTCAGTACTATGTGGAGTAGTACATCGATATACCATTAGTTCATGCCATTGAAACTGGATTAGGATGCTTTATCTAGCAGTTTGTCCCACACTAGGGTGCGATGAGGCTTGTGAGCCATATTTCTAGGATGCCTACTTGGTAGTTCGTCCCGCACTCGTGTTACGTACAGAGATGCGATGAGACTAATAAGCTATGTACACTATTAGGATACCAATCGGGTAGTCCATCCCGCATGATGATGGGATGAATCAGAATCTTACAAGGATTTGCATTGAGATGATTGTTGATAGCCTGAGTCTTTGGGGATGCTAGTTACGTATATGACTCATTGCTGAGATATATGACCGAGGTACTTTACCCTTAAAAGTACGCAGGGTTATATGCTGATATTTATCTTATCTTCCCAGTGATAGTATAAGATATTATAAATACAATATCATGAATGTCTTTACTTTCTATATTGCTTTATTTTATTCTTAGGTTGGGATCAATGATTAGTGATTCATAATTTGAGACATATGGTATATACATGAGGGTTTCCTTGTTTGGATTATTTCACTCGACGTACCAGTCTCGTGTTGTAGGTTTCTAATTATTGATTTTATTTAGATTGTTTATCTCTAGTTTGGTGTTAATGTTTAGACGTCTACAATTTGAGAATATGGTATATACATGAGGGTTTCCTTGTTTGGATTATTTCACTCGACGTACCAGTCTCGTGTTGTGGGTTTCTAATTATTCACTCCATTAGATACGGGAAAAATAATCTAGGTAGACTATGCTTAATAGGTAGAGCCTCCATTTCATCTAGCAGCCATTCTCCTGGAGTGGATGGAGGTGATCATGTTGTAGCACTCTGACGCTCTTGTTGTTATTCTTTTTGTTTTAAAATTTCTTTTTAGGTAGCTCAAATTTTCGGAGAGCCGCAGGATGACGGAGTTCTAGCATAGTCACCGTCGCATGAGTTATCAGTAGAGGCTCCACAGTAGATATATGTTTCCATTCATTTATTTGAGTTGTATTTCATTTTATAAAGGCTATGAGCCTTAGTTACATTTCTAGTTGATTCATGTCGAGATATTTTACATTATTTCAGAGATCAGGTGTTTACAGTTTTATTCATTTGAGACATGGTTTTATTTATGAGATTTATCATTCTATACCATGTTTATTATATTTATTTACCTTATTTTGTATGTTTTGTACTTACACTTTGTTATTCTACTAGAGGATATTACCATGATTGGTAAAACGTGCTATTGTACAGTGTGGGTGCATGACAGGTTTGACATCTCTGGATTCACCTTGGATTGCAGCCATGTATGAAAACAGGGGCATCACACCACCTATGTCAAAATGAATAGCAATTGAAAGTGTAGATCGTACATTACAAGACCTAACAAGTACGAAAGAATTGTTTGGTTGTAAAGTTGTGGTTTTTGGAGGAGATTTTCATCAGCTATTACATGTTGTTCCAAGAGGAATAAGAAGCCAAATAGTTAACATCAACTTAGTAAAATCTTATTTGTTGGAAAAGCTAGAAAAGATAACCTTGAGAAAAAACATGCGAGCAAACATGAAGAACTTAATAAATTCTTGTTGTGAGTTGGAAATAGAATAGAAAAGACTAATAAAGATGAACAAATTAGACTTCCTGAAAAAATTATGATTGAAAATAGCAAAAATGGACATTCAAAAGTTGAATTGTTAAACCAAGTGTTTCCATCAATTGAACAAAATGCAATTTTAACTGAATATATGACAGAACAAGCTATCTCATAATAAAAAATGAATATGTAGATGAGCTCAATGACAAGCTTTTAGACAGATTTCCTAGTGATGAGTTTATTTTTCATTGTTTTGACAAGGCATTTGATGAACTAAACAACTAATACCAAAGAGAATTTTTAAACAAGTTGATGCCTAATGGTCTTCCACCACACAAACTAAAGTTGAAGTGTAATTGCCCAGTAGTGTTGTTTAGAAATCTTGACCCGTAGAATGGACTTAGCAAGGGAACTAGAATTATTTGCAAAGAACTTGATACGAACATAATTGAAGTAGAGATAACAAAAAGTCATCATGTTAATTAAGAAGTCGTGATTGCAAGGATACCCCTATTACCTGTTAAAATTGAAAATTACCCTTTTAAATTTTAACGGAAACAATTCCCTATAAGGCTTTGCTTCGTAATGACAATAAACATATCACAGGGGCAAACAATTCCTATAATCGGAATTTACTTACCACAACATGTATTTTCATATGGACAATTATATATCGTTTTATCTCGTAATATATCAACGAATACTATAAGAGTGCTGGTTAAAGGTAGCAAAAGAAAAGAAATTCGTGCATAAAAAATATCATCTACAAATAAGTTCTATCCAGAGAAAGGTAGCAAAAATATTTAAAATAATTACCTTAATTATTATCAAAAAATATTATTTCTTTGTTAATAAGAAAATTATCAATATTTAATTGACTTATTTTCTAGGAATAAATACTGTAATAAGAAGATACATGAAAAAAATTCTTAACTACTATTTTTTAAAAGATAATTTATTTCATATTTCTAATATTTACTCTGATTACAGTGAAGATGGGAGTTGAAAGACAACGTAAAAGTGGTTATAACTTTATTAAGGATTTGAAGTTATATCAAGAAGCTTTCTCAATCAAAGTGCTTATACTAATAGTGTCATTGGAGCAATTCTCATCTTCAAAAGGATTAGGTTAGGTTCAGAAGATTATTATGATTGATCGAAGAGGTAAGTAAAACTCTTAAAATGAAATATTAAATATTATATTTGAAATTCATTAAATTTCTTCTTAATTGATAATTTATCTAAAAATTTAAGTAACAACAAACAAATACATAGATCAGAGATTTAAGCCACACTATTCAATGCTACAATTATAACATTTCAAGAATACATCTATGTCAACAATACTATTATTATCAAGAATGGTATAATCAGACTTGTAAATAGGAAATATGCATCGGTGTATCTATATTTTGAGCTTGCTTTTATACAAAACACAAAGATCTCAATAGCTGAAAATGAAATCAATATTTTCAGTCTACCATTTTCATTCAAGTCATTTGAAGAGGTGACAAAGACAAATAATGAGAACATATTTTTCAGTATGCTAAATTTTGAATATCAACACTTCGGTGAGACTATTGTACACGACAGATACATCAGTTAGAAGAGAGATCTCAATAATGAATGAAGAGTGAGTATTCAAAAAGATGAAATATATTTTTACTTACAAATATTAAAATACTAACATTTTCTTTTTTTAAAAAAAATTATTCTAATTGACACAGGGTGAATCCATTGATATTAACACTGTGGGGAGAGCATGCAGAGAAAGAAGGTTAGATACTCAAAGACGAAAAGAAAGCAAAACCAGTTATAGAAATAATTAATATGACTACAAATAGATACAGGTGTAAGACTCTTCTATTCATTTAATCTCAAAGAATTAAATTACCAAGGAATAACCTTATAATGAATACATGAGTTATGCAACTATCCTTAAAGCCTGCTATAATGTTTTTTAGAGCCAGATATTGCTAAAGCACATGCTCTTAAAGAATAATAATGCTTCTTAAAATAAAGTCTTTCCAAATTTAAAATTTTAACAAATATTAATATATGTCTTAAATATAGCTAGGATGAATGGAATGGGAAAATATTATGAGAAATTGATGTAGCAAGCTCCATCAACGCTGATGAGAAGATCTAAAAAAATCATGTTGGGTGATATCATCACATCGTTCACAGCCATAAAAAAGATATTTAATATATTGAATGAAATATCAATAAGTTATATAAGAATAAAATATGACTTCATAACTATTATTTTAGAATATTTATTGCTACTTTAACATGGAGATACCAATAATAATCAATCCAGAATAACCTTGCTACACTGGATGCAAGAATTGCCAAAGGGATATATTTGTTAAAGATAGCAGATCTAGCTACAACAATTGTAAGATGCGGAATGGGAAATAAAGTAAGTTTGAAAATTTTGTTATTAAAAAAAGACCAATAACATGAAATTTTCTAAACAAAGTACCTTATATGATTGGAAGTTAAGGATCATATCGACGAGGCATATGTTTTTCTTTATGGTGAAGCTCAATTTCTAACTGGTTGTTCTTCTGAAGAATATGTGAACTCGTTTGATGAAGAAGGAAAGGTAATATGACAAAGTTAGTTAATATTTAAAAGATTAGTTTCATAAAATTAGTAAAATAGAAAAAAAATATAATGCATGAGCATTTATCATGTATGTATCGAAAAATAATAAACTGTTGCGACAAAGAATATCTTCTCTTGGTAAAAATGAACAAGAAAGATGAGGAGAAAAGAATTGAAGGAAGAATAACTTCTCAAGAAATATGAAAACCAGAATTTCAAACAAATAGAATATGATGAAGATGGAGATTCAAAGAACATATCATTGAAGAGAAAGAGTATGGCAAGTGTTAAAAAAGATATGAATAAAGAAAGGACATGAAAATAAAAATATTAAAATAGAAAGTGAGGAATGGTAAATCATTTAAAGTACTATGATGAATACATTTAGTTATGTTTATTTAAAAGTATTATGTCTAAGATACTAAACCTATGTTGATTTTAAGTAGTATATTTTAGACACTTCGTTTGTGTAAAGTATTATGAATCAAACATATCCTATGTGGCAAAGAAAGTTTTTCAGGAGATTTCTATTGCTGGATTTTTAATCTTTCTAGTCAAATAGCTATTAGTTATATTTTCTGTTGGGTTTTTTATCATTTTTGTGTTAGTGAAATTGAGATTAAAGATTTTATGAGTATCAAAATATGTGTTAGTAGTAAAAATTGCGTCGGCAATCACATCACAAAGAGGTCTAACGTAACAGCATTCAACAAGTATTATATATATTTCCTTTATTAATCGCAATCTTTAAATTTTATTTATTATATTAAACTTTTTATGTTGTTTTTGAAGGGTGCTATGGGATTTATTGATATAGGCTACTTACAATTTCCTTTGTTTTAACTTATTTTCATATAATTGCTGATTGCTGATATTGTAGTATTTTTACTAGGTATTTTCTCCTTTATTGATGTACTTTATTCTTCTATCCTTTCTTTTAATTCTCTACTTGATAGGTTAGTTGATACTGTGATCTACAACGATGAACCTCATGATAGGTTTTAAGAGATTTTTTTTATTTTTTTTATTATTATTATTTTTTTTTTTTTTTTTTGCTTCTGAGTTAAAGACTATATTTTATGGGGATTATTGGCTCAATAACTTCAATTCATAGGTAAAGATTTGATTTCTTATTTTGGGTGGCATTCTAATTTACTCATCAATTTTTTAAATGTTTGGGCAAATTTTGACTTCACTTTTCTCATGTGATGAATCTGCACTGGATAATGTTGTTTCCGCCTGATGTTTCGTATAGCCAAATATCTTTCACATTTTAGTTGTGTATATATTATCTCAAAAAACATCACCTTTTAATGTCAGTGTGGATTATATAACTGCGATTAAATTTTCTAGGGAAAAATGTGTCCAGGCCCCAAAAGAAAAACTTCATGTGACAAGGCCCCTCATAATTTTTCTCATGTGGATCAGCCCCTTGAAATGTGATACTTTGTACTGCAGCCCCTTTTTATCAATTATCACATACCAGCTAAGCTAAAGTTCTCAAACTATCATTATCCTCTCTCTCCTCAATCTCTCTGACCCAGCAATCATATCATCTCTCTCTCATCTCCCCTCTCTCTCTCCCACTCTCTCTCATCTCCTCTCTATCTCTCTCTCTCACCTCTCTCTAAAACTGAGAGCTTTCTCAAGCTCGTCGTCCTGACCGAGACGCACAGAGCAATAATCTATTAGCTAGAAGAAGAAAAGAAAAAAAAGGAAAAAAGAAAAAAAAGAAAGGTAAGGAGAAGTAGAGTAGAAGGGGAATGAAGAGAAATGCCGTAATTAAGAAAGAACGAAAATATGTATTAATGTATCTCTATGAATGAAATTGCCACGGTGCCGCCGAGCGATATTCGAAGGAATATAACGAGAGGTAGAAAATGAGCCCAAATGAAAGGAAGACACCATGTGATAGACAATATAAAGGGCTACACACCGGCGCAGATGATAGTAAAAATGGAGACCGGAGGTGGCCGTAAAACACGCGCGAAGTGGGCACGGCGCTGTTGTTTTCAGCTCGCTGCTGGCGTCGAGCGATGTTTCGGATGTTACCGAGAGAGATAGAGAATGAGTTAGAGCGTGATACAAATTGGAGGTGATAGGAAATATGTAGGGCTACTCACCAAAGAAGAAATCGGTGGAAACAGAGTTTGGAGGTGATCAGAAAGTGCGTGCGAAGTCGACACAAAACTATAGTTTTCTGCAGTGCAATTTCTTGCCGTTCGGGACTGTTCTTCGCTGTTCGGAGATTTTCGCCGCTGTCCGGGCTTACCGGAGGTGGGAGGAGGTTGCCAGGGTCGTCGGGGTGTCTCGGTGGCCTCCGTCGGAGGTAGGAGGAGCTTTTCCCCGTTCCCAAGAACCTAGAACTAAGATGAATTAGAGCTAGAACTAGCTAGAACTAGCAAGATAGAAGCTAGAACTGGCTGTATACAAGCTAGAACTAGGGTAATAGAAGCTAGAGCTAACGTAAGTGTGCATGTAAAAAAACTCTTGTTAGGTTTAGAACTAGCAAGATAGAAGCTAGAACTGGGGGTATACAAGCTAGAACTAGGGGAATAGAAACTAGAGCTAACGTAGAAGAAAGAACTAGCAAGTGTGCATGTAAAAACCCTTGTTGGGTTTAGAACTAGCAAGATAGAAGCTAAAACTGGGGGTATACAAGCTAGAACTAGGGGAATAGAAGCTAGAGCTAACGTAGAAGAAAGAACTAGTAAGTGTGCATGTAAAAAACCCTTGTTGGGTTTAGAACTAGAAAGATAGAAGCTAGAACTAGGGGTATACAAGCTAGAACTAGGAAAATAGAAGCTAGAGCTAACATAGAAGAAAGAACTAGCAAGTGTGCATGTAAAAAACCCTTGTTCGGTTTAGAAGTAGCAAGATAGAAGTTAGAACTGGAGGTATACAAGCTAGAACTAGGAGAATAGAAGCTAGAGCTAACGTAGAAGAAAGAACTAGCAAGTATGCATGTAAAAAACCCTTGTTAGGTTTAGAACTAGCAAGATAGAAGCTAGAACTGGGGGTATACAAGCTAGAACTAGGGGAATAGAAGCTAGAGCTAACGTAGAAGAAAGAACTAGGAAGTGTGCATGTAAAAAACCCTTGTTGGGTTTAGAACTAGAAAGATAGAAGCTAGAACTGGGGGTATACAAGCTAGAACTAGGAAAATAGAAGCTAGAGCTAACATAAAAGAAAGAACTAGCAAGTGTGCATGTAAAAAACCCTTGTTGGGTTTAGATCTAGAACTGGGGGCATACAAGCTAGAAATAGGGGAATAGAAACTAGAACTAACGTAGAAGAAAGAACTAGCAAGTGTGCATGTAAAAACCCTTGTTGGGTTTAGAGTTAGCAAGATAGAAGCTAGAACTGACCGTATACAAGCTAGAACTAGAGGAATAAAAGCTAGAACTTTCGTAGAAGAAAGAACTAGCAAGTGTGCATGTAAAAAACCATTGTTGGGTTTATAACTAGCAAGATAGAAGCTAGAACTAGGGGTATACAAGCTAGAACTAGGGGAATAGAAGATAGAAGTAACGTAGAAGAAAGTGTTAGGTCTCATGTTATGAGCCTACATCTTCTAATCTTGTTTTGATGATTACAAACAATTCCTAATATTGTTTGTCTAGTGTTTATGTTTCTTATTAGGTATTCTAGACAAATAATGTATTGGAGGATGGATGGATTGCGTCATAACGATCATATCAAATGGAGGTTGGCGGAATTGTGGAGTGAAGCATTGCATTCAAGTTAAAGATCCAAGATCTAGCTTCATCCGCATGTGTACCAAGTCAAGCTTATTGAAGATCAAGATTGCTTGGGTAATTTAGTTTTAGGTTTTATATTATGTGTGTTAGTACTTTAAGCTCAATTATATACACACATACACATTTCGTTTTGTTTTTTGTATATATATAATTATATATATACATATATGTTTTGGTTTG
>BQKN01064981.1:0-31255 GCA_022839385.1 Asparagus kiusianus | reverse complement strand
ATATATATATATAAAGTCTCTTCATATCTTGCATGGATCCCTAGGTATCATCAATGGATAGAAAGTTTAGTGGATGGTCCACTTAAGTTGACATAAGAATTTCTCTTGACATGACACATATAACAGAAACTGTAGAATGGAGTCGATGTGGTTTAACAAAAAATAGCTACTCTTTTTCAAAATTCTTCTCCACTTCTTCATGACAGCTCTTTCTGCCTCTCGGACACATATTCGCAAATGCATTGGAAGTATTAACATTATGCCTATTGTGAAGATAACAGAGTAAATCCCTGTGGAGAGCTTTCTCTCTTGGAGCTGTACTCCATAGATAAATTTATCATGAATGGATAAGCTTTTTTCTGTGTTGGCTTTATAATAATGGTCTTAAAAAACACTGAGCTTTCTCGAGCAGACGAACTTTCTAATTAGAATATTGTTGTTATCCTCATATTCTAATAAGTATCACAATTTATAACTTCTTAAACATCAGTCAATCTGGGTGAAAAAGCAACAATCAAAATCACATAATAGATGTATTAATTGATACTTGATACCTATGTTTCCCGGGTACTTCCATTCAAAACCTGTACCCATACCCAACATGTACCCATACCCAAATTATTGGACACTTCTTGAGTATATGCATATGTTTATTCAGACGTATACTCAATTACATAATACATGTTTTAATTTAAAACACTCCTCGTGTGCTTCCTGGACATATATTCTAAACTTCATATCTACTTCTTACATATTGATCTCATGTAATTTGACCTTACGTAAATTATCAATTTTAATACATATAAAATAAGCATAACTTACATGTGTATAGCGGTGTCCACGTACCCCGTCTTTTACAAATTTGCCGTATCCCATACCCCTACCCATGTAACTTAGCTTGATATTGATAGTCTGATACAAAGGAAATCACACACTCCTACAACTCTACAAATTCACATATTCAAAAACTTATACATCGTTATGAACAATTGTTTTGTTTATTAACAAGCTAATTTGATGCAACCAAGGTTCTTAAGAGAGTAAGGTTATTAAGTGAAAGAAAATTCACCTGGGCTAACAGAGCCAAAAAGTTTAACCTATCTTTTTAACCTATCTACAGCGATGAAACTATACTAGTAGTAAGTTCAAAACAATGATACTATAGTGGTTTATGTGAAATTAATCCTTTAAATTAAAATATGTAATATATAACTGAGTGCACATCCGAGTAAATGTATGCATATATTCAAAGAGTATCCAATGAGTATCGGTGTATGGTACGCATAGGGGTAAGGTTTCATGATAAGAGGAGCAAGCAACATGGCTCCTAATAACTTCCTCGAAGTCATAGCAAGTCATACTTCCACTACCATGTATCATGTAGTCATCAAAGTCAAATTTTAAGGTAGTTACAAATGGCATGAATCCCAAATTTATTTAGAGAATACAACCTTTCATACTATCTGGTCCTTTATTTTTCTATCTTGGGTACTCTATTTTTCTATCTTGCTTGCACCTTCCCAATGACAGACCTGCAAATCTCTCTCATCAAAGAATATTGGACCTCTTCATTGTCCCAATTATATTCTAGTTTTTTTTTAAGATATTAGTCCCTTAAATCCTCAATAATTGCATATTAGTCCCTCAAATCTTAAAAATTGTATTTTAGCCCCTCAAATCTTCAATAATTGCATATTAGTCCCTCAAATCTTGGAAATTGAATATTAATCAGTCAAATCCTAGTCTTGCAAAATGGTCACTCTATTAATATTTCAGTAAAAAAAACCTCATCATGATTGGGTTAACTCTTAAACTCAAAATTTGCAATCACCAAACTACCCTTCTCTCTAATGTTTCAACCTTTGCAACGCTTAATTTTGGGTTAGGTTTTTTTGCTGACCAATAGAGAAGAAGAACTCAGATGAGTTGGATTTATTTTAAGCGGGTATTGGGTTTAAACCTATCAAGAAATGGGTAGGGAACATTATAGAGGGGTAAAATGGGCATTTTGCCTCCGACTGTTAGATTTGACGGAATAATCCTCCAAATCTAACGTGACGTAACTTGAAGGACCGTTTTGCAAGACCCTATAAGATTTGAGAGACTAATATGCGATTTTAAAGATTTGAGAGATGCAATTATTGAAGATTTAAGGGATTAATATGCAATTTTCAAAATTTAAGGGACTAATATGTGGATTTAACCAGTTCATTTAATTTAAAACCATTTGAAGAACTATTCAGAGCTACAGCCATTTGGAGAAATATGCAATTTTCAGTGATCAGAGTTTACAGTATTTTAATAATATTTGGTTTGCAGTTGGCAATTTTCAGAGCGATCGGCTTCCAAATGCTGTAAATGGATTGGGACTAAAAGTAAAAAATTAGAAGAAGAAAATCAAATATTAAAATTAAAAGAAATAATAGAAAGAGAAAAAAAGGGAAGAGTTTAAAAGAAAAATTCAAGAATATGTAAAAGAAAAGAGTGAGTTAGTAAAAGATAGCGAAATTTGGGATTTCATTAAAAGTTTGAATTATGAACCCTAAAAAGAATGTTAGAATATAGAAAATAGTTAATGAAAAAAGTTAATCAACTGCCAGCAGAAATAATTAGTATCATTGAAGAAAAGAGTGACAAACTAACTTTATCCTCTTTTAGAAGGGCATAATAATATTGTTATGATGCAAGTTCAATAACTAATTTAACATTTAATTAATAGAGAATGTGAACATCAGGAAAATCCTATAAAAGAAGAATTATCTAATAGAGGGGTTGCATATCATATAGAAAGAGAAACAATTTGAAACATCATGATTAATAGATTATTTTCTCATGATATGTATTTTCTAAGAGTAATAAGAGATGTAATTCAGAGAATGAATCTACTAGTCAAAGGCGTTGTAATAGAAATCGCTTCACTTTATCCAGTTGTGATGGAAGGTGAAATTTGCCCTTCATTTCAAGTATGGTTTTCGCAGAAACCAACAACCAAAGAACCTAAAGAGCTCTCACTTTTCAAAGAAGAAAATTTTGATTGTAAAGAGTCAATTTTCCAATTTGATTGGATATTTAGTATTAAAAAAGAAAGCTATAAGAAGAGGAAAATATTGGACCGATGGACTAAGAATTGTATTCTTAAATGATTTAAAAACAAAATTTGAACATAATGATGACACGCCTTTAAAAGAAGACTTATTTTTGAAAGTCCAACACAAAGTCTTAAAAGAAGCTTCAAAATTCAGATATGGAGATCCGAATATATAGGATATTTTTAGAAATGTTTTAAGAGATTTAATAACAAGCGTAAACAAGTAATTAGAAAATCTTGATCTGAGAGTATATGACCATGAAGACACCTCTATTGGTGATGAATAAAAGCAGCAAACATCTCTAGTAAAACCATCATTGTAAATATTAATAAAAAGCCATTGACTGACAGCTTCGACAACCAATTTCCGTCTTCTGTAAAGCTTTGCTATCAATTTGTATTTGTTTTTGTTTTTTCCTTATCATGTAAAGAATCTTTAGCTTTATGCCAAGTCATTGTAACAGTTATATAAACTATTGTACTTCTGATTCTTTTTCTTGTAAGGTGTAAAATGTATGCGATTATTATGTATCTAAAACACTTCTATAAATAAAAATGAATGAATTAATGAAGAAAGTCGTTCTTTGGATAATCTCTATTCTCTCTCTTTGAACTCTTTGAATCTCTCAACACTCTCTTGAATAATTTTAAAATTTATGATAATTTATATTATCTGCGCATATTGACCCAAACTAGTATCAGAGCAGTTCGATCTCACACATTCTAAAGGCATAAATCTATTTTCTTCTATCTTTAGTGGAACTCTCACGAGCCTCTCTAGCTATGATAATGTCTAATTTTATGGGAAATTAATGAAGACCCATTTTAAGTTCCTGCTTATAATTCATCTCTTTCTATTAAACCTTGAGAGAGAGATTTGAATGGTCCTTAGAGAGAATAGTTATCTGAGAGTTGGCCTAGATATATGTGGTCCTGACTTCCGCCATATTACTGTTAGAATGATAGGTGTTTTCTGGCTATGAATAGGACATAAGAACTAGCAAGTAATTCTAATTCACTGCAAGTCTAAGAATTAACACCACAGTCAAGTCACAAATAGAAAAAGAAGAATTAGGTTCTTCGTTAACTAGTAACATAAAGTTATGATAAATCAAAAACAGAAGAGTAAGAGGAAAAAACGGAAACAAGAAATAATGACTATAATGATTTTGAATATTGTGTTTATAAAGTAAAACCAAATAAGCATTTACAGCATATTGATACTAGTAAAGTTAAAATACCTCAGAGCATATAGCGAAGATGATGAACTATATGATGGATAATTTAATAACCAGAATAATTATTCTAAGTTATAATCTCTACATGATAATCTAGATGGTAAAAATTAAGCTATAAAAGAAACCCAAATGACATTAAATAGTAAAATAGAAAATATACATATGAAGACTTAATAAAAATAAATGAAAAACTATAAAGTATAAAAGAACTTAAAAGAGAATTAAAAGAATTTAATAAGAAAATAGAACAAATTAGAAGTTTACCAGTAATTAGAAGAAAACCAAGAGGTAGAGATTCACCAGCTTTATATTGGTCAAATACTTTAAAAGAAGAATTTTTAACATTACAAGACATAAATGAAAAATTAAAAGGAAAAGCTTTACTAAAAAAACTCAAGAGATTATGTACATAAATGTTCCAGTAGAAATTGAAGATGAAAAGAAAATTTTTGATAAATAAAAAAGCAAATAGAAGAATTAAAATACAAACATGTAGTGACAAAAGATGAAGTATATAAAAGAAATTTAACCATAAAGATGGAAAATAAGGAATTTGAAATTTTTGAATTCATGATAGACAAATTTCTGATAATTTTAAAAATCCAGATACGAAATCAATAGAGTTTTGTACATGCAATTAAAACAACAAATAAAGAAGAAATATTTAATAAATAAGAACAAACTGAATATATAAAGTGAAAACAATAAAATTAATGAAAGAATATGAAGTAATATGAAGAGCCTTATATCCAAAAAAACTCTCTACATAAAATTAAAGAGGATCTAAGTATAACAGAATAATTATAATGAAATTATGTCAAGACATGTTAAAGAAGATATAGCAGATGATCATACTTTAGAAGAAAATAAAGAAAAAGCTTTATTACAAGTCATATATCAGTTATACAATATAATTATAAAAGAAACTTCTCAATCAAAGTTGGAAGAAACTTCACAACCTAGAGAAGAAAATATAATTTATAATTTAGACAAACATATAACAGATTCACAACAAACAATAAAGACTAACACTAAATTAGAAGTAGAAGCAGAGGCGGATGATGAATTTTATAATAAAATAAATAGAAAAAAGTATATAAACATTATGACTTCAAAATAAAAAATAAAAAATGTATTTTAAATTATTCAAGAGAGTGTTGAGAGTTTTAAAGAAAGCAAAGAGAGAGAATAGAGATTATCCAAAGAACCACATTCTTCATTCATTCATTCACTTCTATTTAAAGAAGTGTTTTAGATACATAATACCTACATACACTTTACACCTCCAAAGAAAAAGGAATCAAATTTGCAATAATTTACATATAGCTTTTACAATGACTGCACATAAAATTAAAGATTCTTTACATGATAAGAAAAACAAAAAGATGATTTGACAACTAATCTTTATAGATGACCAAAATTAGCTGTTGAAGCTGACAATCAATGGCTTTTATCAATATTTATATCATGTTCTTACTGGAGATATTTGCGGATTATTCATCACCAAAGGAGGCGTCTTCGTAGTCGTATACAGAGGACCAAGACTTTCTAATTCCATATTTACATTTATTATTAAATCGCTTAAATCATTCATGAAAATATCTAGCAAATTTGGATCTCGATATCGGAATTTCGAAGCTTCTTTTTAAAACTTTTTGACGGACTTTTAAAAATAAATCTTCCTTTAAAAACCTATCATCATTATGATCACAATTTATTTTAGGAATACATATCTTATTCCATCAGTCCAATATTCTCTTCTTATAGCTTCCTTTTTTAATACTAAATATCCAATCATACTAAAAAATTTTGACTTTCTTCCCGATCAAATTCTTCTTCTTTGAAAAGTGGGCACTCTTTAGGTTTTTTAATTATTAGTTTCTGTAAAATCCATACTTGAAATGAAGGGAAATTTTCACCTTCTTTCTGAATTGGATAAATTGAAGTTATTTCTATTTCAAAGCATTTAATTAATGGATTCATTCTATTAATTATCTCTTGCTACTCCTAGAAAATACTTGTACTAAAAAAATGATTCTCTATCAATTATGATCGATCTAGACGTTCCTCTTTCTATGTGATATGCAACTCTTATATCAGTGAATTTCATTTTTATAGGGTTTTCCTAAAGTTCACATTTTCTAAAACAAATGTTAAATATAACATTGTCCTGCACTTCTGAATGAGGATAAAGCTAATTTATCACTCTTTCTCAATAATACTAATTATTTTTGCTGGCAGTCGATTAACTTTTCTATTAACCATTTTCCATATTCTAACATTCTTTTTGGGGTCCATAATTCAAACTTTTTGATGAAATACCAGAATTATCTATTCTTTACTAACTCTTTCTATTAACATCTTCCTAAAATTTTCTTTTAAACGCTTTCATTTTTTCTCTTTCTATTATTTCTTTTTAATTTTAATTTTCTATTTTTTGTAAAATCCCGTATTTTTTGAAAATACTATGGTAAATAGTAATAAATGAGTTATATTATGATAAATATCATTTATGGATGAATGAATACGTTAGTAATTGATTTGAGATCAATTAAGTGTATATATGAGAGTATACAAGTGTTAAACATGCACACATGTAAAACATGTTGGCTGGAAAATGCCTCGGGTAAGTTGACTTATGCTTGCCTATAAGTCGACCGATAGGAGATCATCAGTCGACTGACGGGTGCACCGACTGAGAGTTGGTTTCGGATCTATTTTGTGCAATTCGGCCTGTTTACGTATATAAGCGTATAAATACAATGTTTCTCTTATTTTCCTTTATCTTTCTCGTGAATAAATAGCCATCATCTCCCCCTCAAAACCCTAGAACCTATTTTTAGTGAATTTTGAGAGCTTTGAGAAGCAGGAACAAAGAGGAGTGTGAGATTCGCGGCGTTTAGACGAAGGAGGATCAGGTTTCTTAAACTTTTGGGAAGTTCAGCACGTTTTGAGACGAGTTTTATCTCCTCCAAACCCATCCCCTGTTTTTTTTCATTATTTGATTTGATTTTAAAACATATTTTAAGTATAAAGATCACACCTTTAAACATACATGATGTAAAGGTCTAATCTTTTCAATTTAAAAAGTTGTGGGACAGATTCTTGAATTTAATTTCTGATTTTAAGTGAGGTAAACATGAGACTTTACTAATTGGATTTTGATTTCATGTTGAGTTTACAAGTATTATCAAGTTAGGGTTTTAGATTTATTCCCAAATTTGTATTCGTGTTTTCATGCAGTAGAAATAACCCTAAATATATTGATTTAAAGTTTTATATATGAGTTTATTGAGAAATATCGATTTTTGATGAATTTATGTGAATATCTAACTTTATTTGAAAACTAGGTTTTCAACTATGATTGGTCGACCGATCATGATTGATCAGTCGACCGATGTTGACATACAGGCCTTTGGCTTGCCTCTGATCGGTCGACCGAGCATAAGCCGTCAGTCAACCGATAAGGCCACTTGTGCACGTCATAAACAAACCATCAGTCAACCAATGGCATATGATCGGTCGATTGCTCTGGGTTATTTTTGTGCGTTTTAGTTTTATTTCACGTGTTTCATTCGTACACACGAAGTACAAATCGCACATCAATATACGTGCGTCGTATACGAGGGTACGCGTATTGGAGTTTGAGTACGCACGCGCGTTTGGAGGTAGGTAATTCTACATTTTTATTTATCATGATAGAGAACGACGCATTTTTGCATATCATCATATTGTGGATGCTTGAGTGGGTTAGTTGGTATCCTGCAATGAGACAGTGAGAGACTACACTCAGAGTGAGTTAGTTGGTATGCTACAATGAGTCCGTGACAGACTACACTCTATGATGCATCATTCCGAATTAGGCTAATATGCCTACATTCCGCAGAATGATTGAGTAAGGTGGTGACGCCACAGGATATGATGTACGCCTTTCAAAAGCATCGTTGTTTCTGTTAGAAGATTGCATTGATTACATTCATGCTCCCATGATAGTTAACTGAGAGTAGGGTATAAGACTGAGGTTGTCATACACGGCATATTTTATGTGAGTTTCCTTGACCGAGACATTATATTTGAGACTGCGCTATCTACCCAAGGGTAGTGTGAGAATTTGATATGACTTGTATCGGTTGAGGTTTAGATTTGCATTTCTTTTATTTGTTGTTTTATTCATAGGATTTGGAGTTGGTATTTAACGATTCACAATTTGAGATGCGAGGTATATACATAAGGGTTTTCTTATTTGGATTATTTAGCTCGACGTACCCATTCTTGTGTTGTGGATTTCTAAATATCAACTTCTATTTAATTCAGAATAGATGATTTTATATCTATATGTACTAACTTATATTTTTAAATATACTCCTAACCTCCTCCCCATTAGGGCGATGGAGATGTTCTCGCTAGCACTTTGACGCTCATTGTTTCCTCTCTTTTTAAGAGGCGAGCCAGACGTCCGAAGAGTCGCAGGTTAATGATGATGCAGTTTAGCTTCCATCATTATTCATATTAATAGTTTATTAGAGCTTCACAGTAGTTTATTGTTTATTCTCAAACATTTAGAGTTGTATTTCATTTTATAAAGGCTGAATGTCTTAGTATTATTTCATCTGACTCTATGTATAGGGATATTTCACATTCATATCAGTTTAACAGTTGTACTTCATTATACTCAGTTGGAACATGATTATATTATTACTGGATTCTCTCATTTCCTTATTCGTGTTCATTACAGTATTACTTTGTTCAATCTGCTTTATACCTATACTTGTTTATTATTGATTTCACTAAAAAGATATTATTGTGATGATGAAACGTGTTGTTACACTATGTAGGTGCATAGCAGGTTTGACATCATTAGATTCATCTTGGACTGCAGCCTTGTGTGAAACTAGGGGCGTCATATTTTCTTCTTCCAAGTCTTTTACTTTTAATCTCAATCCATTTATAGCATTTCGAAGCTGATAGCTCTGAAAATTACCAACAATAATCTAAATTATATTGAAATACTATAAACTCTGACCACTGATTCCTAAACTTATCCAAATGGCTGTAGCTCTAAAGAGTTCCTCAATTGCTTTTACGTTAAATGAACTGGTTAAATCCATATTTATTTGGGCTTCTTGCAAACTGAGCTTGCGAACCAGACTTTGCTTATAAAATGGATTGCTACCCGTATAACTATTTTGACTTATAATCCGAGAATAGCTTCTAACTAGTGGATGCTGATATGATGGACTTCCCATAAATCTTCCATTATCACTGACTGCTTCTGATCTTATAAAGTTTTACATTATAATTTCTCTCTTCTACAGAAATGAAATTATCATCCGGTCGTTTCCCTTTATCATTCATCATATTATCTGTATATCAAGAATCTTATAAGGAGTTTCAATAACCAATCCTTTTCAAACATGTATTTTTCACTATAATTAATTACATGTAATTCCACTTAAGTATCATTTATACCATAAGATCTTTCTAATATATTTATTTTTTGAGTTAAAAAGCGACATATGTGCTTTTACTAAAAATTGCCAATTTTTAGGAAACTTAAATCTTATTCCTGTTTTTACTTTTGTGTATCTATTATACGGAATAATAGTTTGTTCTTTTACTAAGATAGGATATTTATTTTTCTCTTCTACTTTTATTAATTTTAGACTAGTATCACTTATGTAACCTATCGATTTTTCCATGTTGGTTTTTATAAATAATATGAAATAACATTCTTATATCCTGATCTAAACTTTGTTTCGTGATTATAAATTTCTAAATCTAATTACCATCTATTTCGTTTAGCTCATTGTATTCTAATTTTTTATTTTTTAGAACTTCATAAAGACCTTTATTATCAACATGAATTGTGAAATTTCTAGATAATAGATAACATTTAAAGGTTTCTAAAGTCCTTTTTAGTGCTATGAACTCTTTTTCGAGTATCATATAATTTATTTTAGTTTTTCTAAATTTTCCTAAAGCATATCCACATACATAATTTTTATTTTCAATAGTAAATGTTCCTTCCTAAAAAAAATTGACGCATCTGTAAATACATGTAGATCATCTTCTAGTTTTAGTATTGCTATTTTAGGAATATGTATTGCCAGATGTTTTATTTTATTTATCGCGTCTTTTTCTAGTTCATTTAGTTCAATTTTTATTTTGTCAGTATCCCACCTCACCTAAATACTGGTTTATCATGCCCCTTTTTGGTTTATCATGCCCCTTTTTGTATAGTTTTGTTATTTTATTTACCATTTTTATTAAAGGATCAATTAGTTTTGACAAGTTTTTAAAATAATTTCTTTCATAATTTAGTATTCCTATAAATGCTTGTAAATTCTTCAAAGTCTTTATTCCTGACAAAAATTAATTTTCTTTATTATATGATCTTTTTTAGAAAATTATTAAAGAAAAATTTTAATTTTCTTTATTATATGATCAATTAGTTTTGACAAGTTTTATTTACTTTTTTTATTTTATTTCTTTCTAAAAATTTTACCCCTTGTTTTGCAATAAATATTTCTCTTTTTCCTCAAATAATTCCTCGTTGTAAAAATCTTTTTCTTACTCCAACAAATTGTTTTTTAATGATCTATTATTGTTTTAGACATTACTAAGATGCTATCTATATAGACTAATACAAATGGTAAATCTCCAAAATTTGAATTCATCCATTTTTAAAATATTTGAGGGGCGTTCTTTAAACCGAAAGGCATAACATTCCACATAGAATAGTCATTTGGTGTACTAAAAGCAGCTAATTATTTTGACAACTTGTCTTTTATTTTTGTTTGCCAAATCCTAATTTCATATCAAATTTACTAAAATATTTATTATCTTGTATTTTATATACTTAAAGATTCTATAAATGGTATAAAAAACCCATGAAACTTTGTAATAGAATTTAATTTTATAATTAATTACTATTCTTGCTTTTCCTCTTAACTTCTTTGTGATACTACAAAACTATTAGACATATACTCTGATTCTGCAAAGCTAACTAGTCTTGGATTTTCCTACTCTAGTGCTTGTTTTCTATCTTCTAATTCATCCAGTTCATTATATACTAAGGGTTTTATTCTAAATGGTCTTGCATTATTTCTTAATTTTATATTCATATATCTTGGACTTTTATTAAATTCTTCTAATCTGAATATAATTATTCCATGGAATTTATATATCTTGTACTCCATTTATAATTATTTTCTTTTATAATTCTTACTTTTAAAGAAAGTTCTTTACATATTTGTAATCCCATGTCTAATAAATAAATACTATTTTTTTACTTTTGTTGTTGTTATATCTCTTATTTCCATGATATCTTTCCAAACAGCTATAGGTTCATACTCATTTAATGTATCCATACAAATAATAACATCTGCTATGAATTTTCTACTACATGTATTGGACTTACATTTAACTTTTTATATTTTTTTTTGAAATTATGTCAAATATTTCCACAGTCATGTCTTCTATTACCTTATTATCTGATGTTACTCCTACAAGTTTTTGTTTTTATCTCTTTATAATATCCTTTAGCATACATGATGGGATTGATTGGACTAATGTGGGGGCTCCGATCTGAAACTCTTAAGGCTCTCAAATGTGTTGCCTTCGACGCCCATCTAGAATCGATTAGAAAGCATGAGTTTCTTGATTTTGTAAATTTTCATGTGTACTTAAATCTGAACGGGATTTGAAAGAAGCGGGTAGATTTCTAAGTTGTCTACAACTTTTCAAAGCCGTGTTGTAAGCCCTTGGCAGCGAGAGATCATAACTCACTGGGGGTCAATTGGAGGAGATTTAGGGACACCAATACTCAATCAGATCACGAAAGCTTATTGGGGCTCATCGAAGCTCGGGCATGGTCGGATCTAGTCAATGAAGAGACAGTGAGGATTGCAAGGTTGCAATGAAGGTGATGAACAGTGCCTTTGTCACTGTTCACCAAATGGACGGCAACAGAATCACTGTTTATGAGGATCAAGTGCACTTTTACTGTTCATATGTGAACAGTGCGTTTTAGGATTCCCTAGGTGCTTTTACTTAAACGAGGGATTTTCTTAATTTAAAGTAGAGGATTTGTTTGAATGTTAGGAATAATGGAGAGGATTTCATTTCTTTGAAGGTTAGGAATAAAGGAGAGCATATCAGACAAGTATTAGGCTTCACACCTACGAGCTTCACACTCGACGAGGCAATTCACATGCCAATAACAAGCAATTCACATGATTATAGCGATTTCTCGAATTTAACTTTTTTTAGCAATGTCTATTTCTCAGAGGATTACATCTTTTATTTATAAATAGAGAAAGCAACTAAGCATTTAAGCAAGCAAATAAAAATCCTAATTACATTAAAACCTAACAAAACTAATGCAATCAAATTAAATTCTAACTAAACGAGAAATAGATCTCAAAATCAAATCCTAAAAGAAATCCTAACTAAAATAACAGAATACATGTCAAATATCACTAAAATAAATATTATTCTAATAGATCTTAAAATATTTTGATGGGCGGTCCACGATCGTTCTACATCATGCATGAATAATGCGGTTTTGGGCTCCTATATCTGTTAAATCATACAACTTATAAGGTATATAATTATCTAAATTTACTAGAACTTCTATTTTAGTATGTATGTTCAAATAACTTGGTAAGTCTCTCATTTTTATTGTTGACTTAGATATTGAATACTTTATTATTTAACTTTAGAGTTTTATTATTAAAAGTAAGCTAAATAGCAATACCTTATAGTTTCACATCTTTAGCATTTATATACCCTCGGTTGTATTTCGTATTATTTGTATACCCTTAGTTGGTCAAAATTTGCAAATTAATACTCTATATTTTACAAACGTAAAAAATTTCATCCGAAAGTTTTCATATAATATTCATATGTTAATTTTAGATCTTTTAACCATTTATATTTATTAAATTACTATTAGACCTACCTAATTTCTAATTTAAATGTGTCATAATTGTATTTTAAAAATAGAATTTAGAAAGATATAACAATACATTCAACAAACTTATCAGAGAGAGAGAGAGTTATAAGATTAGCATATAAATATTATATGGGAATTTTTTTTAAATACAAACTTTTACGTTTACAAAATATAGGGTATTAACGTGCCAATTTTGACCAACTCAGGGTATATAAATGCTACGAAATACAACTGAGGGTATATAAGTGTTAAGAGAGTGAAACTATAAGGTATTTAAATGTCATTTAGCCTTAAAAGTATAAGGTTCAAATTGCTTTAGAAATGCTAGTCCAATAAGTAAATCTATTGTATCTCTTATTTGTCTTTTTCTATGTATATTTTGTTTGTATTTGAAATACTAAACCATTTACTATCAAGTTGTTTAAACCATAAATATTGATAATCTAAAGATTTCCCTATTTTTTCTGTTATTGTTATAAGTGTCCATAGTAATTAGTTTTCCTGTATTAAATATTCTTCAATAGATTCATTTATATTTAAAAGATTTGTACTCGCTCCTATATCTACTATACCATAAACTCTTATAAATTTTTGTTGTGTGACTTGTATAATTACCCATGTATAAAATACCTTACTAGTATTATAAAAATAAGTTCTATTAAACTTAAAAGGATAAATTTTCTAGATATTCTTCTACTTGTTCTTTCATTATCCTCTTCTTCTGAAAAAAGTACACCTTGTTACTGAATTTGCCTCATTAATATAATGTAATAGTAAATTATCCTCCCTTATTATTAAATTTTCTGATATAGTATCCTTTTCTTTTATTAGATTCTTCTCATATTCTCTAGGTACTTTAAAACTAGGTCTTTTGTAAGTACTTGAATTTGATGTATTTAATTCTCTAAAACTTTTACTTTTGTACGGGGCTACTATAATTTCATGCCCTTCTATTTTCATTGCTTGAGTTAATTATTTTTCCTTATGTTCTTCTTTTTATATTTTTATATTTGGATTTCATGCATTTAGACTTATCTTTCTAGTCTTGGTAATGTTAAGATATTCTAGGAATTGACTTGTAATTTTATTAAAACTAGGTTTGGATCTCTCATAAACAATAATTCCTCGTCCTTTTTATATCAAACTTGTAATGTTTTAAAAACCATCATAATATGCCTCCATTGAATTGATAATGCATCTTTATCACGTAAGAATTCATTTCCTTTATTTTAATAAATAGCACTAAAGACTGTAATATGTTTTTTTCTTGTAGAGTAATATTGTACTCCGGCTATACTCTAAAAGCCAAAAATCCTGGATTTCCTCTAACCATAGCTATTGCTAAATGAAAAGAACTTGAAACTATTCTATAATCTGATAAAATTGATATTATAGGCACATTATTTTCTGGTCTAAAGTTTCATTTAATAAATATTTGCATTGCCCCAAAATGTAGTAATTTTTATCTTTATACTTTCTTCTGAGACGTGTTATATGTTGCTCTGAAAATAGAGATATTAAAGCTTCAACTTCTTTATATGCTAACGCCTTTTTATGTCCTTCTGTTATTTCAAATATATATCTACTGTTAGGCAATATTCTCTTAGCTATTGTTTCTATTCCTTTAATTTTATATAAGCCTTCAAGCTTAACGAATCCCAATAAAGGCATAGCAAAATTCAAAAAAAATGTTTAGGTGCATATCTATATTTTATTTCACCTTGCTCATATCTTTCATGTACATATATGGCTTCTTCTTTTTAGAAAATTTTTATTTAATGATTTTTTAAATGATTTATATGATTTCTTCTTATAGGAATCGCCACACTTGCTATGCTCAGGGAATTCATGTTGGGGGATCAGTTTTTTGCACATTTCTTTCATTCCTTTACTCATTTGTTTAATATTATATTATCATTACAATTTACAACTTACAATCATATAATTTATGTAATATAAATCAATATGATATATTATTATAAGATATTAGATTATTTTATTATTATTATACTAGAATATAATACATTAAAATATAACATAATCTAATAATAAATATATATTATATTAATTACTAGTATTAAACAATTCTGCAACTACCACCAACACCTTAATATTATATCATAATAAATATATCATACTAATTATTAGTATTTTATAATTTATTATATCAAGTGGTTAATATATTATATTAATTATAACATATTAAACATTATATTACTAAACCTAAAACACCCCCCCAAAACTCAAAACATAAAACCAAAAACACTTAATTGGTGTTTTGAAAAAAGTTCTTTGTTTTTATTTTTTGCTCGTAAGTATTTTGTTTTTCCCATGAAAAACACAATGGTTTCCAAAGATGTGTTTTTGTATTAGCAAAAGCACCATGAAAACAAAGAAAAAAACCATAGTTGCCATGCTTCCAAAGATTTCAATTAAAGTTGGAGATCCATATCATCTAAGACAAACCTTATAAATCTTCACCACATTCGGAGTCTGATGTTAGTGTCACAATTTATGATCCTTAAGCACCATAAGAAAGGGCTATGAGCTATAGTTGATAGTTGTCACAACCAACTAACTATTACACAGAACTATTATATGATGGGAAATCATTGTTTACAAACGAGGGCTAAACAATGAAACATTGTTTACTTGATCAAAGTGCAAATTATGAGGCATAGCTCTGATCACGTACATTACATAAGCCATAAGGTAAATATGATATAAAAAGTAAATGTAATCATTAAAAGCAGCCTTTGCAACACTCGGACAGTGCATACAAAGCAATCTATTTTCATAGGAGTGATCAAAGATTATTATTTCTTTAATGACACTAAGATGATAAGACAAATCAGAACGAACGAGTTAATGCCACTAATATGATAAGACTAAGGAAACTCGTTAACTCCATATAGCTTTTGCAAGACCCATTCTACAATATATATATGAAGAAATCTATTTTAATATGTTATTAACGATTCATATAGCTTTGGTAGAGAAGACAGTTTCTAGTAGGGGTGACAAACAGGTCCAGTCAGATTAGTTTTGACCTCACTCGTATAAGCTTGACCTATACCCGACCCGTTTAATAGCAATCATAAATCCAAACTGATTTAATAAACAAGTTACCGGACCTGACCAAGTAACCTGAATGACCCTTGAACCCGACAAAGTAACCTGAATGACCCTTGAACTCTTATAGTGCTGTCAAAGAGATGCAAAAAAATGAAAAACTTCAGAAACTCTATATTCTTTTCATAAGGTTATATGAAAGTGAGACTTCCTCCAGTACCAAAATTTGCAAAAAAGCTAGTGCTCAGAGTGGCTAGGACTTTTTTGCTCAAAGAAAAGGGATCAGAGTTCCTCAGATTACCCTACGACAATGTGAGAAAGAAAGGAGTTACTCAGATTACGCATCTACAAGCATACCCATCTACAGCTGACACACTTAAAACTAAATGAGTAATGAAATGTGTCAAATATGTCAGCTTGGGTCGACCCAGATCAACCTGATAAATAAATGGGTAGCTCGGGTTGATTCGTATATGATCCAAACCCATATATCTCGACTCATACCAGTTAATAACAGTTAGGATTTGGTCACATTCAATGTTTTAAAATATCGGATATCAGGGAAATATTGGATGAACAAAATTCACATCGGATTGCGGATATTGGGGAAATATCGAGATATGTGGTAAATATCGGAATGCCATAACCGATGTTTGCATATATAGTATAATGCACTAAAATGTAATCTCCACGTATGTAATGAAATCTAAGCATATAAAATGTGAATGATATATGTTTAGGATCACTAATCAACCTTGTAAAAAAACAAAAGTACAAATCAACTTTGCAACATTTGGTCTGATTTTTTAGGGTAAAATGTCATTTGATATAATGAGAAAATCATGATATCTTGCCCAAAAATTGTCAAACACAGTATAGTGTTTTGTGACAAGCCATAGAAAAAGATATATCGGTCCACATATCATCTGCTATAACGGCCATATCAGGGGATATATCACCAAAAATAGCCAAAAAGCAGTAAAGGATATTTAGAGACCATATCGATTGCGGCAAGCCCTGTAAAAGCATATATCGGGGGATATATCGGGCCATGTCGGGGATATTTAAAACAATGGTCCCATTGATGGGTTGGGTCAAAAATTACCCCTAGTTTCGAGTAGTTAGTCACACTAATGCTCAGTACTGAATCCCTGAAAGAGAATCTGCTAAACAGGCTAGGACAAACTTGACAATTGTCCATCTAGTATGAGATAAGCAAGAAAGCTACTGTTGTTTTATTTTTATTTTAATTCTTTTTTGAAGGGGAATGTTGAAGAATGACGAATATGCATATGCGCAACTTTTGAAAGATATGTGCTTTATTTAAGAGTAAATTACAAAACCACCCCTAGCTTCACACTTCCATTTGACCAACAAAAAACCAACAATAACAACAGATAAAGTTATGTTACATAAAACCCACAAGAAAAACCATGGTTAGATTTCAATAATTAACACCCTCTATTCTTAGCCTTTTGAACTTTATTAACTAGATAGAATAATTGCAGGAGATGACAATCATACAAACAATATAAAAGAAATAAATTTCTAATCTATATCTTCTTTTGATCCAAAAATTAAGAAAAAAATTAACCATTATCCTGAAAGTTGTTATAGGAAATCGAGAAAATCTAGAGTTTCCATAATAAAATGGTGATTATAAGTGCCAAAAAGAGGTAAGGAATTCCCAATTAATTTATTTTATCAAAATAAAAATCTTGTAAATGCAACAATTATCCTGAAAGTTGTTCCAGAAATGAAGAGACACAAGTTACTAGTTATTACTTTTTTTCCAAATGCATTTATTTGTTATTCTTGAAAAATCAAGCAAATTGAACAATAACAAAAGGGTGAATCTTTGTTAATAAGACCATATAATGTCTTGCTAGGATCATGTTAAAATGATGGTACAATAGAAAATAAGGCAGAGAGAAAAGAATGATAGTAGGTACAATAGAAAATAAGGCAGAGAGAAAAGAATGATAGTAGACATTACAGTGCAATGAAAGAGGAGAGGATGAGAGGAGAGGGGAGAGGAGGCAAATGTGAGTAGGCAAGAGTCAGAAGTACCATCTGGGAGTGGACTCACCATAATTGGGCATTGGAATCGAGAATCGTCAGACAAGAGAGATGGACATACATATAGATACATATGTATAAACATACATACATATAGTGTGTGCACATGTGCAAACCAATGTCCTAAGGCAGGCATACGATACGTACATAATATCTCTGTAGGATTAATGACAGAAGTTTTGGGGAAATCCACATACCATATGAGGTATGAAAATTTAGTGTTTTCTATATTTACTCTCATCTCTGATATACATTTAGCATTATATCTAAGATATTTAACAATACTGTTCACCCAACATGGATAGCATAGTCTAGAGCAAAAATTTTCATGACACATTAGAGCTAAACACACGTGAACGTACACACCTACTTCATCTGTCATTTACTTTTCCCATAAGTTAATCACATTGAAAGCAGAAAGTATCACCCTTTACAATCTCGATATATAACTAACATTATCACATTTGGAGTAAAGGAACCAAAATGTTCATTTTACATCAAAGGATCTTATATGATGTGATTTTGCTTATTCTTCTCAGAAGACTTCAGCATGTAATCAAGTTCATTAAAATCAGAAAGCGGATTGAAGCAATGAGGCAACGCTTAGATTTTCCAGGCTTAAGCAATTCACAGCAAAACAAATGCCAAGGGGAAAAAGTCCAAATCCTAATAAAATTATAAATATTGATAAAAATAAATAAATAAAAAGAAAACAATAGCTTGATAGAGGTGGAACTTGTTGGAGGCAGTCACAGTTTTCAGTATCCAGGGTTTTTATGGGTTCACGTGAAGATGGTTTTGCTAGATGCACACTTGTTGAGGCTTTAGCGAAGAGAGAGCTTCGACTGAATTTTGGATGAGCTTCAACAGAGAAGGAGGTGGACAAGGCGGAGAAAAAAAAGAGCAGACTTCATTCGAGAAGAGGACTTGTTAAGGTGAACGAGAAGGATGGAGAAGGTGAACGAGGATGGAGGCAGAGAGTTTGGGGCGTAGAATTTTTTGGCTTCGGAACACAAGGAGAGAATCAGGAAGCAGAGGAGAAAGGGGGTTTAACTTTTAAAACATGTCGAATTTAAGTCGGGTATGAAAGGGCTGCCTAGAAACCCGTTGTTAGTTTTTTAAAAGCAAAGGTAAGTGTTTTTAATGTGCTTTTTAGCAACAAGAGAGCTTAATATCAATGAAAGTGGTGAGAACGAAACAGCCTGGGGCAGATTCCGCTTTAACATCCGGTTATAGCGCACTTTTCACCACTTTTTTTCATCATTGCATAATGTCACCTCTGAGTGACCTAGGCATAAAACAGACTTTGGTGCCTAAAAGGCACTGGAAAAGATCAGTCCCAAAACAAGTGCAAGCAACAATCAGGTTGACAATACAATAAATTTTAAAAATAAATTTGAAACAGCAGGGGAAAAAGTTCGAAAAGAAGCAGTAGTTGCTCCATTATGCAGTGATGATTGTACGCCACACATGAAACCTCAAGTAAGGTTGTTGAATCACATATAAGTCTAGCGTAAGGCAAAAGCATCGTTGAATAATTTCCCAACCAATTGGATAATATTTCATGAGGACCATTAAAGAGCCGCATCATACATGAAATTAGTACAGAAGTCACATCAAGGAGTCCGGAGTTGAAACGAGTGATGCATGTAACAAGATGTCCCACCCATTTAAAGTTAGTTTCCATCCTCTGTTGATCTTATTTTACCAATTATTTCATTTATTTAGGGTTATTCATATTCTCATATTAAAGCAGACCAGAATAATTATTCATATTCTCATATTAAAGCAAGACCAGAATAAAGATTTCAAAAAATCTCCACCCATAGACACTATAGAAAAATATGAACTTTTGTTCTCTTAGTTGAATAGATGAAGCCAAAGATTCGCATCCTGCACATTTCTTTAAATGAGATGGAGAAAATACAAGAGGTATTCCAGTGTGAAAAAATGGGAGAGAATTTCTAGCTAACATCTGAGGATTACTAGAGAAATGAGACCTACAGGGAGAAAGAAAGAGATAAGCATACTTCTTCCTTTTCTCAATTTATACTAAAACTAATGAAATATGTTAAACATATAAAAAACATAAAGATGAAATTAAATTATCATCTGAGCGGTGATCATTAGACCAGGTTTTCTAAGACATCCAGATTAAGAAAGGTTATCCGTTAAAGAAATTTGCAAGTACCAATAGCGTACGTGAGTAAAAATGAACTTGGAAAATATCTTTTGTCTGGAAAACCAAGGAGGTTGTAACTACATCCAATAGGGAGTTCTATATATGTGGATCCATTAAATTATGAAGATGCCAGCGCATGATAGCATTACAATGAATAACAGAAAGTAATAAGTCCCTTACTCTATATGATGAGGCACCAGTAATTTCTAATTACAAAACATTCAACAGTGTGAGAAAAGGACATTCATGTAAGTTGCCACAAAAACTGCTGCAGAGAAAACTCAGAAGACAAACAAGGCCGCATGAGGGTCAAATAGATTAAATACAGCATGCGCTTTAGAAAGTAATACTTTACAACAAACCATAAGCATATTCAGTGTAAACATGAAGAATCAAGGATAAACCATAAGCATCCATGGTAAATCATAAGAATACGTACTTAGTCAGTGTTTTAAATATCGGCCGATAATCCGATATTATCCCCGATATATCGGATTTTTGAGCTGGCCGCTAGGATAACTTGAAATTGTGATCGGTTATCGTTTTTGACTCATTATCGGCGATAAATCGCCGATAAAGTGCATTATCGCCCGATAACAGAGCTAAATTTTATCGGGTTTATCGGCCAGCAGATTTGAGTCATATTGTTGAGATATGAAACCCGACCCGACCCGTTTTCACAATAAAACGAAAAATCAAGCCCTGACCTTCGTGAGTCCAGATCTGAAAACCCTAGGTCACTTCCTCTGCGGCTGTTCTTCCTCTCTCCTTCGTGAATCTCCAGCGAACCACAACTTCGTGAAGCTCCAGCGACTTCGTGCTCTCGCCTCGACTTCGTGACGTGCTCTCGCCTCGACTTCGTGACGTGAAGCTCCAGCGACTTCGTGCTCTCGCCTCGACTTCGTGAAGCTCCAGCGAACGTCGCCTCGAACAGGTATCATTCATCTCTTCTCACCTTCGAAGTTCCTTTTTTTCTCTTCTGGCTTTCGTCTCTTCGTCTCTGTTGTTGTTTTATTTTCTATTTTTTTAAGTTGATTTTTGTTATTCTTTGAACAGATTATCTACTTTCTGTTCTAGCCTCGTCTCTGACTCGTGAGACTTGTTGTGAAGAAATTCCGTGAATTATCTACTCAAACAGGTATATTTTTTTCTTTTTAATCTTATAGAATTTCTGTTGTGAGACTGTATTACTGTGATTAATTGTTGGGAGATTGTAATTAATTGTTGTGAGACTTGTTCTGTTGTGAGACTTGTTGTTTATAGAAAACTTGTAATTAATTTTAAGAAAATACCTGTGAGACTGTATAAGCAAATTTAATTGTAATTACAATTAATTTTGAGCAATTAGTTTTTACTTGAGCAATTAATTTTGAGTATTGTTGTGAGACTTATTCTGTTGTGAGACTTGTTTGTTGTTTATAGAATACTTGTAATTAATTTTAAGAAAATACTTGTGAGACTGTATAAGAAAATTTAGTTGTAATTACAACTTAAATAAATATACAACTTGGATCTCCAAATAGTTTACAATTACTATTTTAAGTTGTCTTCCTGAGTTCCTTACTTCATTCTTTAAAATCTTGATGTCATTTTGATCTCAAGTCTGCAACAAAATAGAACAAGTCAGTGTAAGGCATAAAATTTTATGATGTGGTGAAATAAATAAAATAAATATACAATTGTGTAATTGTGTTGCTATTTTATTTTCAAACTTGTGTTCACGGTTCACTATCTCATGTTGACAGGAGAATGTCTTCTGAAGGCCAAGCATCCAATAAACCATCAAAGTCAGCCGGTAAAGATTCTTGTTGGGCATATGCTGAGCGGGTTGGTAATGATGCTTTAAAGGTTCGGTGCAAGTTTTGTGGGCAGTCTATGTGTGGAGGCATAAGCCGATTCAAACAACACTTGGCTGGAATCAAAGGGAATTGTTTGCCGTGTGAGAAGGTCCCCGAAGATGTGAAGAAAAAAGTAAATGAAATCATTGATAATGCTAAGAAGAATAAGGGTGCAAAGGAGTTAAAAATGCAGGATTTACCCGATGACGTTCATATAGGGGAGCAAGAGGGATATGAAGGGAGTGTGACCGCATCTACTCAGAGTCAGAGAAGCTCATCATCCTCCTCCTTCAAGACGAAAGGGCCAATGAACGCTTTTGCGGACCGCTCTCATGAGGAGTCGGCCGAACCGAACTAGTATTAAAAATGAAACAACCAGTGATGGACAGCAAGTATAGGAAGAAGGCAAGAGATGATGTGAACAGGTACATTGGGAGATGGTTCTATGAAGCCGGCATCCCTTTTAATACCGCAAGTATTCCTTCTTTCATACAAATGGTGCAGGCTATTGGAAAGTTTGGAGCCTTCTTGGATGCTCTGACACCATATGAATTGAGGAAGACTATTCTGCAGAGAGAGGTGGATGAGACAAGGGAGATCATTGAAAATTTTAAGAAGAGTTGTGCACTTAACGGGTGCTCCATACTGACCGATGCTTGGAGTGATCGGAAGATGAGAAGTATTATGAATATAGTTGTGCATTCAGATGGAGGAATAGCATTTTTGTGTTCATGTGATGCATCAGGCGACAAGTATGATGCGAATTATATATGCAACTATGTGGAGAAAGCAATTGAAGAGTTGGGAGCACAGAATGTTGTGCAAATTGTCACAGATGGAGCTTCAAATAACATGGCAGCCGCAAAAAGCTTAGCAATTAAGAAGCCAAATATATTTTGGACAACTTGTGCGGCACACACTATCAATTTGATGTTAGCCGATATAGCCAAAATAAGACCTATTCGGAGTGCAATTGCAATGGGAAGAACTGTATCGGTGTACATCTATAGCCACACGAGATCTCTTCATGTGATGAGAGAATTTGCATGAGGGGACCTTGTTAGACCCGAGGTGACACGATTCGCCACGGCATTCCTTGCTTTGGAGTCATTGAGAGAGAAAAAGAAAGTGTTGAAGCAAATGTTTGTCTCTAATGAATAGATGGAATGCGAGCTTTCAACAAAAGAAGCGGGGAAAAAGGTACAATATAATTTAAAAGTTAAAAGTTTGTAACTAATAACTAAAAATATTCATTTGCTTTAGAAGATATAATTCTATTGTATTACTGATTATTATGTTTTTTGACTATTTGTAGGTTACTGAGATTATTCATAGCAACAAGTTTTGGGACAACGTTGATCTTGCCCTTAGAGTTTTTTCTCCTTTGGTGAAGGTTCTAAGGAGAGTAGATAGTGATAAAATCCCCTCAATGGGGTTTGTGTATAGAGACATGATGAAGGCTAAGGAGGAGATCAAAGAGGCCTTTCAGGATGAAGAGAAGAAATATCTTCTTATAGAGAAGATTATTGATAAGAGATTTGATGTCAAGCTTAAAGAACCACTCCATAAAGCAGGATATTATTTAAATCCTTATTTCTACTATCCAAATCTTATGGAGATTGAAAGAGATGGAAGTTTCTTGAGTTGCCTTGTTGATTGTATGAATAAATTCTATCCAGATGATGGTGACATGCTTGGCAAGATTGGAGACTAACTCTCTGATTATCAGCATCAAAGAGGATCATTCGGGAGAACTTGCAAAGAGAGAAGCAAAAAAGCCTAATAATAATCCGGGTATATTTTCATTTTTCATTCAAATTAATTTGGTGATTTGACTAATTCTTGTTTGAATGTTACAACTTACAAGTTACTAATTGTTTGCAACTATGACTTAACTAGTTATATGGTGGAAACTTTTTGGCACTGACGCTTCCGAGTTAAGGATGATGGTAATGAGAATTTTGAGCTTAACAACAAGCTCTTCAGCATGTGAAAGGAATTGGAGCACCTTCGAGATGGTAATGGCTCTTTTTAACTTTAAATCATATTGGATGACCTTTGAGACTAATTTGTCCTTTGTGATTCTAATTTGTAGATTCATACAAAAAAGAGAAATAGACTAACGCATCGGAAATTGCATGATTTGGTCTACGTCAAGTTCAATGCAAGGTTGAAGAATAAGCATTCCAACAAGGATAGAGATCCTTTAATTGCCTTTGATGATGAAGAAAGGTCCTCCGAGTGGTTGATGACTACAAAGAAGAGAGGAGGTCATCATGATGAGAGCGATGATGAAGTGTTTGCGGGGGAATCCCTTACTTGGAGACAATATGGAGATCTCATTGGAGCTAATCCTAAAAAGAGAAAGAGTGTTAGAACAAAACAATATAAAAGAAAGAAAAAGTTCGGAGAATCTTCATCAAAGGGAAAGGAGCCTTTGGAAGATGAGGAGGAAGACATGGAATCTTCGAAGTCTGATTCAGATTTGGGAATGGATAATATTCCAACATTTAGCTCCGATGAAGATTAATTTAGTTATCTTTGCTTTTGCAGCTTTGCTTTCTTTTGGATTTGCTATTTGAATGTTTAGAATTATGAACTATCTGTTGCTTTTGGAACTTGGGTGATTGTTGATTAGCTTTTGTTTGTTTATGGATATTAATATAGCTCATAACCACTAAATATCAACTTAGTTTATGAATCTCATGAGTACACAATACTTATGTAGATCCCTAGATGGTTCTTTATTCGTGATGTTATCTTATCATTTGCTTGTTTATTATTCCATTTTGACTAACATTATACATGCCTAGATGGTTCTTTATTCGTGATGTTATTTTATCCTTTGCTTGTTTATTATTCCATTTTGACTAACATTTTTTTTAAGGCTATGCAATTGAATGGTTTCATCGTGCGGTCGAGATGCAAGTTTCTCTTTCGACAATTGGTTAGTAATTCTAAACATGGTTATTTACATTTTGGTATGTTTATATTTCATTAAGCATGGTTAGATTATGTTTTTAGTTATTATATTATATATATACACCATCCACTATATCACTCCGATAAATACTACTTATCCCCGATATATCCCCGATTTCCGCTATCCGATAAGGATTTTGACCGTCCGATAAATCCCCGATAACCGATATTTAAAACCTTGTACTTAGTAGAAAGACCATGAAAAATAAGCATAAGCATTCAAGGTAGATCTTCAATTTTCTATGCCCCTCCCTAGCTTTCAGTTTCCTCTCTCTAACTTGTAGGTAGTATACTCAAAATTATTACCATCTTGATGCCTCAAACCTTACCCCCACTTGATGAATTAGAGACCTACGCACGTGTCCATCAGACGAAGTGACTACGCTCCAAGTTCAACAATCGAGAATAGTAAACATGCAGAATTCTAGGGCCAGGGTTCAAGATGAATAAACACTATGCCTAAGAATCCATGTCTCAATCTCAAAAGGCAAACTAATTCAATTACAACGGAATGCTGGACTAAAATTGAAAAAATCGACACGGAGAAAAACACAAGCAGATCAAGGATAAACCATACCCCTTGCTTCCCAGGGATCGTGCAGTGCCAGACCATGAGATTCACCGAGCCATCCGGTAGGGTCTCGGGCTTCGCCACAAAACCCTAGAAACGAAAAAAAAAAATTAATGATAAAAAAAATAGAGAAAAAAGAAGAAGAGGGAGAGGGTACGAACATGAGGATGATTCTTTCGCCATGACTTCCTCTCCTCCGTCAATCTTCCACGCGCTATGCCTGACATTATCGCCGCTCTTCCTCCTCTCTCTTGCGGTCGGCAATCAAATCTCGGCCCCAAAACTATAAATAGGATTTGCGAGTTGACCCCTTTCCCTTTTGAAGAAAAAGTAGCTCTATCTGTTATTCCGAAGGGGAGGGAGGCGTAGCCGAGAAGCTGGACAGACCCTCGTCGGGGTTACATTTACATGTTAGAGTCAGACCCGGCCCAAATGGTTTCTTGGAATTTAGGGCCTGTTCGTTTATTTCCTAAAAACCATGAAATGGAAATGGAAAAGGTGGAAATCTCAAAATAATCCATTTCTTTCATTTCCATCCCTAAAACTCACCCACAACATCCAATAAAATATTATTTTCATCCAATAACTCTTCTACATTATCTAATAAAATATTATTTTCATCTAACCACTCATCCACCATATCTAATAAAATATTATTTTCATCTAACCACTCATCCATCACATCTAATAAAATATTATTTTCATCCAAACATCACTCAACTCATCTCTTTTCATCATTTCATCACATCTAATAAAATATTATTTTCATCCAAACATCACTCAACTCATCTCTTTTCATCATTTCAAATCACTCACATCATCGAATAAAATATTATAACAATTCACCTCATCTCATTAACATTTCATTTCTTTGTTTTCATTCCAAAAAGTTGTGAAAACACTTTTCTTAATCTTTCTTCACATCACCCAATAATACAATGACAACTCATCTCATCTCATTTCATTTCTTATTTTTTAGAATGAACCAAACAAAAGAAAACAACAAAACTACAGGAAATAGGTTTCTTATAATTCATTTCCTTATTTTTTTGGCCAACCGAACAACATCAAAACTAGTTTTCTTAAAAAATCACTCACATCATCCAATAATAATGTGACAACTCATCTCATCTCATCTCCATTTCTTTGATTTCCTTTTTTTTAGCCAACCAAACAATTCAAAAACCTATTTTTCTTAAAAATAGTTTTCTATTTCTTTGATTTCCCATTTTTTTAAGGCAAACGAACAGGCCCTTAACAAACAACTTTGGGCTGGTGCCCTTACCGCCAGACTAAACTCATCCGCTGCCAGCAACTGTATTGTCGGTGCTTAATATATGGGACTATTTTACGTTTAGGCCCAAAATTGAAGATTTTGCTATTCAGCAAGTTGGGCTGGGTAGGGCCGTCCCTGTCATGCGTGCAAGCTAATGTAATGATTAATTCTGCAGCTTTTATTAGGGCTATAACTTGAAAACCGATAACCGAAAAAATAACCATACCAAAGCCGAACCATAACCGAAAGAACCGAGGAAAGAAAAAAACCGCACCAAACCGCAAAAATATAACCGAAAACCGAAAGGTTTGGTGTGGTTTTGGTTTCGGATGTCTGGAAACCGAAACCAAACCGAAAAACCGATTATATATATTGTAAGGAAATTATATTATTTATAGATATATATTATTAATATACATAAAATTTTATGTAGAAACTTCAAACTTGGGCTTAAATGAAGCCAAAAAAAAGGATGGCATTGGCCTGCGTTCCAACATTACTACATTGTCTACATTAGACTTTAATTATATTTCTAGGGCTTCTGAGAATCTGAGTTCTCGTCCATCGCCCCCAAAGTCCCAAACCCAACGAGCTTTTGGTCCTTCGCGCTCTGTCTCGTCCCCTCTCGTTCATCGCCCCCAAATCTAGGGTTCTCTCGTCCATCAGCCCCAAATCTTGGGTTCTCTCGTCACTGACGAAGAAATCTCTTCTGTTACGTGGTACCGTAGCTTTCCCTTTCCCCAAATGTTGGTCATGGAGGAGCTTGTTGCTGAACTTGAAGTGCTGATCTA
The DNA here is from genome assembly GCA_022839385.1 of Asparagus kiusianus. Taxonomy (NCBI): domain Eukaryota; kingdom Viridiplantae; phylum Streptophyta; class Magnoliopsida; order Asparagales; family Asparagaceae; genus Asparagus; species Asparagus kiusianus. The sequence goes on along the minus strand of BQKN01064981.1, from coordinate 3,182 downwards.
TCATCTACATGTTTCTGCTATTCTAGTTTTTCATCGCTTTTTTTTTCTTTTCGAAAACTGTTATGTGGCATTGTGGGCTGCCGTTTTTCTTCTTTTTTTTCTTTTCATTTCATTTCAGAAACGGTTATGTAATATGAGACATTTCTACTTTCTACTTTTCTAGACTTGTTTTCTTTATAGAATAACCAAAAAAACTGATATAAACCAAAGAAAAACCAAACCGAACACAATTAGTTTATGAAAAAATAAGTGAAAAACCAAACCGAACCGAACCGAAAAAATAGATCGGTTTGGTGTTCGGTGTCATCTATTAACCGCACCATTCAAACTGATTAACAGCCCTAGCTTTTATCATGTTGTAATGCAAAGGTTTTATAATCGGATAATTCTAAACAAACCACACTATCTAAATTACTTCTACCGTACTACATACAATAGTATGAAAACCCGGCAATATTATGGTATTTGATTAAGGCTCTACTTACTAATAAAATCTTTTTTCTTAAAATTCTGGCAGAAAAATTTCTTCCACCTCCCTAACCTCTCCAAACTATTAAATTCACACCTAGGATTGTTCTTTTTTCATCTTTTCTCCATCTCTTTCATTTAACTATTTTTTGAAACAAACGTGTTCAACAATTTTTTGACAGCAACAATCGTGCGATCACTCAACACTCTGCGATAAACAATCCCATATCCCCCTTTGCCGATGACATTCTTGTTGGTGAACTTATCTGCCGTCGTCTTGAGCTCTCAGAGCGTGTAACAATGCCCCTAACCCAAATGCGAGACCTCCAACGGCTGCCCAAACGACTTCCTCGGCGACTGCTTGTTGTCTCCATCGCTCGACGGCAGTAGCAGGAGAAGGAGGCGATACTGTTCGAGAACGACGACGATGGGCAGAGGGGAGATGGAGTGGATTTCTTTGGAGATTTGATGGGTGACTTCGTGGAGGAGGAGATTCAAGGGTTTGCGAGAGGAGGGGAGGGGAGAGAGTGGCGGCAGAGGTGGGCGGCGCCTGCGGGAGGTGAAACAGAGGGAGAGGAGGAAGAGGAGGATGATGAAGGCGGTGCCGATGAGGATTCCGATGACGGTGAATAGCTTGAGACCAAAGATGGAGGTTTGCTTTGAGAACTGGTCGCTGTTGAGGAATGTGTTGGTCTAATATGCTATTTTGAAGTTAGTTTATTTTTAATTTTGTCGTTATGCAAAAATAATTTGAGAGACTGGAGAAAAGGAGTATTTTATTTTTAGTTTTGGCATTCTATAGTTTTATTTTATTTTTAATTTTTGATAGATTAAAGAGTTGGAGAAAAAGAATGAAAAGAGGATAAATTTGGGCATAGATTTAATAATTTTGGGAGGTAAAGGGGTTAAAACAAATTTTCCAACCAAAATTTTGAGAAATAGTGTCTTATCGGTAAATAGAGTCCAGATAACCTTATTGGTAAAGAGGGTCTACTTTAAACACCAATTTGGTAATTTAGCCGTATGAAAATTAATGAATGATCAAGGACATCACAATCTTTGGGTATAGTAGTGTTGGAGTAGTTTAGAAAAAATATAGTGTAGCTATCTTTTATTCAGACTAGGTTTCAAGGGACCCCCCACCACCCCTACACACAGACCACCACCACCAAAAGAAAACATTGGACAACTGTCAGATAACCTCCTACAACTTTCAGACAACCCCTCTATGCTTAGGGGTTACTAGAAAATTTTGTTTAACTTTAAAGTTCTTTAAGAAAATCCTTTTTGAAGTGTGAATCATAATATTCACTAGCAAAAATATTCCAAACCTATGAAAATTAAAGCTAAACGCTTTTAAGGAGGAGTGTTCCTAAGAAAATCTTAATATTAACAGGGGTTTTCCTGATAACCCCAAAACTTAGAGGGGTTTTTCTGATGTTTTGAAAGTTCTAGAGGTAATCTGATAATCGTCCAATGTTAGGGGAGTTTTTGAAATTTGGCCTTTTATTTGTTAACGCAATTTGTCCATGGTTTCACACCACCATCATGGATGTGAATCCTCTCCGCGATGGAAACACTAGTTTAGAGGTCACTACATTATTAGAATCGTTGATTGCTCTTTCCCATCTCAATTCAAAAATCAATGTACTATACAACACTACACCTACTAGGATATAAATTGTACCTTTGTTAGGATTTCCGACTCTATATAACAAGGACGCAACAATAGCTTGAGATCAATTTGCAACTCCGCAAAAAAAATCAACAAGATCCTCTAAGCTTCAAAATTTGATCACTCTAGATTTTGACACTTGCTTTTAACAATAAAGTGGAAAACCCAGAAATCAACAAATTCGTCATCATGTTTGAAGACCATTCGCTCACCAAAGATCCATCCTCACCAGAATAACACTATCATCAAACTCTGCTGACGAGCCAAGGCAGGAAACTGAAATGCCCTCCATGATGTTAAGTACCTGTAGGCATCGAAAATTGCCGATAGGTCCCCGAACATAGCTCGGTGTCAACGAGCAGCGATCGAACGTCACCACCCGGTTCACAAGAGCTCAAATGACACCGGTGAGCGACTGAAGCAAACCGACGGATTACGTGAACCGACAGAATGTCAGAATCGCAAGGATACGGGTTGACCGAAAACCCCGCTATCACCGCAATCGGACCAACGCCCGCTGTGCCTCGATCACCCCACAGATAATCCAACCATCGGGGCCTACAGAGCTCGCCGTCACGATTCCAACGCATCCGAAATCACTCAAATCCGAGTTCGGACGAAAAGTCAACGGCGAGTCAACGGCGGGACAACGGCACAGCCCCGGGCTGAACCGGGGACACACGAAGCTGTCTCGGCTGGCTCGAGACACCCCCATGGGGGTGTCTCGGCCTTGGCCGAGACACCCCATGGGGGGTGTCCCGGCTTGGCCAAGACACCCCTAGGGGGGTGTCTCTCCTCTTAGGGGTGTCCATATCAGCCCCCTCCCTCTCCTTTTGGCTATAAATAGCCCCCTAGGCCTCCTTTGTGAGGGGCTCTTGATTTTGGCGCTGATTTAGCTCTTGGAGAAGAATTTCCGGTCTTGGGATTATCCTCGAGATCTGAAATTCTAAAGTCTGAAGCGGCGAAGCCCTGCTGGAGTGAGGAGTCAGAGTTTCTTCATCAAGGTTCATTCACCCCCCCTCTCTGATCCTTAGTGTTG
>BQKN01064980.1:858816-880831 GCA_022839385.1 Asparagus kiusianus | reverse complement strand
TGATTTTTATATTCTAGTGGTAGATTGCATTTAGGTTATTAGTATTCCAGTAGCATGCTTCTTTTACTATTATTACTGTTTTTGCTTGGGTCGTTCGACTGTCCCTATTTCTCCATTGTGGGATCTTGCTGTGTACCATGCACCCTGACGTACACCTGTTTTTCTCTGGTGTACGTCAGATTTAGGAGATGAGTAGCCTCAGTTCGGAATAGTACAGGAGCCAGATGATTTGCAGCAGTAAGGTCTTCCAGATGGATCAGAAGAATAACCTGAAGCTTAGATTTTTATTTCTGTAGTAGTTGATGAGCGCTAGATCTCTTTTGCAGAACCTTACTTTAGTCTGATGTTGGATTTAGTTGTTTTAGCAGTACTTTCCTTTTATTTCTATTGGACTATGTATTTTTATATTTTTAGTTGGATGGTTTTGTAATAAGGGCGTGTTTGACCCAACTCTGTGTCTTGGGTGATACTCTATTTGTGATATGTATCTTTTCCATTCTGAGTTGTTCATTATACTCTTGCTATGTGTGATCGGGGACCTGTGACTTCGTATATTATATTGTTTCCAGACGCTTAGCGTATTAGGTTGAGAAGAAAAGAAAAGAAAAGAAAAAAATAATAGTGTATATTTCTTCTCAATCTAATACGTCGCGGGCTTTTTCACGTTCCGATTCCCGTGTATTTTGGGAAGCGGGGCGTGACAGTATTTTTTTATAAGAGAAGTTAAGATGTATGTATTTAATTTACCTTAAAGTAAGGAAAATAATTTGAGTTGTTTGCAATCTCCACGGGAACTTCATTTGGAGCTTGCTTCATGTAGCGATCACGTAACCCATTCATTGCTTGTAGGACTTTATTGAAATACCTGCTAATTGTTTCTCCTGATCTTATGAACTCAGTCCTTATTATTCTATTTTTAGTTTTATGACCCACAATACTTAGGAACATAGCTAGCAGTTCTTCAACTTGAACATGTCTTGTATCCTTTAATAAACTGTTTGCTTTCATTACTTCAACAAGTTTTAAAAAGACCCTCGGTCTCATTCTAATATAAGATCGACATCTATCACTATAGCCTTCCAATACATGTCTGAAGTGAGTTTCTCTACAATATATTTTCTTAATCTTTTCTTCCTTCGTACAAGTTAAAATTATCTTACGCTTAGCACGCATTCTCAAAATACAAGTTACTAACGTGACCACGATGGAAACAGCTGTATTAGCACACATCCTCTTTAATTCTTCTTCATCTACCATATCCATCTACATCCGTTGTAAAATTAGCATACATTTACAACTTAATATGTCTACTTATTAAAGTTTAACATTAATTAAATATTAAATATAAATATTAATTTCTTGAAACAATATATCTAATTATACAGAAATTTATTTTAATTAATGTCGATTTTAAGTTCACATGCTAATCAAACAAATACAATTAAGGATTCAATCCAAGGGTTTCATTTGAAGGTCGTACTCCTCAATTATTCCAGCGAACTCAAATTCAGTAATTAACTAATAACAAAACCCTGTTGTTAAGAGATTATACATGTAATGAATTATCCAAAACAACACATTCTACTACCCAGGTTCCTTTCATCACATCAAGCACGAAGAAATGAATCTTAAAAAGTGGGGGGAGATTTATACCTTCAGCTACCCATGGGAAATTACTGAAATCCAAGCAACAAACCCACCAAAGCCGACGAACACCACGAAGCCAACAAACCCACCGAAACCCATAAGTTCGAGAAGGGATCACCAACAACCAAAGCCAATGAACCCACCAACACCACTGCAAAACAAAAGTTGGAAAACTAATCGAAGAATGGTCCGAAGAGAGGAGCGTCGACGATTGAGAAGAGGTGGGTTAAGATTAAAGGGAGAAGCTGATTCCGCCATGAGAAACCGTCATCACAATTGCTAGCCTCGACTTCGAAAAAGAAATCGAAGAGCCGTGGGAGAAGAGGCGCGAAGAAAAGTGAGATAAGGTGGGAGAAGAACAACTGGGACACCACAGATCTAGGGTTTTCGAAGCGGTGGAATCGGAATAAGAAAGAGGTAAAGGAGATGTCAGAATTTTTACCCAAATCCGCTCAAACAGAGAGGATTTTAGAATCCATAAAAACCACTATTTTGACTACTTTACAAATTTTAAAATCTGTAAAAAAATTTTTGAACCAAAGTCAAGATTAGGATTCATTTGGAATCCTTTAATTACGCTTTTGCCACTATCAAATCCAAATATCATTCCTTTTCCATAAAATGGGTGAAACAAACAGCCCCTTAAGTTACCAAAAAAATCCCTGTGATTTGTAGAAATGACAAATTAATGTTGGGGTCCACTTAAGTTACCAAGAAAATCCCTGTGATTTGTAGAAATGACAGAAGTATGAAATGACAGAAGTTACCAAAAAAATCCATGTGATTTGCATTTTATTCCTTACATTAAACCTTTTCGGATTAATCGTGTTCTGGCACACTGAAGTATGGAAAAATAACATTGGTGGCTTAAAGTTTGGGTATTTACACATGTATGATTAGTGGTTGCAATAGCACAATTGACTTTAGAATCTATTGGTAAGTTAACAATATTTGTTTTCGGTTGATTTAAAGTTTTGCTTGGATGTTAGTTAATGTTAGATTTAGCTTAGGTTAGCATTAATATTATGGTTAAGATTATAGCAAAAATTATTGACTATTAGAGTTTGGGTTAGAGTTATAACTATGAAACTTTTGTGAGTAACTATTGCTATAACTCTAATCTTAACTCTAAACCTGCTCTTAACTCTAATCAAAACTCTAATCATAAGTCTAATGCTAACCGACACCCAACAAGAACTTGAAATAAGCAATAATAATAATAATAATAATAATAATAATAATGTTAGCTTGTAGACAAATTTAAGCATTGCATGTGTAATTACAATCAGCAATTTCATGATTACTCGTGTAGATGCACATACTTCAAGGTCACTCATGTAATTACGTGATATCTTATGGTGCTAGAACTTAAGTAAATTTTTTTATAATATTAACGTTATTTCAAATATGAGAATTATATACATGTTTATAGAGACAGACATAATTGTTATAATAAGCAGAAGCCTACAACTATGTACCGAAAAAGAAGTAAAACTCTATAAAGAGACATGAGTCTGCTTATACCACCAAGATCCAAAGTTGTTTCAGCCTTTCAGGACCATGGCAATTTAAAGAGGAAGCAAAGAGTCCAGCAAAAGAACAATAATGCAAAACCTATGCAAAATATGGAGCTATGATTTTGCAAAATTCAACTTACATTGTTGGCATTAATAATGCAATGTCCTTCTATTAAGCTGTGTCTCCATTCGCACAGTTTTCAAAGTGAGGAGAGACCACAAGTTATTTAAGGGCTGTTTGTTTGGGTCAAAATTTTAGGAACATAGCTTTTTTGGAATAAAAAGTAAGTTTTGGTCATTATAGGATTCCAAAACATAGATTTGATTCACCTTTTTTTAAGAAAATCTTTCTAAAAATAGAGAAAACAATAAATTTTATGGATAGCCCAAATCCTCAATTTTAGCTCAGAAATATGGACTAAAATTTTTGACAGTTTGTCCACCTCGGCATTAACGCTCTCCTCTTTTCTCTTCACGTGATAATCACCCATATCTTCTCGGTACAATCACCACCTATCTTCTCGTTCCCTCTGCCTTTCTATTTCCCTCCTCCACTTACCGTCGTTTCATGAAAATTTGGAGTTAAATTTGCTCAAATCGGCCATAAAAAGGTGTAAAGTGGTCTCTTCCTCTTGATTACCTCCATGATGAACTCTAGCTATTGATTTCAAGAAGAAATTTACGATTTTTTGGGGTTTATAAAGAAGGGGTTTTCATGATGCATGTCGTCACTATTCTTGGAGGCAACCTTCTCTGAGTTGGGTGTAGTTGGTACTTCCTCTGTGTTCTCTTCTTCAGATCTGAAGGCTTAATTTTTTGATTAGGGTTTCATACTATAAAATTTCACCTCAAGGCCATCGGATCTGCTCCATAACAAAGCAAAGGTGTAATCTTTCTCCACTTTGTGATTTTTTTTCTTGTGAGGATTGTTTCAATCGTGACTTGATAAGATGTTTCTTTTGCTTTGTTTGTTGAGCTGCAATGTGTGTCGTTAAAATCATCACAAATCTTCAAAACAAATTGAATAAGTCTTCAAAACAAGTTACATACCCTGTGAAAAACTTTTACAAATGGACTAGTTTATCTAATGCTTCCAACTAACAATTTATATTTCAATATTATCTGTTTTCCTTCTTTTTGTTTTATTATTGTTTATCAAACTGTATGATTGAATGAATCAAAGCTTTGTCTTATTAACTATGCTTGATAGTTATGCACTAACTCCTTTTTTGTTCTATGTCCAGACAATCTTTAATTTTTTTATTACTTTTTTACATGTGTATCTTTACTTGATGATGACTTTTGTATATATGTAAGCGGCTAGCTCAAAATATTGGTACACTATGATTTTATGTGCAATATGATATCATGGTTGATAATAATAATAATTATTGATGTACTTATATAATTTGACTAAACTTTATATCTATATCAGCTAAAAGATTTAGAAATTGCTTTGAGTTTAAGCATTTGCATATGTTTAAGAATATACTTTTCAATCATTGTAGATGAATGATATTGATGGCAAAACGTTAATGAGGATATCGAGTAATGCTATTATGTTTGCCATCGTGACTGTGTTGACATGTGTAATGAGAAAGCATTCTAGAAGAAAATCTATCACTTATCACCATAGGGAGCGGGGAAAATAAAAGATAGAGTCTAGAAATGTCCACATATCTCGTGTATTTACTGGCTACAGTCAAAATTGTAGAGATTATGTTAGAATGAGGCTGCATGCATTTGAAAATCTTGTTAGAATAATGCGAGTTACGGGCCTACTACAGGATTCACATGATGTTAAATTACAAGAACAATTGATCATGTTCCTTAATATATTAGGACATAAAACAAAAAATAGAATAGTAAGATCACATTTCATAAGATCAGGAGAATCAATTTCTAGATATTTTAACAAATGCCTAGAAGCAGTTGGTCGTATAAGGGGGCGATTCCTGAAGCAAGCACCAAAGGAATTGGCGCCAGCGATTACAAACAATCATTTGTACTATCCTTATTTCAAGGTAATAAACTCATTCACATAACACCCATTGAACAAATGAACTTTGTTATTCTATGAAATAATAGTCATTTTTGTACGTTATATAGGATTGCATTGGCATGATAGATGGAACCCACATCGACGTCATACTTCCCGCTAGACTTGTTGCCCTCTTTAGAGGCCGTAAAGGTGTAACTCAAAATGTTCTAGCTGCATGCGCCCCAAATAAGTTATTTCCGTACGTTCTAGCTGGATGAGAGGGGTCCGTAAATGATTGTAGAACAAGATGCACTTTTAAGACCTCAACCTCATGGATTGAGAGTCTACGATGGTAATTAATCATTAATCACTAAAATGAATATTCAATTATAATTTATAAAAATATATCTATTTACTATAATGTGTTGTTTATAATTGTAGGCAAATATTATTTGTGTGATGTGGGGTACACAACCATGCCTGGCTTCATCTCCCCTTATCGTGGTGTATGTTACCATTTAAATGAGCACATGGGTAGGCTAATAAATAACAAAATAGAGTTATTCAATCTAAGACATTCATCGCTAAGGTATAAAATTGAATCAACCTTTGGATTGTTGAAGAATCGTTTCAAAATTCTCACTGCAAAGCCACATTATCCTTTTTCAACCCAAGTTGATGTAGTTTTGGCTTGTGCTATACTTCATAACTATATTACTATAGTCGATCCGGGCGATGACTTATTGAATGAGGACATTACTATTGACGATGATGATGGAGAAATAGCTAATGAGGGTGAAGATGACAATGTTGTTGACCTTACTCAAAATATTATACAAAGAGAAAAAAGAGATTCAAGGAATGAATGAAATAGAATAGGGGTGAAATTGCAAGTGCTATGTGGATAGATTATTGTAATAAGTATCATGGTGGGGACACAACCGAAATTGGCTTGTAATTGACATATTAGTATCTCTAGACTTATTGTATTTCTTAAGTTTGATCTCTAGACTTATTGTATTTCTTAAGTTTGACAATGTTTGTTTGATTTTATATTTGCATTATGTGACTTTAGTGTAACGGGAGCTTTATTCTTCAAAGTATAGCTGATTTAATTTGTTGATAAAAGGAATGATTGTGAAGCTACTCCTTCCCCTAAAACCCTTAGAGTTCCTCCTTCAAACTTGAACATGAACTTCATATCATTACCTCGTGCACCCTACTATGCTCACCCCCCCCCCCCCTCCTTATCCATCTTACTCTCACTATGACAATAATTTCTCATATATGACTCAATAACCTACGTCATATATGAATATGCTTAATAGCCACCCAATGTTCCATGCAACCCCTAGCCTACATAATAGTGGTACCCACTCTGGAGAGAGTCTTTCATCGAAGAGGGCTACTAAAGTTGATATCAAGGCAATCTCATCAATCAAAAAGAAGAAGAAAGTAGAAGAATGACATCAACAATTATAGACCAGCCTCTAAACACTAGGGGTGTGCCTAACATGTATTGGAATGCAAGGCATGATGATGTTCTAATCCCTGTTATTACTCAATTGGTAAGAAATGGTCTCAAGGTAGATAGAACTTTAAGATGCATGCATACAAGGTGGTTGTTGAAGAGGTCAACAAGCAATGTGGAACTGAATTCACCAAAGAAAATGTGATGAACCATATGAAGAGCTTGAAGAGTAAGTTTTTTGATATGCGAACTATCGTGAACATGAATGGTGCCGGATATGGTCCAATGATAAAAATTGTTACCATGGATCCAAATTCATTTGATATGTGAACAAAGGTATTGATTGATATTTTGATTATTTATCTTGCGTTATTTATGGACAACTATATTTAGGTTGCATTTTTTTTCTTACATTAATTTACTATACAGGACAATAAGTGTAATAGCTCAAAGTTGAAGGAGTACTTGAACACGCCTCTCACTCACTATGATGACTTGTGTACAATTGTTGGTGATGACCAAGCAAGGGGAAATTTTGCCAAAGATGTGAGTAAGAAACTTGCTTCTAGTTGGCCTCTTGATCTTTCTGAGGAACCAATAAATTTTTGTGAAAATGATAATGATGAGTCCCCCAACACATATTTTGAGTCTGAGATACCAAGTGTAGAAAAGATTAACACCCAGTCTCAAAATGTGAAGTTGTCTAGTGGGGTAGCTTTTACATCCAATGCCAAATCTCAATCAAAAAAGAAGAGTGGCAAGGGTAAAGATGATGATTCACTAATATGTGATCTCATCGAGTCCATGTCCCATTCAATTCAAAACCAACATATTTTACATTGGAGTGAGAGCATGACCAAGGCTTTATTAGTACATGAGGCAAATTTCTCTGAGACAATACTGGACAAAGTTTTGGGTTTTTGTATGACAATGAATCAGAATCTAGGAGGTTCATTATCAAATCAAAAAATGCACAAAAACTTTTCATAGAGAAGGTTATCCACAAAAATGGATTTGACAAAGAGGATTTGACATAGATAAGATTATCCACGAAAATGGATTTATTTCCTTCCAACTTTTGCACTCTTATTACCATGTTTATGATCAAGTTATGAACATGTTATGATCTTGTATTTTCATGAGATAAGACTTTGCCTTTATTTTCATGATGCAACTGCTACGCAACTTTGTAAAACTATGCTTATGATCAGGTTATGAACTGCTTATGATCAGGTTATGCAACTGCTATGTAATTTCATGAGACAACACTCGGTGCTCTCTGTTTGCTTATGACCAGCTTATGCAACAGGTTATGAGACAATGCTTCGTTTGTTCTCTGTTATGGTCAGGTTGTGCTCTCTGTTTGCTTCAATTTATGCTCCAGTTTTAGCTGAGATTATGAGCATTTTTAGCTTAGATTATGAGCAGTTTTTTAGCTCAATGTTTACTGCAATTTCAGCTCAAATTATAAGGTTATTTCATCTCATTGTTTGCTTCAGTTTCAACATTGCTTATGAGCAGTTTTAGCTTAATATGTGCTTCATTTTTAGCTTCTGATCAATTTTAGCTCAATGTATCATACCTACTTATGCCCTATTTATAATATATTATCTATTTAAGCTTATAAGTAGTTTTAAACTTATTGTTTGCTTGTTACATGCTCTGTTTATGATCAGGCTTATGCAATATGATTAGTCTTTATCGTGTGCAAGTTATGAGTGTGCAAATGCATGCTACTTTTTGACATCTATTCTCATGAGACACGATGCTATGATCTATGGACAAGTTATAAATATAACAATCTACAGACTTTGGTGTGTATTGGTATGACTATCTTTCAAACTTGGTTCCTCATCTGAGAGCTAAACTAGTGTGTATTTGTATGATCATTCTCTCAAAACTTTGGTTCCTCATATGTGGACAAGTTATAATGATTTTCATAAGTTAATTTGTGTTTTTTGCATTAGGCAATGATGATTGGTCATTTTTGTTAATGCAGCCTATATTATAATTTTATTATTTAGATAAGGCATACCATGATGAGATTGCAATCTAAATTGCTCATATAATTTTTAGATGAGGTAACCATTATGTGTAGGCAATCTATAATACAATTACAATATTTAGACGTGGTATCGTATACTAATAATATGACTTTAATCTGAGCCTTATACTCCAGTGTTTAACAATCATGAAATTTTCTTTTCATATCTCAATACATTTTGCAACTACATGATTTGTTTTTAAATATAATGACGAGTACACCAATTATGAGTAAAAACAATACACTCATTTTCCAAATGATTACTTGATGCTCAGTTGATTTCAATTCTCTCTTCAATCTTTTGATTTTCATTGACTTTTTATCTTCAAGAATATCTTCACTTTGTGATACTTGATTTCTATTTCTGCAATCACCCACTTTGTCAGCCCACTGAAAGAAGTTACATTCTTTATTTGGGAACTTAGCGCAACCCCAATAATGTCTCCCTTTATTTTTCCCATTTGCACATAGCTTCAAGGATGTTGGAAGCTTACATTTGCATTTCACTTCATATGGGTCAATTGCTTGTTTGCTATCACATTTTAGCCCCATCTTCACTGTAGTAGCAAGGCTAGTTGTTGCAAAACTCGCCATTTTATATATGTTACCTTCAACACATATTTGGTGCATTTGTCTTCTAATGGGTGGTAACTCTACCACATGTATGTTTAAATCAATCTTTTTTTGGGTTCTTTCATATTCTATGGTTTTGAAACAAACACAAAAATCTCAATAAAAGCTTTCTATGACGGTGTCTTATTCTTTGAAAATGAAACAAACATGCGTTTTGGATATATATTTTTTCTATTCTTCACTTTATCATTTCATATCAAACACAAGTTTTGGATTCCTTAGATATCCTAAAAAGTTTTTGGAATTGGTTTTTTTGTGAGGGAATCCATTTCCATAATTTTATGGAAATGAACCAAACATCCCCTTATTGTTTCTTAAGACTATCATTCATTTGGTTATATTCGAGTTTATATTACAGCTACTTGGTTGTACAAGGAGTTTTTTGGTTTGCTATAACTAATAAACGCAGTTGCAAAAATACCTTCAATTAGGGCCCGTTTGGATAATGAATGTATTGGAAGTAAGAAGTAGGTTATAGAAGTAACTTTCAAAACTATGAAATAGGAAGTAGTGGAAATAGCATTTTTTTTTGTTTGTTTCATATTTTTTTTAGAAGTAATGGAAGTAGAACTTCTTCCTCTTCATTTACTTTTTTGTTTGGATAATATTTAGAAATATTACTAGGAAGTAATTGACACAAGTTGCTTTCACAATTTCAAAGCCACGCCACGCTCTTTAATTTGATCTAGCATGTTACAACCCGTTTCATGCCACTATGAATCGGATGCACCAATAAGGTTGCCTACGTACCCCCTCTCCCAATGGATCAAGCTGCACGTAGTTCATCCAAATGGTCGTCAACAGCCTCAACAATCACGAATGTGTAACAAGTTTCGACAATGATCAAACTTGTTGCTCAAAACCACCTTAGTGAGCATATCCGCCAGATTATCCTTCGTGTGGACCTTCATAATCTCCACATCGCCATCTTCAAGAACATCTCGAACGAAATGATAACGAACGTCAATGTGCTTTGTCTTCACATGAAAAACTTGATTCTTTAACAAATAGATAGTACTCATACTATCATAATGAATAGTGACAGACCGCTGAGATACACCAAGTTCATCCAAAAGCCCACGAAGCCAAATAGCCTCCTTCACAGCCTCCGTAATCGCTATCTACTCCATCTCCATCATCGACAAAGTCACCGTAGACTGTAAGGTGCATCTCTAATACACTGGCACACGGGTTAAAGTGAACACATACCCCGTAGTATACCGGCATTTATCCAAATCTCCGGTATAATCCTAATCAACATAGCCAATGCACAACTGCTCACCTATAGTGTCCCGCTCAAAAACCAAACCAATATTGAGCGTACCTCGAATGTACTTCAAAATCCATCTCATGACGTCTCAATGACCCACTCCTGGATCGTGCATGTATCTAGAAACCATACTCACCGCCTGTGATAAATCTAGCCTCGTACATACTATCACGTACATCAAGCTTCCAACCGCGCTCGCATATGGAGTCTTTGACATCAACTCTCGATCTTTAACTGTCTTCGATGAGAGGTCAGCTGAAAGCTTCAAATGGGCTCCCAAATGTACACTAATTGGCTTCGTATCCATGCTAACATGAAATCGCTACAGATCTCCATTCCTAAAATACACTTAGCCTTACCCAAATCCTTCATCTCAAACTCCTTTGAAAGCTGTGCTTTCAACTCATCTATAGAAGACCTGAAAATAGAGGCAACCAACATGTCATCGATATAAGCAACAAATAGATATACGCACCTTCTCTTAACTTACAAAAATACACGAAAGGATCAAAATAGCTCCGAGTGTACGAATGACCAAGTATAAAGCCATCAAATCGCCTAAACCACTGTCGAGGAGACTGTTTCAAACCGTATAGTGATTTCTTCAACTTGCAAACCAACTTATCCTTCCCTACATCTCGGAATCCCAATGGCTGAGTCATATATATTTCTTTATCAAGATCATCATGAAGAAATAATATCTTCACATCCAACTGGTCTAACTCCAATCCATATTGTGCCACCAAAGCTAACAAAATCTGAATCGAAGAATATTTTACCACTAGAGAGAAAACTTTATAATAATTAATTCCTTCCTCCTGTGCATAGCCCTTCATAACCAACATAGCCTTGAACCTCACTAGAGTGCCTTCAATACCCTCCTTCTTCGTTTACACCCACTTGTAACCAATTGTCTTCCGCCCCTTTGGAAGCTCAACGAGCTCCCATATATCGTTCTTGTGAAGAGACTCTATCTCCTCTTGCATAGCCACTTGCCACAAATCAGCCTCCGAACTCTGCTCGGCCTTTCTGAATGTAGTAGGTACCAAATTATTGATACTCTCCACTGAAAGTGCATATGCAACTACTGTGTCGGTATACCATGTTGGCATCTGTATGTCATTCCTCTGTCTCTGAACTATAATAGAATCCTGAACCTGAGCCGTTGATCCTTGATCCTGCACAACTATACACGTATCCTCCTCGTCATCGTCGTGCTAGTCTGGCGTCACCTCAGTCGCCACTCTAATGGATACTGTACCATCTGGATAATGTGGAGCTACATCGATCTCCACCACCTGCGATATCTCATCTGTCGGGTCGCTCTCCACCGGATGAGATCTGGAAAGCTTAAAGATAGAAGCCCCATCAAACGTGACATCCCTACTCAGCACAATATTCCTATTAACTGGATCACATAGCTTGTATCCCTTGACACTATGCTTGAATCCTATAAATATGGCCTTCCTAGCTCGAGGTTCCAACTTATCAATCTTCACATGATAGTATGCAGAGCACCCAAATACCTTGAGCTGATCATAATCGTGTGCTGGCTCTCCCAACCACATCTTCATAGGGGTCTTCCTCTTAATCGCAGATAAAGGCAACCTGTTAATGAGGTGGTTCGTATATAAAAGTGTCTCAGTCCAAAAGATCTTCTCCAAACTACTATGCACCAACAAACATCGGATATTCTCCAGTAAAGACCAATTTAGCCTCTCTGCCACCCCCATTCTGCTACGGTGTATGACTAACTATGAACTGCAGAAAGGGGTTTGATGTGTACTCACCGTCGTTATCGGATCGCAACATCTTGATCTTCTCCCAGTATGCAGTTCCAACCTCTTCTTTCACTCCACAAATATATCTAGGACTTTACTCTTCTTCGTTATGGTGTACACCCAACAACGTCTAGAATAGTCATCAGCGAACGTGATGAACCAATGTCGACCACCAATTAATGCAGTCTTGGTGGAACCCCAAACATCTGTGTGCATATAATCTAGGATGCCCCTCGTCCTATGAATGGTTGTCCCGAAATTTACCTTCGTCTTCTTGCCAAGTACGCAGTGCTCACAGAACTCAACTTTTCAACTATTGGCTCCCTTCAATAGTTCCTGCTTACACAAAGCCTGTAGTGACTTCTCTCATGTGTGTCCTAACCTGTAGTGCCAAAGTCTACTAATATCCGCCTCTGAAATAGCTGAAGGAACCTGGCCAATCTCGATGCTCCCCTTTAGATAATATAAGTTCCAACTGTGGACTTCCTTCATCACCACTAAAGACCCCTTAGTAACCTTTGCTACAGCATCCTCAAAGGTCATCCTGAATCCCTTTGCCTCCAAAGCCCCAACTGAGATAAAATTTTTCATCAACTGAAGAACAAATCTCACCTCCTTCAATTCATGGACTACTCCATCGTATATCTGAATCCTCATGGTACTTATCTCACAAATACCACAGGATTGATCATTTCCCATGATAACAACACCCCAATCGAGTCTCTCAAATAATGAAAACAAATCTCGCCTAGGAGTCACATGATAAGTAGCACCAGAATCAAGCATCCAATCTGATGTATCCAAGTGGTTCACCTCTGGAGTAATCAATAGAGAAAAGTTTGAATCATCAGAATCATCGTCTTTCGTAACATTCACCTCATTGGCCTTCGGGGCCTTCTTCTTGTTTATTCTCCTTCTCCTTGATCTTTGGGCAGTCTCTCTTCTAATGTCCATGTTCCTTACAGAATGTATATTGGTTCTTTTCTAACTAGTGATGGTCCCTTGCCTTTGACCTGCCTCTATTGCCACCTCTCGGATATGGGCTTCTACCTCTCGTCGACAAGACCTCTCCTAAAGTACTAGCGTGGGAAGTCTCCTTGTCCTTCCTCCTCAAATCATAATTCATCAAAGCGTTAGTCACTTCACTATAAGTGATAGAAGATCTCCTGTTCAACAATGTAAGCACAAAGGTATCATACTCCTCATCCGGTAATGAGCTCAAAAGAATAATAGCTTTGTACTCATCTGATAACTTCTCATCCACATTGGCCAAGTCGGACAACAACTTAGTGTAGTTGTTCACATGAACTGCTAGTGAGGTGCCCTTGAACATCTGAAATCTGAATAATTTGCACAGCAGTGCAAGCTGTTCTTAACACTCTTCGTAAGGTACTTGTTGTTGAGAATTTCTCACATCTTCATTACAGACGTCACTCTAATCACATTATATTTTAGCTCCTGTTCTAAACAAGACCTGATTACCCCACAAGCATTCCTATTCATCTTTTCTCATATTGCCTCTTCATATTTTGGTGTCCTCTCATGGACCATGATGGTCTCCTCCAAATTCTAAGCATTGAGAGCATCTTGAACATCGCTCATCCACAAACCAAAATTTATCTTGCCGTCATACTTCACCACACTAATTTTAGTGTTCTGAAATCCAACTTGAACTATACCCGCCATCTTGTTGTTTTCACCAACTTCTTCACCCATAATCATTGACTTCAAAATGCAAATTCAAACTTTGAAAGGTTTGAGGAATTACCCAACTGAATCCAAGATTGGATTCCAAATAGAACTCCTAACCACACGAGAAAAGTGAGATCTTCAACGGCAACTCCAAACCCTATCTCCATCGAAGCCTAGAACTCTAAGAACCAAGCTTCCACGACGAATCTACCTCCACCTAATGCTAAAACCCTAGATTTGAAATCTGAGCTCTGATACCAATTGCCACGCGCCTATGTAGAAGCATGCTCACACACCGAACGAATCTGTGATCACGGGAAAGGAGAACCAACAACACACGAGCACAATTCGAATGAAATACAATAAATAAAACCAAATACAGAGATATACGTAGTTCGGTAATTTGACTACCTCCATCAGGAGAGGATGAGGAGATTCCACTAAATCAAGGAGAGTACAAAGGATTACAATCTCACAAAATCACTCACACTAACCCTAAACCAAATCTCTCAACTCACGCACAAATTCTCCCTCTCAATATGCTCAGTACAATCTAAAATCTCTGTTAAGAAACCCTAGAAAATCATATTTTAATTTATATCAAAACAGAAACCCAATGCGAATAGGAAACCAAACTCAGGCCCAGTCCGACTCACGGTCAACCACATAGACACGTGTGGTCGACCGGACAAAACGACAGAGACTGAAAAACATTACAAGGTTTGACCGGTTGACCGCCGCTCCAATCGCGATCGACCGCGAAAAGTCTAGAGATTTTTCCAGCTTACGTGCATGTTTGCGGTCGACCGCTGCGCCACTCGCGGTCGACCGTTGGAAGTCCAAACGTGTTTTCTGTCATTTTTCCTGTATTCTCTTCACAAAGTTCAGCCAATGAACATGAATACATACCGAAATAGATTGTGTCAAACACAAACCCCAAAAACAAACTAACACGAAAATAGTTTAAAAAAGAGCCCAATAATAAAAACGGCCTGAAATGACAAAATAAACAAAGCAAAATGTAATTAAATACAAAATAATATATATATATATATATATATATATATATATATATATATATATATATATATAGTGATACTATGGTACTTAGTATAACTATGTTTTTAATATTTAATTTTATTTAACTATTTTATATATATTATATATAGTTATGTAAAATAATTAATATGACTATAATATTAGGAAGTTAATTAATTATTTTAAGTTAATTAAATATTATTTCATTTCCTAGGGTAAAATGATCGACTAGTGATTTATAGCATATTCTTATTCTTTTCATTCAAATCTGGGTAGAGAATAGTTGCTTCTATTGATTCTAAAGAAACATGTAAAGATAATCTAATTACATCAAACAAATTATATTTTATATCCCCTCTTTGTCCTAGATTTCATCTTTATTTTCCATATTTATTTTATTGATTAGATTCAATACGTTGAGTAGCGAGGAACCTTTACATGTTGTTGAGCACTGCGGAAGCCAAACAACCAAACCAATGTGCTACGAGAAATTAAATCAAACGAACGTCGAAAGAAGGCCAAACGAACCAAATCAATGCCACAAACACAAACAACCAATTTTAACGTGGTTCAGAAAGTTGCTTACGTCCACGGGACAAGAAGGGGATAGGGTTTTTCACTAATAGAGAAGAGAGTACAAACTGAGATTACAAATCACTCAAACTCACCAATTAATCTCACCAACAAATCTTTAATTCTCTCCAAACAAAACCCTAACCAATAGCTCAGAAAATACCTCTTTCCTGTGCTCCAAATATCCCCAATTTTTTTCTCAATTTTCTCTTCCAATTGTTCCATATATATAGAAATCCTAAAATCATAAACATACTAGGAATTCTAAAACAAAAAACAAAACAGATTAGGAATCCTAATAACCTGTTACCAAAACAGATTTGGAATCATGTTACCAAAACAGATTAAGAATTCCAATAACTTGTTACCAAAACAAATTAGGAAATATATTAGGAACCTGTTATCCAACAATTCTCCACCTCGACGAAGTTTTCCCAAAACTGAGCCGACACCAATACTAACCAAACGACTTGTTGCGTCCAGTATGAAGTGGAACAAATCTACGACAACGAACCTAATCCATAACAAGTCGAGAACTCAAACAAGAATGCGAATAAACTCCAAATGTCGGTATCAACTCACCAAACCGGCTGCATCATAAATGACTGCCTACGTATCCTTTTGCCTAAGGAATCAAGCATTCATGTAGTTCACCCAAACGGACTCCAAAGGCCCTCAATCAAATAAAAAAATTTGCAACTCTTTACCAATATCACCAATGGATCTGCAACTGATAGCGCTCCCAGTAGCCCCAAATTAAAACAAATCAAACACCTCCACCTGAGATGAACCAATGGTCGTATCCAAAACATGTCCACTAGCTGCACTCGAATCCAAAACCAACTCATCATCTACATCCAAATCCAAATAATCCTCAAACTGTGTCACTTCAGCTGGAATCTCAAACAATGCAGTATGATCTTGAGTATGTGGAGTAATCTTCACCTAATGTGAAGTAGCATCACCCTCCACCCGCTATGATATCCCAATGCTCTGATCAACACTCTCCACCTTCCGAGAGTCAAATGTGAATACCTGCTCAGAACAAAAATTGAAGCTCCTAACTGATAATCAAACGAATCTCTGAATCCCAAATGTGTAATCAGATCAAATCTCACATCCTCGATGTGACTAAATGCTGGGCAACCAAATATCCGACGCAATCCAAAATCTAAAGCAGCTCCATCAGATCCAAAATCTCCACATGCAACAGTCGACAACCTATGACCAAGATGACCCAAATATGTCGAAGCTCCAAAATCAAAACCAATGCTCGACAACCAACGCCGATCCCCCTCCAGTAAAGAACGACCCATCAAAACTGTCATCTCATCTCGTTACCCTAATATCTCCATGTAGGATGTCTAAAAATCACTATAGATAGCTGATCCCCATCAAACACCAATGATAGAAGTTACGATTTGACGGCTTCCGGAAGACTATAATTTGAAGACTTTTACGTGGATCGATGAAGGTTACAATCTGACAACCTTCGTAACAACTGATGAAAGCTCTAATCAACAGCCTTCACAATCAACATCGGGAGTTACAATCTGACGACTCTCACATTTTTAAGGAGCCAAGACGAAGATTGTAAGATGACGATCTTTGCAACACTCTAGCAAAAGAGACTACAAATCGACAGTCTCTTCAAATCAAAACGCAGATATCTCTAAGGAATTCGGCAAAACTGATGGAGCAAACCGAACCCTATGGGGTTAGTTTGGTCGGGTCCGTCTTGTCGAGATAACCAATTTTCATATATAATTCGTCCAATTCCGACTTACGGTTTGAAAGTTATGACCTATTCTTCACAAAAAGTTATGTTCTGAAGTCCGTCTGCAAGACTGGACTTCGCTTGAACATTGGACTTAGCTTGAAGCTCGCCAAGCCCGCCTAAGGCTCGCCTCTGCATTACAGAATCAAAACGCAGAGTTCGTGGACTTAAAACGTAGAGTTCAACTCTGCATCCAACGTCAAAAATGCAGAGTTCATGCAGAGTCCAACTCTGCATCCAACGACAAAAACGCAGAGTTCATGGACTTAAAACGTAGAGTTTAACTTTGCGTCCAACGACAAAAACGCACAGTTCATGCGGAGCCCAACTCTGCGTCTAACGATAAAAACGCACAGTTCATGCGGAGCCCAACTCTGCGTCCCAGGTCCAAAAACGCATAGTTCATGCAGAACCCAACTTTGTGTCTCAGGTCCAAAAACGCACAGTTCATACAGAACCCAACTCTGCATCCCAAGTCCAAAACGCAGAGTTCATCTCTGTACAGCGTGACCTGTGCATTTTCAGCCTAAAACAGACCCAACTCTGCGTTTCAGGTCTAAAACGCAAAGTTCGGGCCCAGAACGTTGTTTTCAGCGTTTGACTCATCCAAGCACGATTTGAACGGTTCCAGAACCGTTTTCTCCCCACAATTTGAGGGGATCACTACCCTATCATGGAGAGATTTATAGGAGGCAGTTACACCCTATTAAACCCTTATTAAGGAGAGATTTAAGAGGGTGGTTACACCCCTAAATCCCTTATAAATAGTGAAAAATTCAATTGAGTTGTGGCTTGCTTTTTTAGATCTGAGACTTGGCAGCAAAGGATGAATTTCTTGGAGCTCTCCAACGGAGATCATCTTCAACTTCAGCAACGAGGAGCTCGTCCTTAGCTTACAAACCGATTTTGGTTAAATCAATTCTTTTATAGAGTTTCAAACTCGTTCAGAGTTATCAACTCATCAAGAGTTTCAAACTTGCCACACAAGTTCTCCACAGCGTCAAATTGTGAGAAGGAGATACCGTTCCAGTGAATCAAGACGTGCGGATCGTCAACGAAGAGCAAACTCAACGTGAGCATTCAAAGGAGGCGTTCCATCGCTACCGTGAAGAACCCAGAATTAAACAAAGGGGAGAATCCAGATTATTCTCCTCTCTTTTGTAATCAGAATCTAATTGTAATTGAGATCGAGAGAATACAAGTCATTTTTCTTTCATTCTTTTTACTACAAATTTTCAACCTACACTCCACATCAATGAAGTGTCTCAAACTGCCATGAGCTCGGCACAAATGCAAGAAAGAACCCCTACCAAAGCTAGAAAGACGGGTTACCTTTCTGCTAATACACTTCTTCCAATTGTTGTTGACTTCTAGGACTTCACACAAACGGGACCTGGTTGCAACCCACCAATGCCTAGAACAATCTCCAACTATGGAAACCAAATACCGATTACCTCCCAATGATGCCTCCTTAGAAGGCGCCCAAATGCCTAACTGAACACCATCTAAAAGACCACTCGATCGATGGATAGAAGTGTCAAACTCCACATCGGTCTTCTTACTCATACCAATGTGCTCAAAGGACTTTAATCTGCAGGTCAAAGCACTCCTCAACAAACTATACAAAGTATAACCAATCAAATAACCCAGCCTCAACAAATGCCACAGTCTAGCCAAATCCAAAGAAGTCGTCAGCTCTCTATCAAACACCATGCTCCCAATCAAATAATACAAATTATTCCTCCTAACGCCCTTCATCACAATTACGGATCCCAATGTGACATTCAAACGTGAATTGACCAAGGTCACCCTATAGCATGCTACCTCCAAAACTCCAAGTGAAATGATGTTTTCTTCAACTGAGGAACAAACCTCACTCCAACCAACTCCCAAATTACTCCGTCAATCGTCCTAATCTGAATGGTACCGATACCACCAATAGGTCATTCATGATCATTATCCATGAACACGACCTCCCCTCTTTCCATTTCTTGAAAGCTGGAGAACCAATCCCTCCTAAAATAAATATGGTAAGAAGCATCTGAATCCAACATCCACTCTATAGAGTCGGCAACACAAACTGACGGTAGTATAGATAACGAGTAGCCCGAAGAATCCGGATCTGAATTATTGTCACTAGCCTTGACAACATTCACCTCTAAAGCTTGAATAGCTTTTCCCTTATTCTTCCCGGTTCGATCAACCAACTTTGGGCATTCGGCTTTCCAATGTCCATCCTATTTACAAGAGGCACATTGATTCCTACGAACTCCAAGATGTGCCCCTCTAGACTGCAACCTCCTACCACGGTTTGGACTCTTTGCTCTTGCGACCAATGTCCCCGCTACCGGCTCAACTAAAGTCTCATTATCCTTCTTTCGAAACTGATAATTGACAAGTACAACGGTGACCTCACTATAAGAAAGAGATGTCCTCCCATTAATAAGAGTAAGAACAAAGGTCCCATATTCCTCGTCAGGCAAGGAACTCAACAACAACAGCACCTTGTCCTCATCTTCAATCATCACATCTACATTCGCCAAATCTGTAAGAAGCTTCGTGTAGTGGTTCATGTGATCACCAATGGAGGTTCCCTTCTTCAATTAGAAGCGATAAAGCCTCCTCTTCAAATGCAAGCGGTTCTCTACACTCTTGGACAAATACTTGCCCTCTAGGATCTCCTAAATCTTCTTAACCGAAGTCTCATTGATCACATCATATTTTAAATCTTGAGTCAAACAAGATCTAATCACACCACACGCCGTTCTATTCATCTTTTTCCAAACCCTCTCCTCAATGTCGTCCGGTTTTCCGTCCAACTTCAAAGTATCTTCCAAATTTTGCGCATTGAGCGCATCCAAGACTTCACATCTTCAAAGACCAAAATTATTTGTGCCGTTAAACTTCTCCACATCTATCTTCATAGAGTGGATATTCAAACTTTAGACGGTCTTCACGCCAAAAGTACCCTCCACAACTCCTTCTTTCCTGACCATCTTGCTCAAAGCATCAAAACAAATACGGAACAAATGAAGAATAGATCTAAAACTGAAAAAAATAAAGTCTTTGCCAAAAAGATCCCACATTTATCACCAAACGAAGCCCTAGGCGAGCCTCCAAAATGATCTACTCCTCCAAATAGCCCAAGCGTAGCCCGAACTCTGATACTACTTGTTAAGCACTGCGGAAGCCAAACAACCAGACCAACGTGCTACGAGAAATCAAATCAAACGAACGTCGAGAGAAGGCCAAACGAACCAAATCAATACCACAAACACAAATAACCAATTTTAACATGGTTTGAAAAGTTGCCTACGTTCACGGGGCAAGAAGGGGATAGGGTTTTTCACTAATAGAGAAGAAGAGTACAAACTGAGATTACAAATCACTCAAACTCACCAATTAATCTCACCAACAAATCTTTAATTCTCTCCAAACAAAATCCTAACCAATAGCTCAGAAAATACCTCTTTTCTGTGCTCCAAATATCCCTAATTTTTTTCTCAATTCTCTCTTCTCATTGTTCCTTATATATAGAAATCCTAAAATCATAAACATACTAGGAATTCTAAAACAAAAAACAAAACAGATTAGGAATCCTAATAACCTGTTACCAAAACAGATTTGGAATCATGTTACCAAAACAGATTAGGAATCTCAATAACCTGTTACCAAAACAAATTAGGAAATATATTAGGAACCTGCTATCCAACACATGTAACGACCCATATATTTCTATATCAAAAACTAAAAAAATTAAAAACTTGGAATCTGTACTATATCCAGGGATCCTCTATGAAATAATAGAACCGCAATTTGGATGAATAAAAATACTTGTTACGACAATAACTCTTAGTCAGACCTACTGATGGGTTAAGTTTTGTTAAAAACAATATTTTTCTTTTCTTTTCTTTTTTTCCTCTTTTTGAAGGAAGGAAAAAGAAATTTTGAACGCCTCAATCGAACATTTAGATCAAAAGTCATGGTTGGGATCCTCTACTAATAGATCCTCTACTAATATCTACTAATAAAGAGATTTAGCCTTTGATTTATCAATCAAAGGCCAAGATCTCATCATTATCCTCCCCCTACTTTTTCTCATGAGGAGATCTTGGCCTTAATTTGATTGATAAATCAAAGGCCAATATTCCATTAGAAGATATTAGAAAGCTCCCCATTAGTAAAGGATCTCAATCCGTTGTTTGAAGAATAGGTGCTTAAACTGGCTTAATCTCCAATGCCGTAATCTCGTACTTAGTCCCATATATTGTTCAGAAGTTTCTCAACTTACCTTCCTTTACATTTCTAAGAAAAAATTATCTTTATTCCGATTAGCCTAAATTGTGCACTTATAGAAGTCTTTACACTGTACCAATATTCTGAAATTGTGGCAAAAATTGAATATTGCTCCACAGATTCAGCGTTCTTTCAATGTCAACAGCGTTAGCAATTTGTTCATACATTTGAATCTCATACACCACCATTTGCTTTTAAAACTACTAGTATGGTGCACGTGCGATGCACGTGTAGTAAGTTTCATGTTTATATGTAGCCCCAAAGTTCTTGTTGGTAATGAATGAAAAATAAACTG
>BQKN01064980.1:821674-843816 GCA_022839385.1 Asparagus kiusianus | reverse complement strand
GAAGAAGTGAAAGCTCTTTCTTATAAGCAAGCTGAACGGCCGGGTAGAGCACCTCTAAAGGCAATGCATCACCAGACTGGTATGGAACCACACACTTCTTCAACCAAATAGCGAGATAACCGGCAAGAAGAGTCATCGGCCGAATCGGAGTGGTCGCATGCCATAAGAAAGATCTGAATCTGGTCTTCGCAGGGAAGCCACCCTCAGGACTGCTAGTGGTGTAGGAATGAGCATCAATCTTCTTCAACAAACTATTCACCTCTGAGGGAGTAAGTGGGGCCAACTCACAAATAACCTCGCCAGAACTGTTCTCCAGGTTCTTGAATAAATAGTTCGCAAACTGCTTCAGACTCACGGAGGCCTTGGTCCTTTTTGCTAAAGGCTCAGACTGTGCCAAAGCAACGTGATAATGACAGGTGAGATCCCATAGAGTCTCATAGCGATCAGGCATGCGATCCTTCAACTGGTCCAATTCACGATTAGAGGGAAAGTACTCCTGGTATAACATCTGTCCCATGGGCAAGCCAGAAATCCGGTGCATCTCGTGAAGAGCCAAGCCCAACTCCCCCTGCCGGGTCAGAAAAGTGTTCGAGTCTGGATTATATAGCTCGAACAAAGCACAAAAATGTCTCAAACTGACAGGCAAGCTATACATGGTGGCACGAACGGCTGCATACAAACCGCAAGCGTGCAACTCCTCGCCCCATCGGCTCAAAACGTATGTCGTCATGCGACTCCACCAAGACTTGTCCGAAGAGTGGACCCAACCATAAATCCTGTGACGAATCGCAGGCATCTCCCGTCCTAGGGCAGCGAGACGATTTCTCAAGGTCAAAGCAGTAGCGAGAAGCTCGTTACGTGGTAGTGCATCTAGTCCCAACACTCCGGGATGTAATCCGGTGATGTGACTCCTGCTCGAGCCAGGAGCTGCCTGATGGGTGATATAGCCGCAATGGACGCTCTCATGATCCTCCGTCAAGCGCCATGACATCTCCCGTGTCACGGCCTGACGCCTGAGCTCAGTCAATGAGCGATGCCGAGGAATCTCCGGCAAGTATATGAAGCCACTGCCGGTCTTGTGAAGCCACTGCTCAGCGTCAATGAATACGGCTTCTGGGTCATCGACGGAATCGCCAAACATGAAGTCGCTCTTCCGAAGAGGCTGGGTAGAGCTGGCATCCTTCACAAAAGGCGCATCTGTGATCAGCTGACGAATGGCTCGATGACTACCTTCCCTCACCACCTGGGCAACCTCAGTCGACGTGCCCAGAGCAAACTGAGGAGTAGCTGGAATAGGAGAAGGATCGTCGGAGATCGAGTAATACTCGCCACGACGCCCGCAGACTGCGTGGGACGAGAATGATCCAGAAGGGTATCCCACTGCAAAGTGAACAGTTAAACACTGGTTAGTCCCGATTATAAAAGGAAATTGAACTCATCTTACAAATAGTTAAGATAGAGTCATTGCCTTAGAAAGGGTGAGACGATTTGGCCACATTGTGCAATTACAACACAGGGTATGTCAACAACATATCCCTGCCTTATAAAGCGCAATGTAGCGTCAAATCGCCCCCTTTAATTTTGAGATATGGTTTTGACCAAGCAAAACATATCTTTGAAGCGTCGATCCTCACCAACGAGAATCAAGGCTCTTCCCGATTGCCTCGCCAAGGAGAACAACGTGGGGTAAAATGGATCAATTTGCAAATTTTCAAGAAAAGAGGGGTTAATTTGCAAAATTCCCAAATATGCCAAAAGCGTCGATCCTCACCAACGAGAATCAAGGCTCTTCCCGATTGCCTCGCCAAGGAGAACAACGTGGGGTAAAAAAGGACCAATTTGTAAATTTACAAGAAAATAGGGACTAATTTGTAAATTTCTAAATACTGCCAAAAATAGCTCACCAGCATAGGAGGGAGGCGCGCCATCAGCCGACATAGCAGGGGAACGACCTCTCGAAGCACGCGACATGACAAGCTGCAAAATAAGTTAAAAGAGGTCAGATCCAGAAAAAAGATCACTTTTTTATCAGATCTACCCCCTGAAAGAGAAGCTCGAGGCGTCAAATCACACCCTCAACCCTCACATATGATCCTACAAATGCCTAAATTAAAATTGAGCATGAAAAAGATCATAATTGTGGAAGATTTACCTGAAGAAAGGCTCGAGATCCAACGAAGATGAGACCTTTTTGGAAACTCTCAGCACGCGCTCGAGGGGCCTAAAAGAAATTCTAAAGATGGAATTTTTGGGGAGGTTTCTCAGTCAAAGATCCAAAGGAAGACTAGATCTAAGACAAAGATCAAATTTTGGCGAAGAACGGATGCTCGACGGAAGAAAAAATCAAGAGGGGAGGGGAAATTTTCGGCCGGCCCTAGAGAGGAAGAAGAAAAAAAAAGAAGAGAAAAATCCCTCTTTTATAGCCTTGAACCAGATCTGGTTGAACCAGACCAGACCGGGCTGGACCAGACCAAGCCAAATTGGACCAGACTGAGTCAGAATGAGCCCGAATTGAGTCTGAATGGGCCAAATTGAGCCAGATTGAACCTGGCTGGACCTGACCAAGCCAGAGTGGACCAGATTGAGCCAGAATGAGCTAGAGTAGACCAGATTGAGCCAGAATGAGTCAGATTGAACCAGTTTGGACCAATTTCGAACCAGTTTGAGCCAAATTCGAACCAGAATTCGAATTGGAGTTGAATTAAGCATTGAAATGATTTCAGATCAACCTACGGTTCAGTTCCTCACCTATTTAATCCCTCTCTCATATATTTGGAAGGGTTGGAAAGATTTTTTGAGCCAAATTACTGCCTTTTTTGGGCTCATTTTCAAGCCGGTTCAGATTATTCGAACCTAAAAGAATACTCCAATAAGGTCGAGATTATTCGAACCTAAAAGAATAACAGTTGGATCTCGAGCCTTTCTTTTAGGTCTGGGCCAACGAATATGGGGTGGATGAGAGTTAGAATTTGACAATAAGAGCTTGAACGTGGATTTCTTATTCATCTCTTCTATAGTTACTGGGTTATCCTTAAGAATACCACGCGTGATATTCTTGCAGGAACTTCCCGATACATTGTTTATCCACCCTCAGCTTTCCTTGCAACGCTGGGTTTGTCATTACAATTAGTTATATGACCGGGTTATCCTTGAGAATATAACAATCCTCCAGGAACTTCCCGTCAATAGTAGGAAATAGTTTAGACTCCTATACCTATTGGAGTGTAGGAAGGAGCAGTTTATACTCTTATACTTGTCGGAGTAGAATTAGCCGTTCTCATTCAGTTTGTTTTACTATTGAGACGCCGGCTTCAACCAAGGCTTGTATCATATTTTTGAGGGTGTAGCAAGTCTCCGTGGGATGAAGAATCCTCCTATGGTACCCACAATATTTTGGATCTGAAATCCGGTTAGCTTCTTCCTGATCTCTGATAGGTGGGAGCTTGATTTTGTCATTTTCCAGAAGATATTTAAGGATGGCTGGAACATCATCGTCCTTGAAGGAGTATCGTTGCATTTGAAGCGACCGTTATGGCGATCGCTCTCGTAGTTGTCGTTGTGATGTTTGGTCAGTAGCGAACCTGGGTACGGACTCTGATTGGCTTTCCTCGACTCTCTTCCTCTTGGGATAGCGTCTAGTCGAGGTGGTGATAGACTCGATTTCCTTCTGCTTTTTGTCTTCATCTCCATCTCTCTTTGAGTGATGGTGAGAAGAAGGAATTGGGCTACCCCCAGCGTCATTGAAGGGTGTGGTCATATCACCCCCAGCATTACCGAGAGGTGAATCAGTCTTGATCACCATATTCAGATTCGGACTGTTGTCATTTGTCCTGTGTGGAATAGGCGTGGCTGGTGTAGCGCAACATTTACATCTTTCAGCTTGCAACTTTCTTATTTGTTGCATAGCCAATTCCATCTTATCCTCAAATTCTTCTTTCTGCTTGATTAACGCTTCTTGAACTATTTGAGTGAGCTGGTCAGGACTAATGTTGAACGCATCCCTAGTATTCTTAGAAAGACATGATAACTCGTGTAGAGTTACTTTTACTGGGATGTTAGCCAATTGGGTCATAACCTCGAAGTGGTAAGGAATGTTTGAATCTCCCGGTTTATCTCTTCCAATCTGCTGGTTGACTCGAGACTGCCTCGGGTTTGGAACATCTTGGTGCAGGGGCTCCTGTCGGTTTCCTTCAGCAAATGCGGGGGAAGTTATGGTCATCCTCGCCTCCTCTAGTCGATCAGAGACATTTGGATATTTGAGCTGATGTTCGTTCCCACTTCTGGTGGTTACCAAAGTTTCATGTTCATTGTCAGAAAATGAGAAAGCAGGAATTGCTTTGTCATCTTCCTCTGGAATAGCAGAAATTCCGTAACAGGATTTTCCCTTGCCTTTTGATTTCCTTTTGGATGATGATCCGACCCACTGTTCATCTTCAATGAGATCCGGATGAACCCAGAGGATTTCGCCGTTCGGGGTTGTGTGTGGCACAAGTCCCTTTTGGCGTCGTCCGTGCGGGTCGTCGTTCACCGTCTTTATCCCGACTTTGGTGACGCGCTTTGGCTCAAACCAAGTCGTGGGCACCGATCCGAAGCTGATTGACACTGCGTTCGCACCCACGTTCTTTGCAGGCTTCGGAGTTATGACTCCCACATCGATTAACGCCTGGATCTTGTCCTTGAGTTGATAACATGACCTCGTAGGGTGATGAACCGCTCTGTGATACGCACAGTACTTCGGATCCGTTACTTTGCTAGCCCCCTCTTGATCTACGATCGCTGGCAACTGGATTTTATTGTTTTCCAACAAATATTTGAAGATGCCGGGAACTTCATCATCCTTGAAGGAGTAGACCTTGGGAAACCTCGGCTCCGAAGACTTTTGCTTCTGAGGCCGTTGCTGCCAATGAGGTTGCGATTGTTGTGGCGCTCGCTGCTGCTGCTGTTGCTGAGGTTGCAATTGAAAAGTCTGGTTAGCATCGACAGCATTAACATGAGCTTTACCATTCCCTTTTTGGTTGAAGTTCTGCTTTGGAGGATTCGTTGCCGGTTGGCCTCTCTCCGCCTTCTTTCTTCTGAGGAATCGCTCAGCTTGCTCTCCTCGAACCTTCAAATCCTTCCATGTCTTGGATGGAGCTGTGCCCATTGCTTCCAAAACATCCAGCGAGAGGTTGTTGTGGCAGGTCTGAAGAATGAACTCCTCGCTGATCGGGTCCCGGCAATTCATCGCCTTATTCCGGAACCTTTTGACGAAGACTTCGACCAATTCTCCGTCCTTCTGCTTCTCATCGAGCAATGTCCCGATAGAGATTTCAGTGTCGTCATCGAAGAAATTCGCAAGGAATTTGGTCTCCATGTCGTCCCAGCTGTTTATGCTTCCTGGCTTGAGGCGACGATACCAATCGAAGGCAGCTTCGCGAAGAGTGCCGACGAATGACCGCACCATCAGAGGCTCATTACCCGAGATGACTCCCAAGTGTGATTTGAAATAAATCAAATGCTGAGTTGGTGAACCCATCCCATTAAACGGCGTGAAGTTGATTAGACTAAACTTTGCCGGATATGGGATCGATTCCCACTCTCTTGGGTAAGGACAGAGAATGCCCGTCTTTTTAGTCTCTTGAGCAGAAATCAATGTATTGATTTTGCTTTCGAGGTTCTTAATTTTCAGGCTTTCACCTGTGTCTTCGCTAGCATTATCGTTACCACCCCCTGGATTAATGGGAGGGTTATTGACGTTGCGAGCTTCATTTGTATCCTCATCTTCCAAGTTGTTCTGGTTTTGACGACTTGGTTCCCCTTGTTGGTTCCTTAATGCTTGGATCTGTTGGTCATGCATCTCTCTCATGTTCTGCATGGCCATCTGCATCTCGAACCGAAAGGTTTCCTATTGTTTGGCAATGGCATCTTCAAGCATCTTGGCCACTTGCTCCGCGCTTATCATGAACGACTCGCGGGGTTGCCCTTCACTGGACACCGTATTGTCAGACGCAACGGCTGAACCAGCGTCTGATTCTTCATCTTCTGAAGGTACTCTTGTCCGGACCCTACCGTACGTTCCTCGATTGATGGCCCCAGACTGTAAACGGGTCCTGGGTCGGGATGCTTCTGGAATCGTCTCGGGGTTATCCTGAGTCGATGTTCCTCTGTTGGTCATGTTGACAGTGACCCTTGAATGTTCACCATCTTCGACCATCGCTCTTTTTCTTCGGAAACGCCTGGGCCTTGGCTTTGGCGCTTCATTGCTGAGTCTCTCGAACACGGAAACTCTTTCGGGGACTGCCTTTATACAGTTGCACTCAGACAGTACTGCCCGAATAAGTTTTGAGCACGGACATTGAGCTTCAAACCTCTGAGGGCTTCTCTTTCTGGATTTGCTCGTACCCGCAACACGATAGTACAGCCCGTCCGTTTGAAAGTCGGAGCAACCTATCGTGTGTGGGCACGATTTCTCAGGTATAATGTCATCATCCTCGGACGACAACATTTCCTTCTGAGGATTAATTGCCTTTTTCGGGCTCTCGAGAGTTATACGCCTCGAAACGCGTCTTCGTGGACGTGAATCTTCAGCGGAATCTTGCACTTGAATGCGCAAAGTTGTGCGCTTGGGTGCCACAGTTTTCTCCAAGTGTTGAGGGTTGCGGCGACCCCCAGCGTGTTGCATTGTTGTGGGCTTCTTCATTGGCCCCAAGCGTTCTTGAACTGGAGCTTTACCTCGTTCCTTCGGAAGTGGACCGAGTCGCTCCAAAACGGATTTTTTCTTCCGGGATGGTCCTGCGGGATCTCCCAGGGCAGTTGCGGCAATCACCGGCTGTTTGGGTTGACTTGCCGGGTGTTGGACTTTCGGAGGCTGCAACTTTTGCTCCTTGGTCTGAATCGCCGCTTCAGACTTTGGCCTCCATACTTTTCGAGTTGGTGGCGATTTTTTGACCACCTCCTTCTGCAGTTTCCGACGGGCTTCTTCAGCTTTGGCCCGTGCTTGCGCCGATAACGCGTGGCGTTTGCGGATGCGCTCCTCCAAAGTCGAGCGATTCCGTTTGACACGGACCCACTCCATAGCTGATGGCTTAGAGGAACCACCCTGCATTTGCTGTTGAGGCTGTTTGCCTCGTTTGTTCTTCAGATCCGCATGATAACGGACCCCGTCAACGGACTCCATGGCCTTGGCGAATTGCTTCGCGAGGCGTTGACGCTGCCTCTGGCGGGCTCTCTTGGAGAGAGTCACCACGCCTTCGATGGCGGACTTGACCTTCTTTGAGGTCGGTAGAACCTCACTCAACGCAGCTTCGGCGTCGATTGGGGTGAGGTCGTCGTTGGTGGCTTCAACTTCATCGCACCAACGCACCTTTCTCCTAGAGGAGAGCTTTCGGGACTTCTTGGACTTGGGGGAGGAGGTAGATCCGGACGAGGAGACGTATTCCTCGTACTTCTGTTGGTCGAATTCATACTCGACCTCCTCCACGACCGGGATCGAGATCCGCGGCTGCGACGCTCCAGCTTCGGCAGCGAAGCTGTTGGCTCCCACTGTGGTCGCCAGATTGTTCGCGTGGAAAATCGTGTTCTTCTTCATTAAGGATTCCATTACAAACTTTGAAAATAACTTTATGCGTTTTACAAATATCCGGTCTTTTTATAAGAGCCGGTTACAATGGAGATCGAAATAAAGAAAGAAACAAAAAATTACAACTTTCCTTTGAACAGATCGCGAGCTCCTGTTTTGCGGTCGCTCGCTTTGTGGGGTTCTTTGCCTGCGCCGGGGTTGATTACCGTTGACCACCGCGAGATCTGGATCCAAGCAGATCTACAACGTATTACGGGTATTATCCCACCAAGGAGATAATAGCCGGGAGGGATCGTTTCGCCAAGGAAACGACCGCTCGAATCTCGGGATCTAAGAACCAAGCTTAGATCCGGAGTAGAACGATGTAGATCTGAGGATTAGCTTCTTCAAACTCCTGCCTTGTTTGTCGCGGGTGCTCGCCGAAAACTGAATCCGAGGGTCCAAGCTTCAAGCCTTCACAATTCCGAGTTGAGATGACAATCCGGCAGAGTTTCGGCTCTTTAGAAGTTCAACCAAAAGTCCTCTCAAATGAACGAGTGCCAGGCCTATTTATAGGCACTCAAAACTGTGCCTTTGGCACAAAACAGCGCCTAGCCACCTCTGGGTGGCTCGGCCATAGCCGAGCCACCCAGGGGTGGGGGGGGCGGTGGGGGGTCCCCTGGCTCGGGTTTGGGCGAGCCACCCTAGGGTGGCTCGGCTTGGGCCGAGCCACCTTAGGGTGGTTCGGTTCGGGCCGAGTTCCCCCAGGTGCGCTGGTTTCGTCGTTTTCCGTTGTTTCCGGTTTTTTTGTCCGTTGTTCGGCTGTTTTGTTGATTTGTTGACTTGATTCCTGATTTGGCAGTAAAACCCAGTCGGTGTTTGAGTTCAAATCCGCTTTGTTGGATGACTCGTTGACTCCCCGAACCATTGACGTTGTTCACGTGCGGTTCGTTAGCTTCGTAGCCTCTTTAGTTCGTTTCGTCGCTCGAACGTCCGTTGATTTGTCGAATCATCATGCCGAGCTATGTTAAGGGACCTATAGGCAATTTTACACGCCTACAGAGTACTCAAAGCAAAAACTAAAGACTGCATTTTTCTCCGGGCTTCCCGCATGACCAAAATAATGTTTGAAAGAAAGGGGCTCATTGGAATAACATGCTGCAAATAAAAAAAGAAGAAGGAAAGTCGTTAGTCAAATGGCTGGAGAGGTCTAACATAAGCATGTCAGGTTCAGGCCTGCGTTCGGGTCTTTAAACATAGGGTCCCAACCCGCATCCAAATTCCTTTTGAACGCAAGGCCAAGACCCGCGTCCAGATTCTCGAACGCAGGGTCTCAACCCCAGTCCAAGCTTTTAAACGCAGGGTCTGAACCTGCGTTGAAATTTTATGAACGATGGAGTTAACCATGCGTTTTCTTCAAAGGGATAAACACTGAAGATCATCCCTCGAGTTTAATGGTGGGTCAAAGATGAGAAATCAGTCGAAACAACCTATGCTGATTCAATCTTACCGCTAGCCGAAGAGATTGGAAACTGCGGTGCAGCAGTTTGAGCATCATCGGAAGTTTTAGCCGGAGGGGAACCTTGAGCCGGAGCAGCCCTCGGTTTAGAAGTGGTTTTCTTTTTTAGAACCATTTTAATCACGGCGGTGAAGAAGACCTGGGGTGAGTCCTTTCTCCCCTTGAAATGATGGAGAAGATGAACAGGAGTTCTGTTCGGAAATCGAAAAGGGGAAAAGTCGAATGACCTTTGGATTCGACCTCACCGGTCTATTTATAAACAGCTGTAGCTGTCAGATCAACGCGGGATTTTAGGCAAAAAATCCCACCCGAAACGAGATTTTCGTAATTTTAAAAAGGGGGTTACAACTCCCGAACGCACCCTTTGCATTCAGACGATTTGGACGCACGATTTAAGCATGCGTTCTGACAATCATCTTCAGCCTGGCATGCAGCTACTCTTCTCTGAGTACACAATATTTCAACCAAAAGGCCATCCTCTTGGTTAAGCTGGAGATAAGGCTCTATAGCTCCTTCGATCTCTGATAATAAATTTTTCTTAAGCCAGGGAATGCCGAATCTCCCTGGGGATGATGAATTTAGATAAACAAACTCCAAGTCATCGATGGCGAATTAAACAAGAACATTGATGCTCTATCCAATCTGCAATGAGGTGCATTTAGTCAACAAGTTTTTGGAATCCAAAGTGTTTCGAAAATTCGTCCCAGTCAACCGTAAACTTTCGAAAACTTTGGAGGGGGTTCTGTAGGCTGTCTAAAATTTACAATAAGATAGCTGACTCCCCATCAAACACTAATGCTGAAAGTTACAATCTGACGACTTCCAGAAAGTCATAATTTAGAGAATTCCAGGTAGATCGATGAAGGTTACAATCAGACGATCTTCACGACAACAACATGGCTGAAATTACATTAGCAACTATTAGAGATGCTGATGAGCAGTGTAATGATTTTAGAAAAGCAGGAAAATCTAGAGAGCTGTGGGCAAATATTCGCACACGATCAAGCTATCTTAGTGAAGATTGTGACCTGCAGTTGATAGAGTGTTATTGAGACTCCTCAATTGTCACAAATGGCCTGAATAAGACCTTCTTGGTTGGTCATTGGTGTCATCCATATATAAAGACAGAAAAGATTCATACACAGCTCAAACGCAGCTCCATCGCTGCCCAACGCAGCTCAATCGCTGCCCAACGCAGCTCGCCAACTGCTGCCGAACGCAGCTCCATCGCTGCCCAACGCAGCTCGTCAACTGCTGCCGAACGCAGCTCATCATCACTGCCGAACGCAGCTCATCAGCCACTGCCCAACGCAGCTTAATCGCTGCCGAACACAGCTCATCAGCCGCTGCCCAACGCAGCTCAATCGCTGCCGAACGCAGCTCATCAGCCGCTGTCCAACGCAGCTCCATCACTGCCGAACGCAGCTCATCAGCCGCTGCCCAACGCAGCTCAATCGCTGCTCAACGCAGCTCAATCGCTGCCCAACGCAGCTCATCAGCCACTGCACAACGCAGCTCATCAGCCGCTGCCCAACGCAGCTCAATCGCTGCCCAACGCAGCTCCATCACTGCCAGACGCAGCTCGTGACAGCAGTTCTGACTCGTTCAAACGTGATCGTAACAACTTCGAAGCTGTTCTCTACCCACGATACAGGGAGTGGTTTACGTGGGTTGTTACATCCGATTAATGGGGTAACTAATCCCCCACTTAGGCGCGGATTATGGGGGCAGTTACACCCCTAATCTCCCTATAAATATCAACAAACTCAACAGAGTTAGGGATCGGATTTTGGATAATCAGATCTTAGAAGGCTTAGATCGGGTTCTCTGAGAGAAAGAGGATTAGCTCTTTATACAGTCTGGGGAATCAACATCCATTGAGGATTCCAGATATTACATATTTGGCTAACTAACCGAATCATTTTCGGTTCAAACAACTCTTGTTATCAGAGTTCGTTACTCGTTCTGAGCAACAAGACTCGACAAGAGTTATCAGCTACACAAGGTCAGTTGTTCCAGCAAGTTGAGACATTCAGATCGTCAACGAGAAGCAAATTTGACGCGAGCACTCGAAGGAAGCATCTCATCGCCACCGTGAAGAACCCAGTTTTAAACAAAGGAGAAAATCAAATTTATTTTCTTCTCTTTTGTACCCCGGAATTTAAATTGTAATCGAGAGTTGAGAGAGTTGTAATCATTCTTTTTCTAAGCAGTTAGAGAGAATAAATCAAATACAATTCTTTTTACTATTCTTCTTGTTACAAAATTTCCAACAAACATGGATGCCGGCTGGGTCATGAATACTCGGATAGGGTTTATGTTGGAAATAACATAAATGGTTTGTCCGACTAAGTAATGTCGCATTTTCTGGATTGTAAATACTAATGCAAGGCATTCTTTCTCGATCATCGGATAACGAGATTTAGCTCCTACCAGTGTGCGACTCAGATAATATACCGCTTGTTCGTGACCGTTATCGTCGTCTTGTGCAAGTAATGCACTTAACGAATGGCTCGTCGCTTTGACATAAATCAAAAACGGTCTGCCCGATTTCGGTGCAACGAGAATAGGTGGGTTCGCTAGATATGTTTTAATATCCTCGAATGCCTTTTGGCATGCTTCATCCCAAATAAACGACACGCCTTTCTTCGCGAGTTTAGAGAACGGTTGACATTTTCTGGACAGATTTGATATAAACCGACGGATATATGCCAATCGACCCTGTAATCCTCTGAGTTCTTTAAGATTTCTCGGGGGTTGCAGCTCATGTATCGCCTTCACTTTATCAGGATCGATATGAATACCCTTTGTGGTGACGACGAATCCAAGAAACTTACCGCTCGACATCCCGAGGAAGGATTTAGTCGGGTTTATTTTTAGCTGATGACTTCTCATAAGATCGAACATCGTCTTCAAATCTTTAATGTGGTCGTTCTTGTCACGGCTTTTCACGACCAAGTCATCAACATAGCATTCAACAGTTTTTCGAAGGTGTTCCTGAAATATCTTCGTCATTGCTCATTGGTATGTAGCGCCGGCATTCTTCAACCCGAATGGCATAACAGTATAACAGAATACACCAAGGGGTGTTCTGAAAACCGTATGCTTTTCGTCATCTGGATGCATCTTAATCTGATTATATCCTGAGAATCCATCAATAAATGACATTCTCTCAAACCCGCATGTATTGTCAATGATGACGTCCGTAATTGGTAAAGGTAAGTCGTCTTTAATACAGGCGGTATTCAGATCTCTGAAGTCAATACAGATTCTGATTTTTCCATTCTTTTTAAGAACTGGCACGATGTTGGCTAGCCAATCAGGGTGTTGTTCTTCTCTGACAAAACCTGAATCGATTAATTTCTTGACTTCAGCCTCTATTGCCTCCATAATTTGCGGACGAAACCGTCTTTGTTGTTGCTTGACAGGTTTAGCATCCGATTTTATGTTAAGGGTATGCATCGCTACATTTGGATCGAGTCCTGGCATATCTTCGTAGTTCCAAGCGAAAACGCCGATATACTCTTTAATTAGGGCAATCAGTTCCTCTTTTTCATCCGGCGGAAGATCGCCGCTGATAAATATAGGTTTCGGATTGGCTTCGTCACCCATATTAATTTGGACTACTTTATCCTCAGTAGGAGGTTCTCTTTGTTCAAATCGATCTCCGTACTGGATATTCATGTAATGCATCCATGGATCTTCCCAAATAGGCAATTGGTCGTCTTCTTCAGTTGTGGAAGGATCAACTGTCGCCATATTTGACATTAGTGTTTTGAATCTCTCTCCAATGCTCGTGTCGGAATCCCACATTGAAGTACCGGATGAATGCCCGCTCACACTTCTTAATTGATTAATGATCTGTTGGCCACCTTCGTCATCAGATGATGAAGCATAACCTAAACCTCTATTATGAGTGTAATAATTATCTGGTTTTCCTTTTGGTACATAGGTAGAACGGGGTGGAACCCTAACTCCTTGACCAAAATAAAGACCTTCGCCGAGCGAGAGATCATATCCTTGTCTCTCAATGTAATCATTTGCTTGTGAACTATACCGAGAGAAATGTCACCCCGGCTTTTCCTCATCAGAGTTGTTGTCTAAGAAAAGATCTGGAGTTGGGGATGGATCCCCTTTTCCGAAAATTATTTCTTTCTCACCCCCTGTCTTTGCAGGTAGGATCACCGTTGTCCCGTCTGAATTTTGCAGATACTTCATCGTCATGCAAGACGAGCGAAGTGGCATGTGTAGATTAGGATTATCATACAATTCCTGCATTACATTATCAAGACAAGGCGAGTACTCTAAGTCATCCTTTATTATTTCGTCGGTAAGTTGCCAGTTACAACTTTCGTCCGACGATTCATCACCGTCAAGATCGATTACAAGAGGTTCAATGTCGTTTAGTACAAGACCTTCACTATAATCGAGCCCGGCTTCGGTATCAGTTTCTTCTCCGCTGTCCGTGCCATGGGCCGATGGTTCAGTATCGGACTCAGCACCATACAAAAGGGAGTCAGTAAAATAATTTTCTAACCCCTTGAATGGTTGCTTATCCGCGACCACCGTCTTGACCTCCTCATTAGTGTCGACATACTTCAAACACTGATGGAGGGTGGAGGGCACTATAAGATTACCGTGGATCCATGGACGACCCAACAGTAAGTTATAGGAAGTTTCTGCATCGATCACATAGCAGGTGACTTCAGACTTCAAATCTCCGAGTTGACACTTCACCCGGATTTTTCCCAACGGTCTTGACCCGCTGGTATTGAATCCGTAGATGACCGTTCCCGTAGAGGCTAACTTGCTGGTGGGAATTCCGAGGTGGTACATCAACCGGAGTGGCATGATGCTAACAGCGGAACCCGGATCGACTTGAATCCGGTTGACCATGCTCGAACCGATATATCCCGTAAAATATAACGGTCTATCATGCTTCGAATTCCTGACTTGCATATCTTCTTTTGTGAAAGCTATGCAAGGAAATCTGGTGGCTGCTAGATTGCAGTGCTGCACTGATGAATTTGGATTTTCAGGAGTTGGCTTGATCTGAGTAAGGAACACCTCAGAATCAGCCAAGGCTTCTTGTAAAGCTTCCCTAGTTTCTTTCGAAAGGCGAAGCAACTCGTATAGCGTGATCCTTGCTGGGATATTAGCTAATTGAGTCATGACGTCGAAGCAGAAAGGAGTATTTGAACTTTCCGGTTTGTCTCATCCAATAGGTCGATTAAAACGAGGCTGCTTTGGAAGTTGAACCTCTTTGGGTTGAGGTTCTTTCTCTTTCTGCTTAACAACCTTCTGAGGTTTCTCAACAGGCACAGGAGGAGTCGCAACTACCCCCAACTCTGAAAGAGTCTTAGCATTTGGATTAGAAGTTTCCGGATATTGGTAATGGTATTCATTTCCACCCCTTGTAGCAAAAACTTCTTGTTCTTCATCAGAAAGTGGCAGAGCTGCTATCTCCTCGTCGTCTTTCTTCGGAATCGCCGAGGCTCCATAACAGGACTTCTCCTTTCCTTTGCTTTTTGATTTCTTCTTTGACATGGATGTCGTCCACTGTTCATCTTCAAGCAAATCCGGATGAACCCAAAGGATTTCGCCATTAGGGGTCGTGTGTGATACTAGCCCTTTTTGGCGCTGTCCATGAGGGTCATCGTTGATAGTTTGCATCTTGACCTTTGATACTGGCTCAGCTTGAAACCAGGACAAAGGAACCGATCCGAAGCTAATAGAGACCGCGTTTGCGCCCACCTTCTTCTCTTTTGGCTTCGGTGTCACAATACCAACATCAATTAAGGTTTGTATTTTGTCTTTCAAGACATTAACACGCCTTAGTGGGATGGTGGACCCTTCTATGATACGCACAGTACTTCGGGTCATTAATCTTCTTCGCTTCTTCTTGGTTTGTGACCGGTGGAAACTTAATCTTGTTATTATCCAGCAGGTATTTGAAGATAACCGGGACTTCATCATCTTTGAACGAATACTCCTTCAGGAATCTGGGCTCAGAGGGCTTAAACTGCTTCTGAGGCTGTTGACTCTGATTCGGTGCCAGCTGGGATGATGACTGCTGTGGTTGTTGTTGCGGTGGCTGTTGTGATGTTTGGTGTGCGTCGACAGCGGCTCCCGACCCTCTTCCTCTGCCTCGAGGATTGAAGTTCTATTTCTGGTTTTGATTATTGTTTAGTGGTTGACCCCTCTCCAAATTCCTTCTTTTGAGGAATCGTTCAGCTTGTTCACCTCTCACCTTTAACTCTTTCCAAGTCTTAGAGGGCACAACTCCCATAACCTCTAGTACATCCAACGACAGATTATTATGACATGTCTGTAGGATGAATTCTTCGGTGAGTGGATCTCTGCAGTTTACCGCTTTGTTCCGGAATCGTTTGACAAACACATCAACCGACTCCCCATTCTTCTGCTTCTCGTCCAACAACGTGCCAATAGAGACCTCCGTGTCGTCATCGAAGAAGTTGGTGAGAAACAGTTCTTCCATATCTCCCCAGCTAGTGATGCTTCCGGGTTTCAGGCGTCGGTACCAATCGAAGGCAGACCCACGGAGGGTCCCTACGAATGACCGGACCATCAGGGCTTCATTTTCTGATATTGCGCCGAGATGTGATTTGAAATAAATCAAGTGCTGAGTTGGTGAACCCCTGCCATCAAAAGGAGTAAAGTTAATCAAATTAAATTTTGGGGGATAAGGAATTAGATCCCACTCCCTCGGGTACGGGTATGGAATGCCCGTTTTCTTCACTTCTTGGGCCGTCATCAAGGCATTGACTTTGCTTTCGAGATCCTGCATTTTCTTGTCTTCTTCCTCAGCCTTCTTCAAATAAACTTGAGTAGGTTGGGTAGCTGATTTGACCGGACCGCTTCCAGAATTATCTTTATCAGGAGGAGGATCATCAAAGATAGTCTCATCTTCTTTGTCATCATCCTCAGCTATATGTATAGGTTTGGCATTGCGTTTGCTGGATTCTGCCTTTTGGCTCGATTCCGGTTGACTTTGTTGAGCTTGCAAATCTCGTACATGCTGCATCGTCAACTCCATCTCCGTTTTGATTTCAGCTCTGATCTTCTCGCGTTGTTTGGCCAACGCTTCTTGCAATATCTGAGCTAACTGGTCTGGCGTGATGGCGAAGGATTCTCTTGCTTGCCCTATACTGGACGCGGTATCGTCTGAAGCGACGGCAGAACAAGTATCAGACAATTCTTCATCCGACGACAATCCTTCATGCATTCTTTTGTAGTCCCGACGTCGGTTGGCCCTTCGTTGTAACCGCTCCATTCTTTGAGAAAGACCCCGCTCAACTCTTCCTTCTGAAGAGAAATCAGGGTCATGGTTGACTAGATGCTGTTTTCCTCTGTCGGTCATGTTAATGGTGACATCAGGGAATTCATCTTGCTGCCTTGCAGGCTTTCTCTGGTTGAAACGTCTCACTTTGGATTTTGACACTTCAGTCGACAGTCTCTGAAATACGGAAACTCGCTTTGGGATTTGTGAGCAACCGCATTCCGTCAATACTGCCTTGATGAGTCTCTCGCATGCGCAATGCGATTCATCTTCTCGGACAATCCTTTTTCTTGATTTATTATTTTGATAGTACAGCTCATCACTACCGTGATTCGAGCAACCTATCTTTGGTTTGTGAACCTTGTTAACATGCACAGGACGACCAGTCGTCGCCTCTGGGCGATCCAAGGTTAAATTTTTAAATACACCCCCTTGCGGGTGTGGAGTCTTCACGGGTCCTAGACGATCATGAATTGATATTCTCTTGTCTTGGACCGGATTAATTCTAACAGGAGGGTGTTTGCGACCCCCTGTGTAGGAAACCACTAAGGGTTTGTTTGCTGGATCTGATTTTTCCTTGACTGGGGCTTTGCCTCGATCGTCAACTGAAGGACCGAGACGATCCGCCATTGTGACCTTGAACTTGGATAAATCTGGGCTAACCCAGGGCTTCACTGGTGATGTAGTAGACGGGCCCGGAACAGACGTTTGCGGCGTCTTCGGCACCCAAACTTTACGATTTTTTGGTAGCTTTTCAGACACCAATTCTTTCTTAATTCCTTGCGCTTGTTGGCGAAGAGCACGAGCGCGGGCGGCTTTCTCCTTACGCCTTTGTATCCGTTCTTTTAGGGTTGAACGAGCCCTTTTGACGAGGGTCCATTCCTCCGTTGTAAGTTGTGCAGAAATATGATTACTTTGCCGTTGAGGCAATTGTACTGATTTCTGTTTCCTCGACTCTAGGTCCGTATAGTAGTGGACCCTGTCGGTTTGTTGCATGGCCCTGGCCAGTTGTCGAGCACGGCGCTGACGCTGTCTCTGACGAGCCCTCTTCGTCAGCACCGGTGAGCAATTTGTCAAAGACTCCTTAATTGGTACGGAGTCGTCTGGAGCAGAAATGTTGCGGACAGATTCCTTAGCAACGATCGGGAGAGAATCTTCATCTGCAGCCTTCATTGGCATTGCAGACTTGAAAGTTTTTCTGGGAGAGGAAGTCTTCTTGCACTTGCGCGGGGAGGACGATTTTGAAGGTGAGGATGATAAGTATTCCTCGAATTTCGCCTGATCGAATTCGTATTCGATCTCCTCGCTGACGATGATCTTTATCGGCTGCGACACGGCGGCTTCGGCAGCGAAGCCGCTGGCTCCCACTGTGGTCGCTAGTTTGTTTTCAGCAAAAGTTGAGTTTGTTGTCGAATTCATTATATCTTCTTTTGATTACAATAAATTCAAAGAAAACAGCCTTTTTATAAGACTCTTTTACACAACAAAAAGAAAATTACAACTCTTGAGAAAATAAACGTAGGATCGTTGTTTGGATCACTGCTTTTGTGGGTTCTTTGCCTGTGCCGGGAACGCTTTGGTTCGTGGACCACCGAATCACAGATCGTGAAGAGGGGGGTTTATGATTCTTCCTTCGTTATCGAAGTGAGAATTGGAAACGATATCTTATCGAAGTAAGATAGTCGTTCTTCTTGAAATCAAGTCTAAGCTCGAATGTCAAGGAATCACTCCAGGAATTGAAATCTCTGCTCTCTCTGCTCTGGAATGCTCTAACAAGTGCTCGATCCTCCTCAGAAGTGACCCTAGGGGGGTATTTATAGCCTCCAGGACCTGTAACTGCAAGAACTTGACAAGACAGCAAATTAGACTGGCGAGACAGTGTTTGCTGTCTCACTGGTCGAGACAGTATTTGCTGTCTCGCCCAGCGAGACAGTAAATATGCTGTCTCGCCCAGCGAGACAGTAAAAGACTGTCTCGCGAAACGAATATTCCTGGCAGTTTTCGTTGTAACTGCCTCCCCACGTTTTAAACTCCGTTATTTTGGTAGTTATTCACGTGATTTTCGCCCACGTTGTTTCCCACGTCCCCTGGCAGTTAATGGACACGTGTAGGGCAGTTATCGAGGTGGTTATTGACCATTTCAACACTGTCTCGCTGGCGAGACAGCAAATACTGTCTCGCTGGCGAGACAGCAAACACTGTCTCGCTGGCGAGACAGCAAACACTGTCTCGCTGGCGAGACAGTTCATATCTGTCAGTTTTGGGTGATTTTCCCAGTTTTGAGTGGTTTTCTATGTTTGGATATCTATTGGTAT
This sequence comes from Asparagus kiusianus, assembly GCA_022839385.1. NCBI lineage: Eukaryota > Viridiplantae > Streptophyta > Magnoliopsida > Asparagales > Asparagaceae > Asparagus > Asparagus kiusianus. The sequence continues at coordinate 825,145 of BQKN01064980.1, read as the reverse complement.
TTTTTGACGCCTACAATTACATCATTGGAAGAGGGTTCCACAGTTTTTATCCGTTAAAAAGATTGTAAGGAGAGCACTTTGGAGAGAATATGAGAGTTGATTATGTATATGAAGTTGAGAGATTGAGAGACGAGAGTTGAGTGGTTCCTCTTGTAATTCTCCTGATACATAGTGGATTTCTTGTATTGTTGTCCATAAACGTAGGTCGAAGTTGGTTGACCGAACCACGTAAATCTCGGTGTTCTTTCTTCTTGATCGCGATTGTTTTATATCTTATTGATTATGAGTTAGCTTCCGAGTTGCGGAGATCGTAGTTGACAGGGAGACTAAAATTCCCCAACACATACAAGAGTCGGGAGTCTCTCTTTTGGCGAGCTAACTTCCAAGATATTGCATTAGATCCGAGCTAAAGGATATAGGCAGTGGTCAATCACCCATCATCACGGTTACGACACCGATCGGAGTCACTGAAGGCCTGAAGCATGAGAGGAGTACCCTTGCGAAGGAAGAGACCACGATGAATGGTAGCTTTAAGGTAGCGCAACACCCTCTTGAGAGCAGTCCAATGTAACGCTGTGGGTGAATGCATGAATTGAGACATAGGACTGATAGCAAATGATACCTCAGGCCGTGTGAGGGACGGGTATCGTAAACCACCCACTAGCAATTCCGATAAGGTGTCGGGTCAACATGAGAAGAGCCATCTCGAAGCAGGAGCGGCACAACGTTGCACATTGGTGTATTTACCTCCTTTGCTAGCTCCTGTCATAGGAAATGAGTTAAGCAAGTCAGCGATATGTCTATATGATGCGAGAGAAATAATTCGTTAGGTGTGGGAATGACTTCCACACCGAGAAAGTGATGGAGGGGCACTGAGTCCTTCTAAAGAGAAACGATGCCCAAGACGGGCAACAAAAGACTCTAGGAATGCATTATTGTTGCCAGCAGGTAGAATTATATCATCAACATATACTAGAAATTAAATAGGCACGAATATCATTATCGGTGTAGATGAAGAGTGATGCGTCGGCCACTGAGTTTTTAGGACCAGATTGAATGAGATAGCCCTTGAGTTCTTAAACATGCACCTAGTATTCATTACCTTGTCGTTGAGATTTCTGTTGTCCAGGAAAGGCCCATCAAAATGGAGCACAGGCAAATAAGGCCCAACCGAAAAAGAAAAAGGCCCAACGGAAAAACAAAAAGTTTACCGAGGCTCCAATTTAGGGCCCACTTTTGAGCCTACTAACCGTCACTTGCTGTCGGTGTTGGTTAAGCTTTCGTAATTGTTGCGCAGCTCAGCATTCTTTCAAATTTCCTTTCTACCGACTGCAGTTCTCCAGTCACCCACCACCTTAACCACAATGCTTAAGCATCAGTATTCTAACCGTGGAAAGAGGGGGTTATTTGTAATTTATCATTCTCATCACGTCAATCTCATAGCCGATAATTAAGCGCTAATAAATGAGTCAAATGATGGGGTAATCGCTGCTGAAAATATAAATTAGAGGGGTTCCGTGTAGTAATGCTGATCACAACTAATTGTAATTATTCCTATAATTTCATATTAGCAAAAAAAAAAAAAAGTTAACATAAGTTTGCTTCGAGTCTACTGCTTGCAGGTTTCAGGTGACTAGTCCATCTCACACAACCACTCTGACGCTTGCTCTTTCCATCTCTCTTGCTCTTGTGTGTTTTATAGAAGAGTGAAGCAAAAGAAGAAAAACACAAGATCACCATGGCCTCCAAGCTGGTTCTGATCTTAGTCTTCGTCTTCGATCTCATCGCCTTCGCCCTTGCGGTCGCCGCAGAGCAACGCAGAAGCACGGTGAGAACACTCGTCTCGATTTGAATCTGGATTGTTCTGATACCATGTTAACATGCACATATAGAAAACATTCTTGAAATTTTATTGGCTTTTTATTGAAAAGCATAATAAAAGCATTATCCTATATTTGAATCTTGTCCCACGATCCTGGATAGAAGCTCTGTAGTTCTATTTGTTAGATAGACCCATGAGTGAATTTTTGAACTCTGGAGATATCTATTTGTCAAAAAAAAAAAAAAAAAATCTCTTTCTCTCAGAATAAGAGCCAAAAAGAATTTTACTCTGGGCCTATCTGCAACAATAAACTGCGCACCCGGATCTATCTGCAATTGTGAGATATTACAGGGTCTATTTTTTTAAGAATGGTATTTGCATTTGAATTTGAATGACCTTAATGTTCTGATTACCACATTTAGTTTGAGATTTTCCCTCTTCTTTTTCTTTCTATTTTCTGCTGACTAGGCTTGGGTAGTAGCTGACGAGGAGAAGAACTACACATATTGTGTGTATAATTCCGACATTGCAACCGGATTTGGTGTCGGTGCCTTCTTGTTCTTGATGGTGAGCCAAGTACTGGTCATGGTTGCATCCAAGTGCTTCTGTTGTGGGCCACCCATGCAGCCCGGTGGGTCCCGCGCTTGTGCTCTCCTCCTCTTGCTCTCTTGCTGGTATGTTGCAGTGTCATGTTAGTTATTCGCAAAAATGTTCACTTCTAATTGCCTTTTACAAAGTCATCATCCCTCAACTATATTTCATTAGCACTTAATGCCTCTAAAGTCATGAGTTAGAAAGGGGTAATATGCAATTTATTCTTCTTAAAGTAACGATCCGTAAGTGTTAGGTACTACTAAACTCGTTGAAGAGTGATAAAGTGCTACTCAAGAATCAAGATACAAACGATGCGGGTTATGCGCAATTTACCCAAAGAATATAAATACAAAAACAAAATAGAACGGATCCATTTCAAAATTGATTAAGGAATGATAAAAGTGAAAATTTTCAGTGCAGTAATTTTTTTTTCCTTAAGAAAAAAAATACCTCTTACTAGAAAGGCTAAAATGCTCTTGATCACATTCCATCAGGATAACGTTCATCATAGCCGAGTCATGCTTGCTAGCAGGTTCAGTAGAGAATGCATATCATACCCGCTACCGAACCCTCTTCATCAACGACCCTCCGTCGTGCCAAACCCTACGAAAAGGCGTATTTGGCGCTGGCGCAGCCTTCGTGTTCTTCACTGCTGTCCTCACTGAATTCTACTATGTTTGTTATGCGAAAGCTCACGATACTAGCCTGATCTCGGCTTATGGCAAGGAGCCTACTGTTGGAATGAGCTCCTACCGTTAGATTTAACGGTGCTGGTTGATGAAATGGGGTGTTATTTTGGTAGTATATGGATGGAGATAATTTTTTTTCCTTTTCGTTTGTGTAATATTTTGTGTGATGTGATCATTGGGTGGTTTATGTGTAGCTTGTTTTGCTTTATCTCATGTTTAGTAATTAATTTCTTGCATTGCCTGAATTTTTAAACCCAAAATCTTAAAACTTAATTGCACGCGGTTCTTATTTTCCCTAGGGATAGACAGATTTAAAAGCAAATCTAATACTATTATAAAAGTGTGTTGGTATGTTAAAACATTTCT
>BQKN01064980.1:756938-787969 GCA_022839385.1 Asparagus kiusianus | reverse complement strand
TTTATCTCTACCAACAAACAAGAGACCAGGAGATAGAATATAAAATTCTCCCTCTCCGATTCTGGGTTTATCTCTACCAACAAACAAGAGACTAGGAGACGGAATATGAAATTATTCCTCTCCGATTCCGGGTTTATCTCTACCAACAAACAAGAGATTGAAAGCTGGAATATCCAATTCCTTCTTCACAAACTTGGGTTCGTTTTCATACATAGAAAATGCTACCTACTCACATTTTAAAATCTATGTCATTCACGCATGGGGGATGTTATCTCTATCCCTTATTAGAGATAAGTCTACATCTAACACATGTAGCCTACATATTCGACATTGTAGTTCAAAGTCTAAAAGAGTCTAAGTCTTTTAGCCCAACGTCATACGTGAAACGGACTTAGATAATTCACGTACTAGCCCGATTCAAACGGTAATCGGTAAAGGCATATCAAATCCGTTGATGGCTGAGGATTTGCCAAAAATCCTATAAGTATTATGGTTAGTTATTCTAAACAAGAATGAGTAATCATAATAAAATCTCAATGAGTAAAAGGGTTCGTTATATTGACCGAAAGCGTTCAAGCAAAGATAAAAAAAATACATGTTCTCCAATTACAAAAGTTTATATTGACGAATCTGATCTTCCAGTTTTGAAAGCTCTATCGCATAAGCATGTTCAAGTTCAGCGGTCAGTTTAACTTTGAAAGCTTCTTCGTCAACACTCTGAAGTTCGGCGACCTCTTGTTCCTTCTCAGCAAGTCTCTTATCCTGAATATTCAATTGTTGAAACAGGTTTTCTTCAATTTGAGTTGTCTTCGTCAACTCAGACTCCAAAATTTCACGAGCATCCTTGGCTTTTGCAAGTTGTTCTTCTAGGCGGTCTATTTCAGCTTAGTTAGACTCTAAATCCCGGCGTAGATCGACCTTAGCCTGTGTTCTCTTAGCGACATGCACCCTAAGTTGATGACTGCGGGCTCTTAACTTTTGGAGTTCAGAGTTAGCAGATTTTTGAGAATCGTGCCACGCTTGCAACTTGGAGTCCATATGAGAAGCAATATAGAAGGGTACGCCTTTAGTGCGGAGATCCTTCAGAAGTTCAACGTGTTGCTTCAGCTCGACCAAATAAACGCCGATCGAATTGGCTAAGTCATTATATCCTTCATCTCGGATGCCTGACATATAACGATCAAGCAGTTTCTTGAAATTCTCAAAATGTGAGCCTTTTAAGAAAATGCGATCGACCATAGAGTTCAAAAAAGAGATGAAGCCATGGAGATCAGAGCAAATGACGGCTTTTTCCGGATCTTCGTTAGCCAATAACTCTTGGATGCGGTCTGATAATGAGGGAGAAGAAGCTGCGATGAGGACAAATAAGTCAGTACAAGATATATATGTACATACATAACAGCAATCTGAAGCATACTAAATTTAATAGAAGAACCTTCAGCAGGACCCAGCTTGTCCAATGGGGGTAGTCTGGTCTCCTGAACAGTCAAAGCTGGTTCAGGAATAGCAGCTTTTGATGCACCAGCTATGTCAGAAAATTCTCTAATTTCAACCTCAGAGGACTTTGGGTCTACGTCGAGAGATTTCTCGGGAGAAGGTTCTGCAGACAAAAGAATCACAATAAATATAATGGAATATCGATCAGAAACTTAAAACGAATGAAGGTTAAAACTTACCAATTCCATGCACAACATCAGCCGACGTACCAACTTCTTCAGTTGGTCTCGCTTTTGTTGCGACCGGACTGATTTGAGGAGTGACGGTGACTTCTATCATCATGGGGTCTATAGGAGTAGCAGGTTGAGATTCAGGAATAGATGATTAAAGATCAGCTTCGGTTCCTGCCCATGATGAGTGATCACGATCCCCAGGTTGATCGTAAGTTCCAGCGATTATAGCTGTATCAGCTCTGGCAACTGGTCCTATAATTCGAACATTTACACGATTAATCAAGTAAGAAAATATATGATAAGGAGTTTGCAGAACAGAAGCCTTACTCTCAGAAGGATCTGCTTCTGTTAAACCAGCTCCAACTGCTGATTCTGTGGCTGCACCAGTGGCTCTCCCCGACAACAAATCGGAGATTTGCTGATGGTCGTCCTCTGAGATGTCTATATTAAAGTCGAAATCAGTAAAATCATCGACTTTAGGGGTATGTGTAGTCTCTCCTTCAGGTGGTGCGTTCATTATGACATCTACAGGATGCGATGAATCATAAATAATATATGAATTTAAACGAAGTTGTTCAAGACAAAGATTAACTTTACCTTCGTTGATCGGGACGGATTCAAGAGCCTCACTACTGGCACCCACTTCTTTTAGTTTAACTAAAAGAATACAAAGCGCACAAGTCGTTAGAGGAGGTACACGTCCCGACTCATTCATTTCTTGGAATTCTCTTTCGAACGGGGAAAGATCAGTACCTGTATCTCGAGCCGATGGGTCAATGTCTGAAGTCGGTGGAACACCAGCTATTTCATCCCTCATAGCATCCTACATCTGTTGGACGAAACTGGGTTCCTCAGTTTCCAGACCGCCAGGAGAAGCAGCATCAGCCCGAAATTCTCCCTCTTCTTGACTCCCTGCAAGGATTGAGTATAAGATAAGCCCGATAAGAGCAAATAAGTGAGAATGAAGACGAATTTTTACCTTGTTCTGCGGAAGAAGCACTATGATCAGACGTCTCCTCTACAGCGGGAAGATGAACACGAGGCTTGGAGGCGGCTTTCTTTCGTCTTTTCAGCGGACGTGCCTCATCCTGGATTCCAGGGCCTTCGTGACGATGTTTGGTACGTAATTCAACTTTGGGAGAGACCTCGGTTTGAGCTTGCGCAGAAGGGCGGGATCTTTGCCGAAGAGTAAGAGGCACTGTATCTTCCTCATCCTCTTCATCGCCACTAAGGACTTCCACCGTCATCCGATTAGGGTGAGTCATAACGACTCTTTCTCTCTTTCTTCTCGGAGCATCTGGTGGTTGAGTAGGCGTGACAGACGGACGCACAAGTCCCCTCTCAAAGAATGAATCAGGGAGACCAGCTATTTCATCAGAATTCGAGTCGGTCTCGCCCGCCTCCTCAGAAGTCTCCGTTTCCTCGGAGTCAAATTCTTCTTCACTACCAGTTGAGCGGGCCGGTTCTTTTCCTTTCCTCGAAGATTCGGCGGCCTCTTTCTTTTGGGGCGAAGTCATAGCTTCACGAGTCGCTCTTCTTGAGCGTCGCGGGGTTGTCTCTTCTTCTGATTCTGACCTTCTCCTGTACCGGGTAACGATGTTAGCGGCGATCAACCACTTGCAAAATAAAAAGGTCATCTGTAGAGGCGGCGCTTCCAAAGGGAGATCGAACTCAGCACTTGTGCAGCCGGCGATGCTCCAGAACCAGGCTCTCGCTCCGTCGATAAGTCCTCCTCGAATGCTAAGGTGACGATTCGGGTTGCCGACATAAATTTGATCATAGCCGAATTGGCGAGCAAATCGACATGGAAGATAGGGTTTAATGAGACAAACGTCTTTTACCCTGAACAATAGATATCCGGGTCGAATGTTCACCAACCATCTGAAGCACCCGACATCCAAGATGGTACGATTCTGCCTTAGGTCTTCAGCGTCCAATAAAGTCGTGTTGTACGTGCCGGAGAATCAAGGGAAGCAGGGGAAGAACTCCCAACACTTATGAATTTTGAACTGCCTCGTTATGTCCGCCCATCGATGCTTGACCCATTTACAACCCTCAAGGATCTGCAACAGAGAAAGATTGGGATCCATCGCTTTAGGAGCCTCCATCAAATCTAGCCGATGAAGTACCAACCAGGTCATCAGGTAGGTATATGGTAGTTCCAACTTCGGAGCGGATATACCGGCAGAGGGTTTCTTCTTCTCTTGAAGGAATACGGAAACTAGTTGCCGTAATCCACTGTGGGTAGCGGCCATCATGGCGGGAAGCAAGGATAATTTGCGACCTGTAATTAGTTGGACGGCTGGGTACAACACCTCCATTGGCATCGCATCAGAAGATTGATGGGGAACTACGCACCTCTTTAGCCATAAAGCTAGGAAACCAGCCAGCAGGGTGGTAGGAGTAATTGGAACACCAGCTTGCCACAGATAAAAACGGAATTTAGTACCATGCGGAAATCCGTCTTCTGAGTGAGAGGTGTAAGTCTGTGCGTTTGTTTTCTCTAACTGCCGATTGATTTCACCCGGACTCAAAGGAGATAATCCGCGTACATCTTCCGAACGATTGTCCAGGTTCTTGAACAGATAAGGCGAATCGTTTTAAGCTGATCTGGGGAGATTTCTTCCTAGCTTTGATTTCCATCTCGGCCATGGCTATGTGATAATGGTAGGTCAATTCCCATAAAGTGTCATGGGTCACAGTTGACCGATCCTTCATCTTGTTTAACTGACTGGTGGTTGGGAAGAATTCCTGATATGGAACATCGCCTATGGGCAGACCAGACACCTTCATCATCTCGTGCAGTGGTAACCCGAGCTCCCCATTCTTAATGAAGAATGTATTAGTGTCAGGGTTGTAGGTCTCGAACAAACAGAGGAAATGACCTATGCTAATCTGCAGACCATACATAGTGGCACGAATCGGGACTTCCAACCCTAATTCTGCCAACTCTCGCCCCCAGCGGTTTAATACATATCGGGTCATTCTGGTCCACCATTTGTCTCCAAAATAATGGACCCATCCATAACATCTGAAGTTCTCGTGGGGTAATTTCTTCCCCGCTGCTGCTAACCTGTTCTTCACAGTATTGGCTTGTGCAACCGTCTCATTCTGAGGGATGTTATCCTGGCCTAGGATGCCTGGATGTAATCCTCGTACAGAAGCTCTCTCGCTGGAACCTGGGGTGGCCTCCTTCCCAACGAAACCACAGTAGATGCGTTCATGGTTTTTGGTTAACCTCCAGAACATTTCGCGTCCAACAGATAGGTTTCTAAACTGTAAAAGCGAATGTTCCCGAGGAATCCAGGGCAAATACAGAAATAACGAGCCGCTCTCATGCAACCATTGTGCAGGCCTGCAGAATGCGATCTCCGGATCCTTTACGGAGTCACCAAATAAAAAGTCTGGCTTCCTTATGCATTGATTTTCATCTCGCTCTGAAATCAAAGTGGTGTCCGTGATTAATCGTCGCAGAATACGGCAACTACCCCGCTGAATCAGTTCTCTGGCTCCTTCACTATAATCTGACTTAAATTAGGGAGCGGACTCGATTAACGGTAACCCCTCATAATAAGAATGAGTAGCGCTGCTTTAACCCGTAACTTCGTCGACGGTGAAGATTGTGGAAGGAAAATGGACTGATAAAAGAGATACACATAAATTGTGTAAGCATGGTCCTAAAATTTTAGAGGAAGCGATATATCTTACTCTATAAGATATAGCCGCTATCTCGTAACAGGTGTGACGATTTTCCATCTACCACATGTATAAAGGAGATATGCGTTACTATGCACGGGCATTATAACGGCATACCAAAACCTTTCAACACATGTGGGATGATATGAAATCGCCCCTGTGTGTTCTGAAGTGCGTTTTGTCCAAGCAAAACAAACACTGTTAAGCATCGATCCCCTCAAAGGAGGATACCGGCTCTTCTCGAAGATATCTCAAAGGATACAAACGAGGATCTGCATACAAATACAGTAATGTACATATGAAATTGACAAAATACTGTATATAAATCGATGAAAGGATGAGAAGTATACCCCATGTGAAGCGGCAATGGGAGCAGCCCCCTCAGGAGACTGAACAGTCGGACGGCCTCGAGTGATTCGAGATCTTCGCGGCGACATGATGGGAATAGACTACCTGTCGAAATCCAACAAGAAAGTTAGGGCTTTGGGCTTAGAATCAGTAAGGATAACGCCAAATAAGTCCAAAAGACCGCATGCATGGGAGAGAATCAAAGGACAGTGAAATTCTAAAGAGAAGAGAAAAAATAAACTTACCAAATCCGAAGGAAATATCCCCAAACAAGGGCTCCACGCAAATCAGAAACGAAAAGGAGAAGAAGAGGCAGAGAATTGGTCGAAAAACTCGTCGAAAATTGCTGGAGAATCGCCCAAAACCCGACGTAAAAAATCGTCAGAAAACCCTAAGTCGGGGTTTTATAACCCCGACTTCGCCGAGCGAGGCAGACTTCACTGTCTCGCTGGGCGAGACAGTGTATACTGTCTCGCGCCGCGAGACAGCATTTACTGTCTCGTACCGCGAGACAGCATTTACTATCTCGCACAGCGAGACAATATGAGCTGTCTCGTATTACAGAATGACAACGATATTGTTGTGGTGTCTTGATACACATGAATACTCCAATAGGTACACGAGTCTAAACTGTTTCCCTACCCTCAACAGGAAGTTTCTGGAGAATATTAATCTGAATATTCTTAAGGATAACCTGATGAGTTCTCAATGGATGTATCAATTCAGTGATAAAAGATGAACCTACAAGAACAAGTACCAGCTTCAATTCAAGATCTCGACAACGGTCAAGCGATAAACGCAACGCCGAGAGAACATTAGCTATTCTACAAAGAACTGAATAGACTAAAAGAAGAAGAGATCAAGAGTTGAAGCCATTTGCAAGTCCTTCTACACGATCTACTCAGCCAAGCATTGAAGGGATCGTAAGTAAAATCTATCTTATCCAAAGTATCCCAGACTCCTCTATAAAAGAATGAGTCTGAAATACTTTGGAGGGGGTATCTGTAGGCGTTAAAAATGCTAATAGATATCCAAACGTAGAGAAGATCATCCAAAAATCACATCATACTGTCGTAGGAGAAAAATCAAGACAGATATGAACTATCTCGCCAGCGAGACAGTGTTTACTGTCTCGCCTGCGAGACAGTCTTTGCTGTCTCGCCAGCGAGACAGTATTTGCTGTCTCACCAGCGAGACAGTGGTGAAATGGTTAAAACCACCTTGATAACTGCCCTACACGTGTCCATTAACTGCCAAGGGACGTGGGAAACAACGTGGGCGAAAATCACGTGAATAACTGCCAAAATAACAGAGTTTGAAACGTGGGAATGTAGTTACAGCGAAAACTGTCAGGAATATTCGTTTTCCGAGATAGTATTTACTATCTCGTGGTCCGAGACAGCAAACACTGTCTCGGCCAGCGAGACAGTAAACATTGTCTCGCCAGCTAATTTCTTCATTGAGTTGTGTTTTTTCAGTTTCGTGTCCCAGAGGCTATAAATACCCCCCTAGGGTCACTTCTGACGATGATCGAGCATTTGTTAGAGTAATCCAAAGCAGAGAGAGCAGAGATTTAAGTTCTTGAAGCAATTCCTTGAGTTCGAGCTTTGACTTGATCTTAAGAAGAATAACTATCTTACTTTGATAAGATCTTCGTTTCAAATTCTCACTTCGATAAACGAAGGAAGAATCAGTAACCCCTCTTCACGATCTGTGATTCGGTGGTCCACGAGCTAAAGCGCTCCCGGCACAAGCAAAGTCCCACAAAAGCAGTAGTTGATAAACGACTATTGTGTTATTTTCTCGAAAGTCGTAATTTCTGTTTAATTTTTCATTGTAACTTTCTGTAAACGAACGAAGTTTAATGGAATCTGCAATGGAAACGACTTTCGGCGAAAACAATATCATGTAATAATGATTTGTTATAGTATATATTTATAGGTATATATGAAAATAGTAATATTATAATGCACTAGAAATGATGAAGAAGAAATTCTTCAATCAAGTCCGACGATAGATAGATCGATGCAGAATAAAGGAACAACTACTAACTGTCGATAAGGAAGTATACACGCTAAATGAGGAAGCGATCCAACCAAAGGAAATATGGAAAATAATCATAAGTATAATGATGATATAACAAGGAATCCTACGACGTCAACGGGGAGAATCTCAAGATCTAGTTCCATTGTAGATAGGTCGGCACAGGAAACAAGAAGCGACTTCGGATTCAATTTCGAATAATTGAGCAATAGAATGAATGAAGGAGTCTAAACAAATCATCCTAGGTGTAGAGGGGCTCAAATCAGGATTGTCAATAAATCAGGACGTTAATCTCCTCTCCCTATTTTAGTGAGAACGACAAAATCGCCTACAAGAATAAAGTCGGTTCATCTCCACAATTTGGAGGAAATCAAGGCGTATAGCCGACACAGGAATGAAACCAAATATATAGGCACGAAGGCCTTCCACCGCAATGATACACAGCCATAAATGAGTCAATGAATACAATACAAGGCCATCAATAATATACAAGGCCGGCAATTTATTATAGAAGGCTGCAAACAATAATACGTTTCCCGGCAGCGAATTGCAAAGCAAACCTGTAAGGAATTCTAGGCTAATGCATTCAAGCATAAGTATAAGGAAGCATGATAAAGATGTGATATCAGACAATAACACGAATCAAATGAGTAATCACATGAAATATAATTACGAGACTCAATATGACATGACTGTATGGGATAACTATGAATCGGACGTGCATGTATAGTATAATAAATTCTTTTAAAATATCTATTATTATAATTACTCAAAATAAACCATTTATTTTTAAACTAACCTTTAAAAATAATTAGCTTATTAATTCCAAATAATCTTTTACAAAATAATTTCCTTTAAGTTAATCCTAACCTTCTAAAATAATAAATTCATAAATTCAAAAATAAGATAGATTCTCATTAATTCAAAATATTCTATTTTCCCAAATAATTTCTTTTAAATTATATTTATCATTCTAAAATGATTTTTTCCACAAGATAATTTCTAAAAATTATTATAATTATTCTAAAAATACTATTTATCACCTAATTACAATTTATTTAATATTATTCATCAAATCCACACAGATAATTAAATCATAAATTAACATAAACAGATAATTCCCAATATCATTCAACAAGTCCACGCAGATAATTATTAACAGATCTAAAATTGCTGAAAATTCATAATAAATAGGAAAATATAGATCTGAGCAAGAGGGATCTTGCCTACGAGACCGTGGGGTCTGATGACGAGCGGCGGCGTCGTACAGTCATGGTACGACGGATCTGAAGCGATGTCTGGTGGGTCTGGACTGCGTCGGTATATCGTCGAACAGGTGGCGTGCGTCGAAGGAGAGGCGTTGGTGGTTGCGGTTGAGTGACGAGGGGAGGAGACTCAAGAGGGGCAATGACTCGGCGGTCGAGGGGGCGGAGGAGGCAGCCGCGGCTGGCGGGGGCGGAGGTAGGGAACGGCGAACTGAGGTCGGAGAAGAGAGGGTGAGCGGTGAGAGATTTTGTTGGATTAGAGAGAGTGTGTCAGAGAGAGATAGATTGAGTGTGGGATTGGAGAGAGAGAAGAACGGCGGAGAATTTAATGAGAGAGATTGTGCGGGATAGGGTGGTTGGGAGGACGTGGGTTGAGAGCTGGGGGAAAATACGAGGCGTAGGGGTATACAGAGTGAACACCGGTGAGAGGAAAAACACAGGGAAAATGCCCCTTTAAATAATTTAAAAATATCATAAAATTTATTTATAATAAATATTAAAATTTGTGGTCAAAATAATAATAACAATAACAATGATGAATAATTAACTATTTATTTAAAAATTTCACCAAAACAATTAAATTCATAATTAGTAAAAATATTAAAATAACATAATACCGTATTTTTAAATCGTAGAAAATTCTAGAGAAATTGGGAAAATATAAATACTCTTTTAGAAAAATAATATTTAATATTTAAATACCAGAAAAATTTATTCAAATCACAATCAAAAATTACGGTCCTTACATCCTACCTCCCTTAAAACAAATTCTGTCCTCGGAATTTAAACCTAAGGACAGAGATATGGAACAAGAGTGGGTACTCGCAAATCGACGAGACAAGAAACAACGGAAAGCCCCAGAGTCAAAGGGTGATAAAGCAAGAACGCAGGAAACAAGAACGTTGCTTATTACAGGAGGAAGAAAATACATCTAAACTAGCACTCATAAATAAATCCTATCATAATATCATCAGGCAATACTAATAAGGAAAATCACATGCAAGTAGAATTGGGAATGAACAACTCTTACCTGTAATAACCTGGTCGTTTGCCTCAGCTTCCACGGCCGTAATCATGAATGTCTGACGTGGTGGTTGCTGCATCTGCGCTTCCTGATAAACCTGCTGCTGTGGAGGAAAATGGCCTGCTCGAGGATAGGGTCCCTGCTGAGCCGGTGCTACTGGGGCAGGTCGAGGTGGAGCTGGAAGAGCTGCCCGAACTGGAGGTGGGGGCAAGCTGGCCTATTGTCGCTGCGGACAGTCCCGGCTGACATGGTCGGGGGATCCACAAGCATAGCACTGATGAAGTCGCCTGCGGCACTCCTGATGGGTATGCCGAGCGTGGTCACAATAAGAACACTTCACTGAAGACTGGTCGCGGGTCTGCACTCCGGGGTGCTGATAGGGATGCACAGGAGGAAGTGGCTGGCGCTGAGAGAACTGCTGTCGCTGCGGATTCTGCTGCTGCCTCGAAGGTAAACGCTCGTCATCTCGGGCTGGGGCTATTGGTGTCCTACTCTGGATCACATGTGGGTCTTCAGGCTCCCTTTGAACACTCTCGATCTCGCGTGCTGCATTCAAGACGGCGTCGTGGGTCGCAAGTGCTCTACCAGCTAGAGCCAATCTAATATACTTGTCCAGACCCTTCTGGAACTGATGCCTCTTGATAGTGGGGTCTGTAACCAAGTGGGGAGCATATCGGCTCAAAGAAGAAAACTCGGTCTCGTACTCATCAACTGTTCGCCCCCCTTGCTTGAGTTCAACAAATCTACGTAGGAGTTCATCCCGAGCTGACTGAGGAAAATATTTCCTGTTGAAGCGCTCGGTGAATGTCTCCCATAGGATGGGCCTCTCCAGATGAGTCTTCTCTGCAGTCCACCAAATCCGAGCGGTGTCGGTGAGCTGAATATCCATCAGATCCACCCATTCAGCATGGGGGATACGAGTCACCGTGAGAATAGTCTCAGTGACCTTCAAGAATTCCTCTGCTGCTAGGGGTCCTTCAGCACCAGAGAAAGAAGGGGGCCGCATATACCGGAACTCCCTAACACTAGACTTTAGACGATGGGGAGGCTGCTGCTGCAAAAGCCCAGCCAAGAACTGCTGATTCGCCACCAATCCATGAATCATTTCCAAAAGCTGGTGTGGTTCCACTTCCGGCGGCGGGTCACTACTACCGAACGAGTTACCATTGCCATGAGTCGTCACCATGGTTCTAAAGAAGGCGAGAATCAAGAGGAAAATTAAGGTCAAGATCAAGTCAAAATCGGGTAAGTAAGTAACTAAAACATAGTTTATTAAAATAATAGTATAAGAGCTTAAACCTAGTCTTACGGATGAAATATGATATGTATCTAAATTGTCTACTATATTCTAACTAGTGAGGACTCAGGACTGTGACCTGCATGGGCCACCACTAAAACCTGTCATGCCCCGCTTCCCAAAATACCCGGGAATTGAAACGTGAACAAGCCCGCGACGTATTAGATTGAGAAGAAATATACACTATTATTTTTTTTCTTTTCTTTTCTTTTCTTCTCAACCTAATACGCTAAGCGTCTGGAAACAATATAATATACGAAGTCACAGGTCCCCGATCACACATAGCAAGAGTATAATGAACAACTCAGAATGGAAAAGATACATATCACAAATAGAATATCACCCAAGACACAGAGTTGGGTCAAACACGCCCTTATTACAAAACCATCCAACTAAAAATATAAAAATACATAGTCCAATAGGAATAAAAGGAAAGTACTGCTAAAACAACTAAATCCAACATCAGACTAAAGTAAGGTTCTGCAAAAGAGATCTAGCGCTCATCAACTACTACAGAAATAAAAGTCTAAGCTTCAGGTTATTCTTCTGATCCATCTGGAAGACATTACTGTTGCAAATCATCTGGCTCTTGTACTATTCCGAACTGAGGCTGCTCATCTCCTAAATCTGACGTACACCAGAGAAAAACAGGTGTACGTCAGGGTGCATGGCACACGGCAAGATCCCACAATGGAGAAATAGGGACAGTCGAACGACCCAAGCAAAAACAGTAATAATAGTAAAAGAAGCATGCTACTAGAATACTAATAACCTAAATGCAATCTACCACTAGAATATAAAAATCAGGAGAATCCAAGAAAGTCAACCAAGTAACAAGTCGATCATGCAGCCAACGATCAGAATAATCATCCAAGTAACAAGGTCATACACTAGATGAAATTAATACTTAAAAATCTACAACTCGAGACGTAGTACATCGAGCGAAATAATCCAAACAAGGAAACCCTCATGTATATATCATATGTCTCAAATTGTAGATAATTAAATATTAATCCCGATCTATGTATAAAAGAAATACAACAGGGCTACATCTCACAAGAATCCATAATCACCTCAAATAACAAGGTCATGTAACCAACCATTCTATAACAGGTCACTGGTACAAATCCCACATAGAGTCAACGTTCATATCATCTTATAACTGATTGTTCGCACATCATCCAAGCAATAAATTCATGAACCAAAGTAGCGATACCAATCTACTTTGACTCAACAAACCAACCCCAGTGGCGACACCGATCCACTGATACGAGCCTGGAAGATATATCAACAACCATATCCAATCACATGAACAAAGACTTTCCCACCCCAACTCTTCTTGATTTTTTAAGTCAACACACCACATGTCTCTAGGTCACACAAGGCCACTATGGTCATGACTGCTAATGGTTCTCAATCACAGCAAGGCAATAGTAATGTAACAATTCATGTGCAATAATATTATAACATATCATGTAACAATGATTTGTTATAGTATATATTTATAGGTATATATGAAAATAGTAATATTATAATGCACTAGAAATGATGAAGACGAAATTCTTAAGTCAAGTCTGACGATAGATAGATCGATGCAGAATAAAGGAACAACTACTAACTGTCGATAAGGAAGTATACACGCTAAACGAGGAAGCGATCCAACTAAAGGAAATATGGAAAATAATCATAAGTATAATGACGATATAACAAGGAATCCTACGACGTCAACGGGGAGAATCTCAAGATCTAGTTCCATTGTAGATAGGTCGGCACAGGAAACAAGAAGCGACTTCGGATTCAATTTCGAATAATTGAGCAATAGAATGAATGAAGGAGTCTAAAAAAATCATCCTAGGTGTAGAGGGGCTCAAATCAGGATTGTCAATAAATCAGGACGTTAATCTCCCCTCCCTATTTTAGTGAGAACGGTGAAATCGCCTACAAGAATAAAGTCGGTTCATCTCCACAATTTGGAGGAAATCAAGGCGTATAGCCGATACAGGATTGAAACCAAATATATAGGCACGAAGGCCTTCCACCGCAATGATACACAGCTATAAATGAGTCAACGAATATAATACAAGGCCATCAATAATATACAAGGCCGGCAATTTATTATAGAAGGCTGCAAACAATAATACGTTTCCCTGCAGCGAATTGCAAAGCAAACCTGTAAGGAATTCTAGGCTAATGCATTCAAGCATAAGTATAAGGAAGCATGATAAAGATGTGATATCAGACAATAACACGAATCAAATGAGTAATCACATGAAATATAATTACGAGACTCAATATGACATGACTGTATGGGATAACTATGAATCGAACGTGCATGTATAGTATAATAAATTCTTTTAAAATATCTATTATTATAATTACTCAAAATAAACCATTTATTTTTAAACTAACCTTTAAAAATAATTAGCTTATTAATTCCAAATTATCTTTTACAAAATAATTTCCTTTAAGTTAATCCTAACCTTCTAAAATAATAAATTCATAAATTCAAAAATAAGATAGATTCTCATTAATTCAAAATATTCTATTTTCCCAAATAATTTCTTTTAAATTATATTTATCATTCTAAAATGATTTTTTCCACAAGATAATTTCTAAAAATTATTATAATTATTCTAAAAATACTATTTATCACCTAATTACAATTTATTTAATATTATTCATTAAATCCACACAGATAATTAAATTATAAATTAACATAAACAGATAATTCCCAATATCATTCAATAAGTCCACGCAGATAATTATTAACAGATCTAAAATTGCTGAACATTCACAATAAATAGGAAAATATAGATCTGAGCAAGCGGGATCTTGCCTACGAGACCGTGGGGTCTGATGACGAGCGGCGGCGTCGTACAGTCACGGTACGACGGATCTGAAGCGACGTCTGGTGGGTCTGGACTGCGTCAGTATATCGTCGAACAGGTGGCGTGCGTCGAAGGAGAGGCGTTGGTGGTTGCGGTTGAGTGACGAGGGGAGGAGACTCAAGAGGGGCAGCGACTCGGCGGTCAAGGGGGCGGAGGAGGCAGCCGCGGCTGGCGGGGGTGGAGCTGGGGAACGTCGAACTGAGGTCGAAGAAGAGAGGGTGAGCGGTGAGAGATTTTGTTGGATTAGAGAGAGTGTGTCAGAGAGAGAGAGAGATAGATTGAGTGTGGGATTGGAGAGAGAGAAGAACGACGGAGAATTTAATGAGAGAGATTGTGCGAGATAGGGTGGTTGGGAGGACGTGGGTTGAGAGCTAGGGGAAAACACGAGGCGTAGGGGTATACAGAGTGAACACCGGTGAGAGGAAAAACACAGGGAAAAATACCCCTTTAAATAATTTAAAAATATCATAAAATTTATTTAAAATAAATATTAAAATTTATAGTCAAAATAATAATAACAATAACAATGATGAATAATTAACTATTTATTTAAAAATTTCACCAAAACAATTAAATTTATAATTAGTAAAAATATTAAAATAACATAATATCATATTTTTAAATCGTAGAAAATTCTAGAGAAATTGGGAAAATACAAATACTCTTTTAGAAAAATAATATTTAATATTTAAATACCAGAAAAATTTATTCAAATCATAATCAAAAATCACGGTCCTTACAAATACCTTTTTATTAAACTTTGTATACTTTATTGTTTTTATAGGACTACATTGGTTTGATAGATGATACACACATCGACACAGTGTTACCTTGTGATCTAGTTGCATGGTTTAGAGGACGAAAAGGGGTGACACAAAACATCTTAGCAACCTGCACCCCCAATAAACTTTTTACCTATATCTTAGCTGGGTGGGAGGGAGCAGCAAATGACTATAGGATATTACAAGATGCTCTGTCGAGACCACAGCCTTACGGGCTCCGAGTTTATGATGGTATTCATTCTCACTTATGCACATTTTGAATAATAAATTAAATACTTGTCAATAATTAAGATTTTAAGATACTGTCTAATTAATGTAGGTAAATATTACCTATGTGACGCTGGATACACCACAATGTTAGGCTTCATATTCCTATATCACGGTGTATGATATTATTTAAAAGAGCACACTAGTAGGACACCAAAGAATAGCAAAGAGTTGTTCAATTTAAGGCATTCCTCTTTAAGATCAAAAATTAAATGCACATTTGGTATATTAAAGAACTGGTTTAAAATACTATCGGCGAAGACAAATTATCCATTTTCCACTCAAGTGGACATTGTACTAGCGTGTACCGTGTTACACAATTTTATTGCTATAGAAGATCCGGATGATGATATTTTAAATAAAAATGTAGAAATTAATGAAGATAATAGGGGAAGTGACAAATGAAGACGACTCAAGTGTGGTGGATTATACTCAAACTAGGACACAGAGAGAGGATCGAGATAAATGAAATGAATGGAAGGAGCTACAAGATCAAATTGCTTGGCGATGTAGGTGGATTATTGTGCAAAGTATAATGGTGGTAATGTTTGGTGGAAAATTTTCAATAAGAAAATGAAAAAATTCTATTTGATTTTTATTCTCTCAATCTCGATTACAATTTAGATTTTCCGATTACAAAAAAGAAGAGAATTTATGCAAATCCTCCCCTTTGTTTAAAACTGGGTTCTTCACGGTGGCGATGAAATGCCTCCCTCGAATGCTCACGTCGAGTTTGCTTCTCGTTGACGATCCGAACATCTTGTTTCACTAGAACATGGTCTTCTCCTCATGATTTGACACTATGGAGAACTTGTGTGGTAAGTTTTAAAGAATTCTTGATGAGTTGATAACTCTGAACGAGTTTGAAATGTTAGACCCTAGAGGGGGGGTGATTAGGATCTTATGCTAATCTAATCCGATTATATGCTAATTAAAATTAATTAATAAGTTATCCTAGCAAGTATGAAATATAACAACTATATAAGCTAGGATAAGCAATATGCACAAAGTGATATATCCTATATGATGAAATATATATGCAATGATATATAAACTAAGGGTGATATAAACATAGACAAGATAAACAAGATAGTGGACAATGTGAACAATAGATAATGGCGACAAGAATGATATGAACAATAAGCACAAGTGAGACGCCAAGACAATCACAAACACACAAAGATGATCACGGAGTTTGGACCTTCCGTCCTACGTCTCCGCTCCCCACTCCCGGGGAGAATCCACTATCACAACCGGGTTTTCTACGTTCACCCGAATAACGTTTACACCTCACAATTTCTCTCACGGAGTTCGGTCCCCACGACCTACGTCTCCGCTCCTCACCTCGAGGAGATCTTCACTATACACTCTCACAATGTGGCTACACTCCACCCTCACAATACGGTTTTCTAGTTCACCGAAAACTTCACAACACACTCAATGTAACAAATATAAATTTGTTCTCTACAATAGATGAGAAATCAAATAAGCACAACTCAAAGTTACAATCTCTCACCACCCAACTATACTATGTATGTAAATACTAAAAGCTCAATGTGGGTGTGTGTAACAATGAGATTAAATAAATCAAAACTAAACTCAATATAATTCTAGCTTAATAACAATGATAATCAAATATATAAAAAGAGCTAGAAATAGAGTTTAGAAGACTTCTCAAATAGATCAAGAGATTGAAGGAGGAAAGGTTGAATGCTCAAGCACCAATAGAAGAACTCCTCAAGCTCTTGTGAAGTTGATTTCACAAACCCAAACACTCAAAATGCTTAAAAGCTTCTTAAACAAACTTAAACAACACTTAAACAAGTTTAAACCCTTGTTAAACTCTTTCTAAAACATTCTCTTAGATAGTCTTAGAGGTATGAGGGCATGGGGTATATATAGGCTCATGAAACAACCCCAAAAACCAATAAAAACACCCCCAAAACATTAAAATAAACAAAAAACAGAACTAGCCATTACTGTAGCAATGGTCGGATGCTACAGTAACTTCGGTCGACCGGTACGGTCGACCGGGAGCCATATGCAAAGCTGAGCAACGTCCAAAGACAATTCCGGTCGACCGGTCCGGTCGACCGGAGTTACTGTAGCAGTGCGCAGCTGTTTTGTAAAATCAATTTAAAATAGTAAATGAACTCCAAAAATTATGAAATTTTGCGGGGAATGTTCTAGACATGTAGAATAACATGTCAGAGAAATAATTTCTGAAAAATCTTTTCCCAGTTGAGAGAAATAAATATTTGAACACAAATTTACAGTTTCTGAAAAACTGTTAACATATACGATTTTGTAAAATCAATTGGCACAGTAAATCAACTCCAAAAATAGTAAAAACTGGAGAAAAGTTTCTAAACATATAGATAAACATGTCAGAGAAAGAATATTTCAAATATCACTTTCCATTTGTAAAAACTCATCAGTTTTGTAAAACATGCACGAACATGTGCACGAACGAAAACGTGAATTTGTAAATTCCTTTAAACATAACAAATCAATTCCAAACTTGATGAAACTTTGAGAAATGTTTGAAAATGATATTTTGAACATATTACAAAAAGAATTTTTCAATTTGCATTTCCCAATTGTGAAATCTCATTATTTTGCAAAAGTGTTCAAAACATGAAAAAGTGATATACATGAAGTTTGATGTTTTGACATAAACAATGTTTTAAAACTTTGCACAATGATTATATAGACTTGATAAAATATGTATATGATGATTGTTAAGTCTATAAACTGAGAATACAATATTTGAGCTTAGAAACCAAATACGTGTATGTATATATAAACATCAAAATCTAAAACACTTGTATATATATATATAACTATATATATGCATAGAAACCAAATACGTGTGTGTATATGATATTGAGCTTAGAGTATCTAACACACATAATATAAAACCTAAACTAAATATACCAAAGCTTGATCTTGATCTTCATTGAGCTCAACTTGGTACACGTTGCGGATGAAGCTAAACTTTGATCTTGAACGTGAATTGTACGATGCTTCACTCTACAATTCCGCCAACCTCCTTTGGATATGATCGTTAAAGCGCAATTCCATCCATCCTCCAACTACGTTGTTTGTCTATAATAAATAAGAAGATACAAATACTAGACAAACAACATTAGTAGTAAATTATTTGTTAAACATCATCAAAACAAGAAGGCCAACATGAAACTCTATGAAAGAGTTGATTTGACCGAAATCGGTTTGTAAGCCAAGGATGAAGAAAGCTCATGTTTATGATCTTCAAAGCTCCAACAATTCTCCCCAAAAAGCCATCCGAATATCTCTTCTTTTTTTGCCAAAACCCAAGTCCCCAAACTTAGTTGAGTTTACTCCTATTTATAGGGGATTAAGGGGTGTAACCGCCCCTTAATTCACTCCTAAGTAGGGCTGAAGGGGGTGTAACCGTCCCCTTAAACTGCTCCCCAAATCATGGGAAAAACGGTTTTGAAACCGTTCAATTCGTGCTTTGAACGAGTCAAACGTCAGTCTGGGCATTCTGGGTCCGAACTCTATATTTTAGACTTGAAACATAGAGTTAGGCCTGTATTTGGCTGAAAACGTCGTGTTCGCACAACGTTATAAATTTAAAATGCAGAGTTAAGACGTAGAGATGAACTTCGTATTTTGAGACCACGAACTCTGCGTTTTTAATTGGAGCGATGGGGATGACCTCTGTGTTTTGATGTTATAACACAGGGATAACCTCTGCGTTTTGATGGTGTAACGTAGGGATGACCTCTGTGTTTTGAGGTTGTAACGTAGGGATGACCTCTATGTTTTGAGTCTGAGATGCAAAGGCGAGCTCTGCGTCTTGATTTGAAGAGACCGTCAATTTGTAGCCTTATTTTGCTAGAGCGTTGCAAAGATCGTCACCTTATAACCTTCGTCTTGGCTCCTTAAAAATATGAGAGTTGTCAGATTGTCACTCCCGATGTTGATTATGAAGGTTGTTTAATAGAGCTTTCATTGGTTGTTCTAAAGTCATTAGATTGTAACTTCCATCATTAATGTTTGATGGGGGATCAGCTATCTGTAGTGATTTTTAGACAACCTACAGAACCCCCTCTAAAGTTTTTAAAAGTTCACGGTTGACTAGGACGAATTTTCGGAATACTTTGGATCTCAACTCTGATCTTGGAGCTGTTGATTCCTTATTGTAAAGGAGTTATTCTCTGCACTCGCTTCGAAGGCATCTTGGTTGAAGGGATTTGTCATGCAGGACCCGTATGAATGTATGCGTTATAATCCTACCTCTAGAATGTGGGGGTGGACCCCTGCGTTTGATCTTGAGACGCGGGTCTCACCCTTGCGTTTTAAATTTGGAACCCGGGTGTGATCTCGGCGTTATGATTTTTGTAACGCGAGTCTGACCTCAACGTTTTGACTTGAGACGCGGAGGTGGTTTTCATGCTTTTTTTTTTGATTAAGTCTTTGAGACTTGTCTTTAGCTCATATGTTTCAAGTCTCGGTTCACATCTAATAAGCTGGTGGACCTGCAAACATGTATAGGGATTTTTTGTAAACCCTCAGCCATCAACGGATTTGATAAACCTTTACCGACTATCGTTTGAGTCGGACTAGCATGTGAATTATTTGAATCTGTTTTACATGTAACGTTATGCTAAGAGAATGAACCCTCTTAGATTTAATGCTATAATTTTGAATACATAGACTTTGTCATTTTCACGGGAAAAGACTAACCGGCAACGCGTGTTAGGCGTAGACTTATCTCTAATTAGGGATCGAGATAAAGTCCCCCATGCACGTAAGACATGGATTTTGGCGTTATTAATAACGGCCTGCCATGATGTTAAATATGTGGGCTTTGCTATTTTCACGGGAATGTGCTACCTGGCAGCACGTGTTAGATACAGACTTATCTCTATTTAGGGATCGAGATAACATCCCCATGCATGAAAGACATGGATTTTTGGTGCTACGATGTTGAGTACGTACACTTGGTCATTTTCATAGGAATGGACCACCCGGGAACATGTATGAGGTGCAGACTTATCTCTATTTAGGGATCGAGATAAAGTCCCACATGCGTGTAAGATATGGATTTTGGCATTATTAATAACGACCTGCCATGATGTTGAATACATGGGATTTTTATCCTTTTACAGTCGAAGACTAACCGGCAATGCGTATTAGGCGTTGACTTATCCATACTTAGGATTCGGGATAAAATTCCCCATATATACGAGGTATGGATTCAGAGATTATTAATTTAATGATAATCATTGGCTACGATATTGAATACGTAGACTTTGTTACTGTTTCTTCCTGTGTTATATTTTCACTTGAAAAACTAAAAGAAAGTTGGAAGTGCCAGAGGTGTAGTATTAACTTGGCATGAATTTTCACTTAGAGTGAAATTCAATTTTTTTTTCATTATCACTAGGATTATTCTAGTAAATCTTTAATCCACCGGGGATTTTATAATGAAAACTTGCTATTCTTGTTGAAAAAGGATTAACAAGTTCATTGGGGGTTTGACTGTTAGAGGTGTGATGTTAACCTAACAGTATTTTATAGGCCTATCGCTCTATTGAAGAGAGTCGATAAGTTGGTTTGGTCGTTAGAGGTGTGATGTTAACTTGACGGGTTTGTGAACCTATCGCTCTATTGAGGAGAGTCGATAAGTTGATTGTCAGATGTGTTTTGTTAACGTGACTGGTTTGTGGACCTATCGCTCTATTGAAAAGAGTCGATAAGTTAATTTTGTCAGAGGTGTGATATTAACGTGATAAGAATGTATTGCGATTGGAGCGACTTTATGGACTTATCATCCTATTGACGAGGATTGATAAATGGATTGTCAGAGGTATGATGTTAACATAACAAGAATTTGTTATGATCGGACCAACTTTGTGGACTTATCATCCTATTGAGGAGGATTGATAAGTTGATTTATCAGAGGTGTGATGTTAACGTGACAGGATTTGTGTTGCGATCGGAGCAACTTTATGAACTTATCATCCTATTTAAGAGGATTGATAAGTTAATTTTATTAGAGGTGTGATATTAACATGACAGGAATTTGTTACGATTGGAGCAACTTTATGGACTTATCATCCTATTGAAGAGGATTGATAAGTGAATTTTGTCAGAGGTGTGATATTAACATGACAAGATTACATTGTGATGAGAGCAATTTTGTGGACTTATCATCCTATTAAAGAGAATTGATAAGTTGATTTGTCAGAGGTGTAATATTAACATGACATGAATTTGTTGCGATCGGAGCAACTTTGTGGACTTATCATCCTATTGAAGAGGATTGATAAATAAATTTTGTCAGAGGTGTGATATTAATGTGATAAGATTGTGTTGCGATGAGAGCAATTTTGTAGACTTATCATCATATTAAAGATGATTGATAAGTGGATTTTGTCGTTAGAGGTGTGATGTTAACTTAACAGGTTTGTAGACCTATCACTCTATTGAGGAGAGTCGATAAGTGGATTATGTCGTAAGAGGTGTGATGTTAACTTGACAGGTTTGTAGACCTATCACTCTATTGAGAGTTAATAAGTGGATTGTATCGTCAGAGATGTGATGTTAACTGACGGGTTTGTGGACCTATCGCTCTATTGAAGAGAGTCGATAAGTTGATTGTCAGGGTGTTTTATTAACGTGACTGGTTTATGGACCTATCACTCTATTGAAAAGAGTCGATAAGTTGATTTTGTCAGAGGTGTGATATTAACGTGACAGGAATGTATTGCGATTGGATCGACTTTGTGGACTTATCATCCTATTGACGAGGATTGATAAGTGGATTGTCATAGGTATTATGTTAACTTGATAAGAATTTGTTACGATCGGAGTAAATTTATGGACTTATCATTCTATTGAAGAGGATTGATAAGTTGATTTGTCAGAGATGTGATGTTAACGTGACATGATTTGTGTTCTGATCGGAGTAACTTTGTAAACTTATCATCCTATTAAAGAGGATTGATAAGTTGATTTTATCAGAGGTGTGATATTAACGTGACAGGAATTTGTTACGATTGGAGCAACTTTGTGGACTTATCATCCTATTGAAGAAGATTGATAAGTGAATTTTGTCAGAGGTGTGATATTAACGTGACAAGATTGCGTTGTGATGAGAGTAATTATATGGACTTATCATCCTATTGAAGAGGATTGATAATTTGATTTATCAGAGGTGTGATATTAACATGATAGGAATTTGTTACGATCGGAGCAACTTTGTGAACTTATCATCCTATTGAAGAGGATTGATAAGTAAATTTTGTCAGAGGTGTGATATTAACGTAACAAGATTGCGTTGCGATGAGAACAATTTTATGGACTTATCATCCTATTGAAGAGGATTAATATGGATTGTGTCGTCAGAGGTGTGATGTTAACTTGACGGGTTTGTAGACCTATCGTTCTATTGAGGAGAGTTGATAAGTGGATTGTATCGTCAGAGGTGTGATGTTAACTTAACGGGTTTGTAAACTTATCGTTCTATTGAGGAGAGTCGATAAGTGGATTGTGTCGTCAGAAGTGTGATGTTAACTTGACAAGTTTGTAGACCTATCGCTCTATTGAAGAGAGTCGATAAGTTGATTGTGTCGTCAGAAGTGTGATGTTAACTTGACAGGTTTATGGACTTATCGCTCTATTGAAGAGAGTCGATAAGTGGATTGTGTCATCAGAGGTATGATGTTAACTTGACGGGTTTGTGGACCTATCGCTCTATTGGAGAGAGTCGATAAATTGATTTTGTCAGAGGTGTGATGTTAACTTGATGGGTTTGTGTTGCTAATGGAGCAACTTTGTGGACTTATCATCCTATTGACGATGATTGATAAGTGGATTGTCAGAGGTATGATGTTAATGTGACAGGAATGTGTTACGATTAGAGCAATTTTGTAGACTTATCATCCTATTGATGAGGATTGATAAGTGGATTGTCAGAGGTATGCTGTTAACGTGACAGGAATTTGTACTTGTGATTTGAGCAAGATTTTGAAGACTTAGTGTCTTGCTGGGGAAGATTACGATTTGAGCAATTTTTAGGACCTATCATCCTATTAAAGAGGATTGATAAGTTGATTGTCAGAGGTGTATTGTTAACGTGACAAATTAGGAGTGATGCAAACTGAATTCATACTCCGTGGAGGTGATAATCGTTAGAAGTATAATGTTAACTCGATGATGTAAAGATTCGTTACTCTTAATCTAGTGGATTCTAAGTAACCAACCCCCAGTCTTGATTAAGACTTAGCAGGAGAATAAAAAAGAGGGGTAGATATGGCATATCGCCTTGTGGGCCACTATCCATCAAGTCAGAATAGAGGCTCATCACCTGGTAGGCTACTATCTGACGAGTTTGACTATCAGAGGTAACTGTTAATGTGATAGTTTTGGTAGACCCGTCATCCTACTAAAGAGGATTGATGAGGGATTTTGGAGAAAATGGACTATCAGAGGTGATCACTAACGTGATAGTTTTGGTGGACCCGTCATCCTACTTAAAGAGGATTGGTGGAGGAATTTAGGGAAAATGGACTATCAAAGGTGATAGTTTTGGCGGATTTCATGATTGACAGAGGTATTCTATTGAACATGGCAACTCAAAAAATTTATTACTCATAATCCAATAAACTACAAATAAACCAACCCTCAGTTTTGAACAAGTGGGGGGAAAAAGGGAGTAGAGATGGCACATCGCCTAGTGAGCCACTATCTAACAAGTTTGACTATCAGAAGTAACTGTTAACGTGATAGTTATTGGATCCACCATCCTACTAAAGAGGATTGGCTTCAGTGACCGTAGTATCTTCCCCTTCTGACTGAGAAGATTAGGCTTGGTCCGGTTGCTCAGGTTGATCGTGACTACTTTATTTATTCAGCTTTGATCCTGACAATAATTTTTTGAGCCTGTTCGCCTTAAGAGATTAGTTATCTCCAGGAACGGCATTCTGCAACTCCTATTCGGGCTAGGAGTTTGGTTTGCAAATTGTGTAGACAGGTCTCCACTAAGGTAGACTGTGTCATACCTGACGAACATCGAAGAGCCATGCTTAGGAACCTCTTGATAAAGGCTTTGACGGACCCTCTCTTATTCTGCTAGTGGCGAGAAGGGTATGGATGAAGACTTCTGTATCATCTTTAAAGAATCTTGACAGGAAGAGTCTCTTTAGATCCACCCACTTTTGGATACATCCCGCAGGTAGTTTCCTGAACCATTTAAAGGCAACTCGATTGAGGGTACCAATGAACAATCGAGCCCGTATGGTGTCGTTTGATATCACATTTTTAGTCTGTGACTTAAAATGATAGATATGTTGGTTCAGTAATTCCGTGCCGTTAAAAGTTTATAGCGACGGGACTTCAAATTTTGGAGGATAAGGGGCTGCACCCCATTCGACAGGATAGGGCCTGGCAAAGTCTTGGAGCTCGCTTCTGTTAGCAATGACATTGAGGCAGGCTTCTAATTCTTTCATTTTAGCCGATTGAGAATTCTGCTCATTATCGGCTTCTTTCTCTTCTTCAGATGAAGAGACTATGTGATGAGCTTCTTGATCAGAGGTCTTGTTTACTTTTTGTTTCTCCTTCGATGTGGACGATCCTCCTTTCCGGGAGGATTCCTACCGAGGTTGTGACTCAGCTTTTAGAAATTGGTTCTATTTGCAATGATCTGAGCCATCATATCTCGAAGTTGATTGATGATTTTCTGCTGTGCTTGGAGAATAGCATCCTGCTCAGCAACCCTCTTTGAGAGATCTTTAGAATTTTTTATCATGTGGGTGAAGCTCTCATTTTCGATGAAGGTTGATGATTGAGACTCCGCAATGGCTGAGTGTTGTAGGCGTATAAAATTACCTATAGGTCCCACGATACAACTCGACGACGCCGATTCAACAAGCGGACCATCGAGCGACGTATCCAAACACGACCGTTATCCCGCTAACGCCGAAGCCAAACCATACGCAACGAAGCAGGTTGACGAGGCGACGAAGCCAACAAATCGCACCCCAGCATTGGAGCGCATCCATTCGCACGTGGAATCAAACCAACGTTTTGGGGAATCACCGAGTCATCTAAACAAGAGCGAACTCGGTGATATGACGATCGAATCAAGATCGGTTTCGAACTCGAACTCAGAAGTGGGTTTACTACCAAATCAGGAATCGGATCAGAACCGAAAACACCGGAAAACCCGAACGACGGACGAAACGAACCAACACCCGGGAACTCGGCCGAAACCGAGCCAACCCGGGGTGGCTCGGCCCAAGCCGAGCCACCCCAGGGTGGCTCGGTGGCCGAGCCACCCCAGGGTGGCTCGGCCAAGGCCGAACCACCTGTGGGTGGCTCGGCCAAGAGCCGAGCCACCCACAGGTGGCTAGGCTCAGAACTGTGCAAACGCACAGTTCTGAGTGCCTATAAATAGGCCGGAGCATGGTTCATTTCGGGGGTTGGATTTTTGGGAGGAGGCGAAGCCCTGCTGGATTGAAGACTCAGATCTAAACAAGATTCAAACATCGAAGGCTTAGGAGACTTGGACTTCCAGATCCGGTGCTCAGCGATCGTCAACGCCAAATAAGGCAGGAGTTCGAGAGGATCGGATCTTCAGATCTACACGATCACACTCCGGATCTAAGCTTGGTTCTTAGATCCCGAGATTCGAGCGGTTGTTTCCTTGGTGAAACAATCCCTCCCGGCTATTATTCCCTTGGTGGAATAATACCCGTTATATCGTGTAGATCTGACCGGATCGAGATCACGCGGTGGTCCACGGCAAATAACCCCGGCACAGGCAAAGAACCCACACAAAGCGAGTGACCGCAAAACAGGAGCTCGCTATTCGTTCGACAAACAAGGATAAAAGTTGTAATCTTTCTTTTTCGTATTTTGATTTTCATTGTAACCGGATCTTATAAAAAGACCGGATCTTTTGTAACCGATAAACTGTTATCAAGAGTGTAATGACATCAATGAAGAAAGACCCGATTTTTACCGCGAACAAGTGTTCATCCTCGAAATTGGTTCCTCTGGCTAACCTCCGATAGTTGACAGGAGGAATGACTCCTGTTCGCGTCGGAGTGTGTTGGTAGATTCCTTAAAACTCGATAGCGATTTATCTGACGCTTGGAGAACGACTTGTTTCAGAGTCATCGGGACTAGGAACTGAGGCTTTCCCTCTGCCGATCACATTGATAGTGACTCTAGGATACTCGGTCTCTGGAGACTTCTTCTTGTGCGACCGTCATCGTTGGTTGGGCAAGGCAACATTCGTTAATTGGTCGAACACTAATGGTTTGGCCGCATATTAGTAGCATTGACATCTCGAGAGGACCATAGGAATCAGTCGTTCATATTGGAATGAACGAATAACTTGTTGCATCGGTCTTCCTCCTAATATGAACTCTCTCAAATCTGTTACAAAAACTCGAGAAGAGCTACTCGCTGATCGTGAGGTTTGAATTGGAATCCCCAGTCTATGATTGGACGAGACTGGATCCTGATGAACATGGATCTTCTTGAAATGCCTTGAATCCATAGACTTTTTATATCCGCCCCTCAATCTAGTCGTGCTATGCAGAGTATTCAGGGGTCTCGCTACCCAGTCAGCGAGCCACGGGTCTAGGGGATGGTGTACCCCTAGCTAAGGGATCCCGGGGGGTAGACTACCCCCCGGCAAGGTTCGCAACAGCGCCCCGAAGCTCCACGGTATACACTAGGTTCTGTATTAGATTTTGTTACCCGAACGCATACCTAACCTCTAGGTTTTGCTGGTAAAACACAGTCTTGAGGTCTGCATTTTACTGATGAAACGCAGTCTTGAGATCTACGTTTTGATTCTGGAACACACTCCTGAGAGTTGTGTTTTGGTTCTGGAACTCACTCCTGAGAGTTACATTCAGTTTCTGGAACGTACTCCTGAGAGTTGCATTAGAACGCGCTTCTGAAGGCTGCGTTTTGATTGTACAACGTGCCATTGAGGGCTGTGTTTGGCATAAGCTGAGCCCACTCCTTTGGAGGAGGGGTTGTTCGAGCAATCTTGGCTAAAGGAGAGGGCTTCCTTCAGCATAGGAGCAACAATTGGAGCTTTAGTCTCCTTGAAGACTTTGCGGATCTTACGCATAGCCTTGGGGCTAAGGGATCCGAAGGAGAGTAACTCCTCATATTTGGCTTGATCGAACTTGATGATCAGAGTTTCAACGGTCATTCCAGTGAGATGAACATCAGATTACGCCACCACTTCTTCGTCATAGAAGCTCGTTCCCAGCGGAGTCACCATCTTTTGTTTGGTGGAAAATTTGCAATAAGAAAATGAAATAATTCTATTTCATTTTTGTTCTCTCAATCTCGATTACAATTTGGATTTCCCGATTACAAAAGAGAAGAGAATTAATGCAAATCATCCCCTTTGTTTAAAACTGGGTTCTTCACGGTGGCGATGAGATGCCTCCCTCGAATGCTTGTATCGAGTTTGCTTCTCGTTGACGATCTTACCGTCTTGTTTCACTGGAACGTGGTCTTCTCCTCACGATTTGACGCTATAGAGAACTTGCGTTACAAGTTTTAAAGAACTCTTGATGAGTTAATAACTCTGAATGAGTTTGAAACTCTATAAAAGAGTTGATTTAACCGAAATTAGTTTGTAAGCCAAGGATGAAGAAAACTCTTGTTTTCGATCTCCAAAGCTCCAGCACTTTCCCCCCAAAAAACCAGCCGAAGATCTCTTCTTTTCTGCCAAAACCCAAGGCCCCAAACTCAATTGAGTTTTCTCCTATTTATAAGGGATTAAGGGGTGTAACCGTCCCTTAATTCGCTCCTAAGTGGGGCTGAATGGGGTGTAACCGCCCCCTTAAACTGCTCCCCAAATCGTGGGGAAAATGGTTTTAAAACCATTCAGTTCGTGCTTTGAACGAGTCAAACGCCAGTCTGGGCGTTCTGAGTCCGAACCTCTGTATTTTAGACTTGAAACACAGAGTTAGGCCTATTTTTTGCTGAAAACATCATGTTCATACAACGTTGTAAATCGGAAACGTAGAGTTGGGACGTAGAGATGAACTCCGCATTTTGAGTCCACGAACTCTGCGTTTTTAATTGGAGCGTTGGAGATGACCTCTGCGTTTTGATGTTGTAACATAGGAATAACCTCTGCGTTTTGATGGCGTAACGCATGGATGACCTCTGTGTTTTGAGGTTGTAACGTAGGGAGGACCTCTGCATTTTGAGTCTGAACGCAAAGGTGAGCTCTGCGTCTTGATTTGAAGAGACCGTCAATTTATAGTCTCTTTTTGCTAGAGCGTTGCAAAGATCGTCACCTTAACCTTCGTCTTGGCTCCTTAAAAATATGAGAGTTGTCAGATTGTCACTCCCGATGTTGATTATGAAGGCTGTTGAATAGAGCTTTCATCGGTTGTTGTGAAGTCGTCAGATTGTAACTTCCATTATCGGTGTTTGATGGGGGATTAGCTATCTACAGTGATTTTTAGATAACCTATAGGTAACACAATGGAAAGTGGATTAACTTAATATGATATTTGTTCTATCTTGATGTAATAACTTATCTTATTTTCTTACTATTCGCAATTATCCATTTTAATGTTTCTTAGCATGTACTAAACATTACTACGATTATCATCTACTCTCTATTCATGTTGTTTGCGAAATGTAGGCGTTTCATATATTCCTTTTCTAAAGCAAATTGCTAAATGCATGCATATTATATATTGATTTAGATTTTTTTAATAAAAATGTCTACTTGTGCAATATATATTAGGTATGGCTAATAATCAGGCGGATAAATAGTAATGCTCCGCCAAATCCAACTGCTAACATTAACATGAACTTTACGCCTGTTCAACCATAACCTTTCTCTTCACCCCATCATACATTCTCACCATTCTCACTATCTGATGTCAATTATGATGGAATGACATAGTAACTAATGTTATATGTGAGCATGTTAAGCAGTCCACAAGGTTTACTATTTCCCACAGCCAGTTCTCAAAGTAGTGGACCTAATCAATTTTCACCAAACACTGGTGATTTAGTTGAGAATGTTATTCATGACGTTGATGGTGAGAAGCACACTTCACCAATGAAAAAGGGAAAAAAATTAGCTCATAAGAAAACGGGCTTGGGGCCAAGGTTGAACTCAAGAGGTGTGGCTAATAAGTTTTGGCTTCCAGAGCACGATGACGTGCTCATTCCTTATCTTACAGAATTAGCATTAGATGGGTTAAAGCTAGACAAGAACTTCAAGGCAGAAGCTTATAAAGTGGCAGCGATGAAAATCAATATGCAATTCAGGACTGATTTCACTCATATACATGTCATTAACCACTTGAAATGCTTGAGAAACAAATTCAATGACATGAAGGCTTGCCTTGATATAAGTGGAGCTGGGTGGGATGAAATAAATAAAATGATTACACTGGATGATGAAACGTTGAAATCATGATCTCAGGTATAACATTCAGCATCTACATTGTCATTAGTAATAAATACATTTGGTTCATAACTTATGATTATTTGTTATTACAGGACGAATCCAAATCTAAGTTCAAAGCGTACATATACAAACCCCTCCCTCACTTCAAAAATTTACAAGTGGTCATGGGTGATGACCAAGTTAAGGGTGAATTTGTTAGGCCTATGTATGCTAACATTGGGTCTAGTAGGTCCATATCTATTTCTGATGATGATAGTGAGATTCCAGAGGAGAGTGAGACTACACCACAATCTAATGCTTGTAACCAAAAACAACCGCCTAGATATAAGTCTAAGAGTAAAAACAACATGAATTCATCCTCTAACAAAAAACCTAAAAAATCAAATCGTGAAGAGGAAATGTTATGTGCCTTTGTTGAGTCAATGTCTCAGTCAATGAGAAATCAACACATTGTTCATTGGACTGAGTAGTTGGCTGCAGCGTTGAAGGAACATAGGAATGAATATTCTGAGGAATTTCTGGATAGGATTTTAGATCACTTATATAACACTGAACGTGAAGCTAGAAGGTTTTTCATAAAAGGCAAGGAAGGTCAGCAGAGGTACATTACTAACCTGATTAACGACCAAGGTTGGTTTGTTAACTAATTTGTTCGGTTTGGATTACATGTTGATGGAGCATTTTGTTGTGCATGCGTATATGTTGTTGCGCATATATCGTTTTGTTATTTGCAAACTATTAATGTTGCAATACTTCTTATTATAAAAACGCTATGACGTCATGTAATTAATGAATTAATACTTTTTAACTTTCGATGCAGGTAAGTATGGATAGGCATGACCAATGAGTTCTTAATGTGACGCCTTTGCTATTGATGACAGGTGAAGCTAATTTGTTGCACCTTTGTTGTAGGTTTTTGGTTGTTAGGTAGAGCTTGTGTAGCTCCTTGCCTTTAGGTTTATTGATGTCGGATTTTTGAGCTTGCGTAGCTCCTTGGCTTTGGGTTTGTTGAGCTTGAGATTGTTCTTGGCTTTTTTAGGGTTTTGGCTGTCAGGTGGAGCTTGTTTAGCTCTTTGGCTTTGGGTTATTTCGCCATCAAATTTGTGGAGCTTGTGTAGCTCCTTGCCTTTGGGTTTATTGCTGTCAGATTTTTGAGCTTGTGTAGCTCCTTGGCTTTGGGTTTTTGCCTGTTAGTTTGATCTTGTGTAGCTCTTTGGCTTTCGGTTTTTTTTACCATCAGGTTTTTGAGCTTGTGCAGCTCCTTCACTTGGGTTTGTTGATGTC
>BQKN01064980.1:700216-746161 GCA_022839385.1 Asparagus kiusianus | reverse complement strand
TAGGATTCCTAATCCTATTCCTAGTCCTTGGTGAACCAAACAGGCCCCCGACATTATTATAGTAATCCCCTCCCAGCTTCTGTCAGTTACTCACTAATCAGCCACTTCCTCCTCCTTGCATTATCTTAATTAATTATCCTAATCTATCTATCTATTCTATTCTACCCTTTAAAAGAGCCAGTTGCTGAAAAACTTTCCCCTCCCCAAAATAACCTTCAACCGAAATAAATATACCAACATTCCCCTTACAACATCAGCAGAAATAAAAAGCCCTAAATCTTCCTTCGGTTCCGGCTTCTCTCCGCCTTCTCCTCAGCCCATCCGATCTTCAGTTACAACTTTTAAAGATGAAATTAAATCACCAGTTCATCCGTTACCCTAAATCTTCCTTCGGTTCCGCCTTTTCTCCGCCTTCTCTCCGCCTTCTCTTAGTTCTTACGTTACGCCGTCCGACGATTTTAAGCGATAAATTTCCAAAGATGATTGTTATTGCCGTAATCATCAATTCTGCGCCTCCGCCATCATCTCCTCAGTTGTCAGAATTTTGTAATCGGTTAGAATGATTTTACTTTTTTGCTCTTCATTTAATTTTGTTCTAATTAGCCATCATCTCCTTTTGTTCTAATTCAACAATAGGTCAAGGAATGTCCGAATTAGGGCTTGCTTCAACTCTTCATATTACTCCTTTATCAGTTTCATCAGGTAAGCCATGTATTATATTTGAAATAGTGATGACATAGTTTAGGATTGATCATCTTATTTAAAATTGCGACTGGTCGTTTGAATGCCATGTAATATTCTTTCTGGTTCTGGTCTCGTAGCCAATATATCGGTTTCTCCTGCTTTAACAAGGCCACCAGAGCAGGTATTTATATTTTCTCCTCCATTCCATGGTATTTAGGTTATTTACTCTCTTTTGAAAGTGTTATTCATGTCTTTGTCTGATCAATTTCTTTCACGAGAGTGAAAATAGTTCACATTGTATCAGAACTATTGGTCCTCAACTCTGGTGCATATATGACTACAGAAACTTTAAACCATTTCAAATTGCTTTACTAGATATTTCGTTAGGGGACAGTTGATGTAGATATTGGTCCATAGAGTTCGGATGATAAATATCACATATGAACTGATAGGTTTGTCTCGCATTACCTTGCTTTTTTGTTTGTGTAATGTTGGATTATGTAGTACTTGAGTTAGTCGTCAGATTAGCCTCTAGGAATAGTTAGATTGCTGAATATTGTTGGCAATAAGAAGCAGGGACCTGAAGTTACATTCATAAAAGTTGAGCATCTGAAAGCTTGTATTTTCCAGCGTTAATTTATCTGCAAGATAGCCATGAAGATTTTTTATATTGTGGTAGATCAGTTTTTGTTAGTGTTTGTTGAATTCTGGCAACCTCTTTGAGTTAGTGGATTCTCAAGTTTTCTACATACATATAGATATACATCCAGAAGTTTGCTCGACTTGCAATATGTAAAATAATGCTTAGGGCATTGTTCCTAAATGGGCCTTGGTTTTGATTGTAAGTCTCCAATAAGATGTACTTATCCAAAAGTATGAGCAACAAGCTGTAACAAATTTAAAGTAACTGATCTATCAGATTAATTTTCGTAAAAAAAAAAATTAATATGTAACAGAACAAGACCTTGGAAACAGAGAACTTATATCCTTTGCTTAGTAAATTTTTGAGAAAACTGTCAAAAATACATAATATTGTATGAACTTGTATCTTTAAAGATATTACATTGTGTAGTACCTGATGTTAATACTTAACATATGTACATTGAAACAAATTCACTGTTTACTTTGGTATTTTATATATTTACTATTATTATTATTGAATATATATTTTATACACGATCCAACATTTAAAAATATGAAATTGGATATGGAGCAGATCGTCTGCCTTACTTGACACATTATGTGGAAGACAACACATTAAGGTGGAAATACTCAATAAATGATATTTACTTTAGTAGATCCACATGTAAATATGAACATCTTAAAATTATGTGATAAGCATGTAAAGTATTCGATATGTTGATCACTTATACAGAGGGAGTCTTATTCATTTTCTTTGATGTTTTGTGCTTCTGGTTCTTCTCTTTATCATTATTATTTTTACATATTTTAACTTTGAGTTTTTTTTGTTTGATTCGTTTATATATAGCTCTGTAAGTTAAATGACAAATCATTTCGGTCCTTTATTATTTTTCATGCTATAGAATTTCAAACTTTTGTGGACATGCTCCACTCACTGCATTACTGTATGGGATTGAACCCATTTTCTTGATGCATATATCTTGACCAACTTCGCCATGCTGTAATTTTCCTTCTTTCAAAAAACTCATATGCCCCCACTTGTTTATGTAATTCGAAATCGAATCAGGTTGCAAATTGCATAAGCTGTTCTGAGTTGATACTTGATTAAATGCTTTTATTACTCTGAATATCTGAATACGTACTGCCAATTTCTCCTTTGCTTCTGGCTTAAGCAACTCAATTCCTTGTAGCTAAAACTCAGTCTTACTTTCTTTGTATAAAACTCAGTCTTACTTTCTTTGTACTCTGTATTAATCTATGGTAATATGTAATGGTTGCTCCTTTGTACACTGGCTGAAATTACATTGACAAGGTAGCTTTATGTCTGTGGCAATTTGTGCTTTTACAGTCTCCTTTCTACATGTGCTTTGTCTTTTACTTGAATTTATTTCAAATAACTGGTTGATATGGGCAATCTTAAGTTTAGCCTTTGTACTTAAAATGCTTTGGTGTTGGCAACGATGGATGCAAGCATTAATGTGGGTTAATGTTAACAAGTGAGCAATAGAAACCTTTAACTTTTACAGAAAATGGGTTTGATGGTGGCACTAATGCATGCGAATTTTGGTGTTGGTTTTGTTCTTAGTTAGGTGTTAGTATGAATGCATAACCCTCAACCCTTATCAGAACTTTGAAGATTTGGTGGTGGAAATGTCTTCATAAGTAGATGACAGTGAGTCCTGGCTCATTGGTAAAAAATGAGGTCAGTTTATAGAAGCCCCCAGGATCAAGACCCAGCTATCAGATTAATTCTCTAATAATTCGACTTGTTATTTGGTTAATTTGATTGCTATCATTAGGTGAGGCGCGCAAGAGATTTGTATAGCACTTTTGACTTTGCGTGGTATTGTTATATGTTGAATACGTTAAGATTGCATTTCATCACTTTAGATTTCTTAGTTGTTTGAAAGTTTACTGCCCTTGCGATATATCTTTTGAACATATGGAAGTTAGTTTTGCATGCTGAATTCTACATAATTCTGTGAAGCAAAATTTTCCTCTGATTTTTTGATTTAAAACGAATTCTACCTATGATTTGAAGAAGGTTTCTTCTTGGTCTTCACTCCACTATACAAAACCCTAGCTCTAATCGTTAGTTCTACTCAATTCACCCTCTCCCCTTTTTGTTCTTCAGTCCTTTCATTTTGTTCTAATTTTGTCCTAATTCTTGATTTCCTACAGTTTCAAGCGACGAGGGTTTTAATATTCGAACAACAGCTGTATCGAGATTAGAAAGTAAGTTGAGTTGAGTTGAGTTCTGGTATTTTACATGAATTTTAGCTTCTTTCTTACGTTCTTCAGTCCTCTCATTTTGTTCTAATTTTGCCCTAATTCTTGATTTCCTACAGTTTCAAACGACGAGGGTTTCAATATTCGAACAACAGCTATATCGAGATTAGAAAGTAAGTTGAGTTGAGTTCTGGTATTTTACAGGAATTTTAGCTTCTTTCTTACTAATTTACATGATTTAGAAATTTAGGAAAATATTTAGGAGTAGAAGCTCAGAGTTGATTTATAAAAATTTTGGGTTTTTGTAATTATTTCAATAATGAGTTACTAGAGATATAGATGTGATTAGGAGCTGAGGATGAGATGTTATTACTATATTGAATTGATGAGTGGAGCTACTGTCATTGAACTAAAATCCATTGCTGGGACTGAAAATAGATTTTCCCAGCCGAGAAATTCCTTAAATTTGAAAATTTAGCTTCTCTTTTACTAAAGCATATGATACAGAAGGAAGTGAAGGTGACTCCAAAGATTTAGAAATTAGGAATTTTTTAGGAGTGCAAGGTGAGGTTTAATTTATAATTTTTTAGGATTTTTTTTTCCCTTCCTTTCTTTTTTTCCCTGTAATGTGGATGATTTCCTAGAAATTTGAAAGTAGTTATCAGCGGATTGTGGCTTAATATTTGAAAATTTTAGCTTCTTTCTTACTAATTTACATGATTTAGAAATTTAGGAAAATATTTAGGAGTAGAAGCTCAGAGTTGATTTATAAAAATTTTGGGTTTTTGTAATTATTTCAATAATAAGTTACTAGAGATATAGATGTGATTAGGAGCTGAGGATGAGATGTTATTACTATATTGAATTGATGAGTGGAGCTAATGTCATTGAACTAAAATCCATTGCTGGGACTGAAAATAGATTTTCCCAGACGATAAATTCCTTAAGTTTGAAAATTTAGCTTCTTTTTTACTAAAGCATATGATACAGAAGGTAGGGAAGGTGACTTCAAAGATTTAGAAATTAGGAAATGTTTAGGAGTGCAAGGTTAGATTTAATTTATACTATCCTTATCCAAGGTTGTAGCTATAGATTATTACTAGCTCGTGCGATTTCATTTGAAGTTAATATCGAAATGTACATAAACTTTTAGTCTTTCTATGAAATTTTGATAATGGGTGTGCCCATTTGTTATTTTTTTTAGTTGCTTCTTCAAGGAATAATTATATGTGTCATTATTAATTTGAGGTTATAGATATTACTACAGTTTATAGGCACATTCAAATGCACATAACGTCAAATAGATGCAAATATTTTGGACTTTAGATGTGTTTGATATGTCATATGTGAAAGCCTGCAAGGTATGCATCCAAAAATGATAGGTTTCGCCGTTACTCTGCTTTACTCTTTTTCCCGATCAAACTGCATATTAAGTGTCCTTGTTAATTCATTTCCAATAATTTTTCTCAATTCTGACTGTCAATGTTAATTGAATCCCTTTGCAAGTATTGCCCTACATACGAAACATGATGATAGTCATCCAACATGCACAATTTCTCATTATGCAATAGTGTGTGTGTGTGTGTGTAAGATACAGAAGGTGCCATCAGGAGAAATATATAAGCTCGAGGCATCCGAAAAGTTCTGTAAATATTTTTCCCCTTTTTGCATTTGCCTTGGATACTCGAAGTGCTTTTGATACTTTAAGGATGAGTTAGCTATTTTGTCCTACCCATCGTCCTACGTTTTCAAGAGAAATTCAAAACTGGAGGTATGACACAAAAGCTCTAACGTTCAATGAATAGTTGCAGCATAGACAATAGTTATACAGAGAATCAAGAAAGCAAGCTGAGTGTTGGCTACTACAAAATTTCACACAAGATAATATCTCCATCCTCAAATCTGAACAGCATGGAAATTGAAGGCGCATGGCATATCTATGCTTATGTTGACCTTCATAGAAATTGAAGGTGCAGGGCACATTTATGCTCCTGTTCACCTTGCCTAAATTCAATATGCCCAATTAGCTTAATAATTTGTGCCCCACATGCTTTAGTTCTTCCATTGGTTTCTTCTTTGATTACAATCATAAAAAGCCTGCAAGAAAGCGGACAGGGTGAATTATATATATTATCCGTTTTAGGATCATGACTCATTGACTCTCAAGGTAGAATCTCTCTCAAAATAGGAGCATAAATGTTGCCTGCATGAATGGATATTTTGGGTCTGCCCCTTCAATGAGAAATTATATGTACTCCTCATATTAAGTTCATGACTTGGGTGATGGAATCTCTCTTAAATTTATAGGCAGAAGATAGCTTACTGTCATACATGTTTGTATAATCAGAACGAAGAAATGTTGTCTGTATGAATGGATATTTTGGAGTGCAAGGTGAGATTTAATTTATACTTTTTTTGGATTCTTTTTTCCCTTTCTGTTGTTTAGGAGTGCAAGGTGAGATTTGAATGTATGTATAACGTGCCATGCATATCAACTACTTAACCCAACACACACCTTACGACATAATAAATCAAGCAACCGGGTATGAAGCTAAAACTGCAATCCCACAATATTAGAAACATAGAGTAACAACAGTATGTTAATCTTTTTTTATTTATATTTTATGATATTTAAGGTAAATTTAGCCTTAAAACTTTCAAAGCATAGAAATAACATACATAAAATATGAAAATTATATATTTGTGTATTGCACATGTTAATACTCAATTTGTCAACAATCCGATTAGAACGATTACCTTTTTTTAAATTTATAAATTTATAGCCCTGCATGTTACCTTTTTTAAGAGGTACCGGTTGTATGTTATGTTTTCAGGTATTCAACCAGGAGACCAGCCTTCTTGCTAGAAGTCAAAGAATATATGCTCATGCTCATGATTATCACATTAATTCTATTTCTAATAACAGGTTTCTTCATGCATATTGCTTTTCACTATATAGTGTTATATTATTCTTGCTAGATTGTTTTTTATTCATCTAAAGCTGTTATAGATTGATCTTATATGGAGTCATACATTGGGCACTTGTGTCCATATCAGTTTATCATGTCTTAGAGTTATGTGTGTATTTTATTATGGTTTAATATAAAACAACTACCAAAAACATTTTGCAAATATGGATATATGTCAATAGTGTACATGTGAGGTCCATCACATGACTAAACTTTCTCAGTTTGGATTTATCTGCTTTACACACCTTAAACTGTTCATAATTAAAGAAAACTTATGCTTGCCCTTATTGATTTGACAGTGACGGTGAGACTTTCATATCGGCTAATGATTGGCAAATTAATCTGTGGAACTTGGAAATTAGCAACTA
The DNA here is from genome assembly GCA_022839385.1 of Asparagus kiusianus. NCBI lineage: Eukaryota > Viridiplantae > Streptophyta > Magnoliopsida > Asparagales > Asparagaceae > Asparagus > Asparagus kiusianus. The sequence continues at coordinate 739,269 of BQKN01064980.1, read as the reverse complement.
GAGTTTTAACATCATTGATGTAAAGCCTGCAAATATGGAGGACCTAACCGGTATTAATCTTAGCAACAGTTTGATTTTGTGAGTTAATTTATTCTTATCAAATTCAACCATCTTTTCACCTTTAAGTGATATATTGTGGTAGATAGAGCCTTCAAACATTTGAAGTTCTTTTGCCTTGTGGGGGTGATAAAATAAAATTTGATTACATTTCCTTTCAATACAGAGGTGATAACATCCCTAGAATTCTAGCCTACACACTGTAACATATTTGCATATAGTAGCTCTAAGGGCTCTATACAACTTATTGATTTGCGACAATCAGCACTGTGTGATAACCACTCAAAGTTGTAAGTGATCTATTGTTTTTTCTTTGAACTTTATACAGTGACATGTAATTGGGTGTACTTCTTGTTTTAATAAAATGTTACTGAATTCTTATTTTGAGTTGTTTGCTTCTTTGCTACTGTCATGGCTAATAGCATGTTACATATTTGGGATATCTATTTATTTTCATTTATACTCCCAGAAACTATAATGGAAAAGTCTATAAGTATTGACTTCTATAAAGCTAAGTTTGTATATGTCTTATATTGTTATGTTACGGTAGGTTAGGCAATTGTTGTTTGTTTGTTTATTCTGACTTCTGTGGGATTAAGTTACTTTCTCAACACAGTATCATACACTTCACATAATTGACATAATCGATGTAGTACATATCAGCTTCTTCAACTATTTATACATTACGTATGTGCAAGATGACGTATAATCAAGAAGAGGTCTTCTACAATGTTTGAAGGCTCTATCTACTTAATTTGTACCAAATTAAGTATAATGAGTAATAATACTTAGTTCCGGTATATGCGGCCTCCTTCTTTCTAATTTTTACAGTTAGCACTTGATTTCTTGCAGCAATTAAGGGGAATTTACTCTTATTTTTATAGGATTTTAAGTTATCTATCAATCCAATATCATTGCTCATTACTCTGTAGCTCTGGCTTTTCCACGTTTTCTGAAATTATGGAGTTATATACAATGTCTTTGTTGAAATTTGATATTAATCTGCAGGAAGAAGTTTTTCTTTAGTGAGCATTTGATAATCTACAGTATTGTGAGAAGTAAATTCTTTTGGCCAGGTGGGCTGATGAGGTCGTTCCAGATGCTCCCTGCGTGTGCACAAAAGTGTTCCTTGATAAGCACAACATTGACTATGTAGCCCATGATGCTCTCCCGTAAGGTCATCAACCCAGTTGCATTTGTATTATTGCTGCTGTAAACTATTATCTTTAAGCATTTAGATTTTATTTATCTTGACAAGGTGATGTACAAGAAAGGGTATTAGGGAACTTTTTCTTAATCGATCACTGAATTAAAGCATATAACAAAAACAAAAGAATTTGAGAGATTATTCATTTTTAAGTTCGTAAAAATTTGCATGTGAAATAGTAAAAATAAAGGATGAAAACTGACATTCTCTCTCTCCCCCTCCCTCCCCCTCTCCCTCTCCCTTGCGCGCGCGTAAATGCGTAGACATAACAAGCACGGAAAACTAATTTTTTAATTGTTATATTGTTTATTTTTGGGGACACATTCAGCAAATTCTCTTACCTTCTTCTGATTCTCTAATTAGAGGAAAAACTTTTTTTTTACATATATATGCAGATATGCAGATGCAAGCGTAGCTGGTAATGATGTATATGAATTCGTATGTTCTTCATAACATTTATATATTTGTGGTGTCAACTAACCACGTTTCTTGTTCGTTAGCTCCTTAACTATGAGTGTTATTGCAGGTCAAAGCCATTGGTAAATTTAAGGAAACAAAGCACACAGATTTAATTTCTACATCTGATATTATAATGAGGATAGTCAAAGATTACAATGATTATGTCATGCGGAACTTGGCCCGTGTTTACACTAGGAAGGATCTTGGTGTCAGCTATGTAAAGGCACGTGTACTTAGTATATCTATATTCTTATGCTATCAAATTTAGAAGAGAAAAGTAGTGGTGGACAAGATACTCTATGTTAACATGTGAGTCACTCATCTTTTTAGAGGGATTACCTAAATGTATGGATGTTAATGAGAGAGTAAGGTACATCATCATATTGATTAACCCATAGATGCATTTTCATATGAAAAAACTAATTTCCAGCTTTGTTCTGAACTTTTCTTTTGTCTTTTGGTTCAGTTAGTAGCAGAGAGTCAGAGAATTCTCAAAGATCCAAAAGCTATCATGCCTGTAGCATTTGTTTCATTTGACTCGAGATGGGCTGGCTGCTATTCGTGCTCAAACTCAGCAAAGTATGAACCCAACACGTTGGTTAACTTACTGGGCACCAGAGCCACGCGATGTTTACTGGAAGAATCTAGCTATACCATTTGTTTCTCTCAGCATCAGAAAACTGCTTATATCATTATCTGTGTTCGCTCTGGTATTCTTTTACATGATACCTATTGCTGACGTGCAGTCACTAGCAAATCTCGATGGTCTGAAAAAGGTGGCTCCTTTCCTCAGGCTTGTGATAGAGCTGTAAGTACTTCTGTCTTGGGATTTTAATAAAATGATGAATAGGTCACTAACTTAGTTTACTTAAGCAGGGCAGAATGCTTGTTCTTTTTCTGATTTTATAATGATATCTGCAAGTTGTTATGCTCCTAATCTTAATTCATATTAGATGAACCTTATTTTTGACTCAAGTATCAATTTATTTTAAAATTGCACATTATTGTTGTACGTGTTTCTGAATAAAGTAAATCATTGATGAGATAGATGCAATTGATTCCAAGCGAGAAAACCTGCAAAGGGAGATGGAACGGCGGATAGTAACACAACATATGACTTGCATGGATGTATAACATCACACTCAGTCTTCTGATGATTCCCAAAAACATCTGAGAAGAAGCTTGGTTATGTTCTTGTTATCGGAGCAACAAAAAAACAAAATGCAATTGACCAACCTTTAAGGAGAGCTGGACGGTTTGATCGTGAGAATTCTTTGGGTGAACCTGATGAAAAAACCACTGCTAGAGATCCTGTCAGTTATTACTCGAAAATGTAAATGTGTGTTTTGGAGAGAGTGGAGTCAATGAGATATAGTTTTATATAATAATTATGTCCTTCTGAACTTTTAAGTGTTTCATAAAATTACAAGCTGAGTATTGCATGATTGCAAGGTTAGGTGATCAATGAATTCCTATCGTTCAATTGCATTGCAAATGAGCATGGTTTTGGTTGGGATATTCACATGAGTTGGAAAGAAAAAAAAATGAAAATATGTTGTTTGTCTAACTTTGTTTTGGATGAATCCTCAGGTACAAGTTCATGTGAAAATAAACTAAACAATATGATGCTTTTTGCTTTATGTCATGGTATCTGTAGAATTTGATTTTCGTTCAACTAGAGTACTACCTTATGTAGAGTATACAATTAAGTAATTAACTATGATTTAAATTTATCTATAGGGAGGTTCATGTTTTTATCAATCTATTTCCAAGGGTTAACTTCATGACCGATATAATTCATCAATCTAAAGGGAAACACAAAGTTCAGAATATTTTGCTTGGATTTAAAATCCACATCTTCAAACAATACTTTTAGATATATTCTTGTTATTGTATTTGATTGATCAATCAACTTGTAGATACAACCACTCCAATATCGCATAATTGATCTTTAAATATAAACGTATTATTCAAACATTTTTAATTTTTAGTTTATGTTCATATATATTGTGTACATTCATTAAATTTATACCAAATCTTTTCATAAATATAATTATAATTAAAATTAATATTAAAAATTTTACCACGTGCATTGCATTGCATGTGCAATCTAACTAGTTTCTTAATTAGTCCAAGTCATTTTCGGTAATAACAACAATAAAACATAACCCCCCGATGGAAACCCAAACGGAACCTTCACTTATTAACTCACCCCGGTGAACTTAATCCAACAATAACCGCGGTGATCGGCGGTGAGCATAACAGAAGATAAGAAGATCAACATCGCATCGCATCGAACTGTAACTCTCTCTCTCTCTCTCTCTCTCTCTCTGTTAGGATGTGGAATTCTCAGGAGGAGAAGGATGATGAGTTCTACGAATCTTTGGATAGGATCTTGTCGTCGTCGTGCTCGTCGACGTCCTGCTCCGACGATGACGGTGGTGGCCACCGCCGCCGCATCCCGCGGTTCCCGCCACCGTCGGCGACGTCGTATGATGTTTGGATGGCGCATCCGGCATCGATCGAGGAGCGGCGGCGGCGATTGCTGCAGCAGATGGGGCTCATCGGCGATCCCGCGCTCGCTCGCCGGAAATCGTCGATCCGGTCGAGATCCGAGGGAAACTGGAGCGCGGACTTCGAGGATGCGAGATCTGTTCCTCAATCGAGATCCAGTTTCTCGGTAGATCTGAATAATGTGCATATTCTTGAGCCTGGTGCAGTTTCGAAATCTTATGAGGAATCGGATGGTAACAGTCATGGTAACTTTAACGGTGACGTTGACCTGAGTTGTACCATTAAGAACCTTGATAGCGGCGAGGAGTTCATCGTGAAAGAGGACGGGATGTGGAATAAACCCAGAGAGATAGGATTGGGGCGGCAGTTGACAGTGGAAGAGTTTGAGATGTGCGTTGGTCGATCTCCTATCGTTCAAGAACTGATGAGACGGCAGAATGTCGAGGATTCTAGTAGCAATGGTGGTTCCAGTAATGAAAATGGTGGCTTGAGGGCGGGCCCTGGGGCAAATGTGGGATTGAGGTGGAAGAAGAAAGGGGGATGGCTAAGGAGTATAAAGAACATTGCTGGAAATGTGGTTGCTGGGGGTCACTATCGAGATCGCCGGGTGAGAGATGAGAAGGATACTAGCTTGGAGAAACGAGGAGTGAGGTTGAGCTTGGCGACGGATGATAGTCAAGATGGGGGGTCACATTCACTTCATCAGAGGATTAGGGTCCGACAGTATGGCAAATCTTTCAAGGAATTCGCTGGTCTTCACATGACTCAAGAGATTCAAGCTCATACTGGCTCAATTTGGACCATTAAGTTCAGCTTGGATGGAAAATATTTAGCGAGTGCTGGGGAAGATTGTGTTATTCATGTTTGGCAAGTTTCGGAGGTCAAGAAGAAAGGGGATTTGGTAATTGAGATAGGGAGAGGGGAGACTGGGTCTTGTAGCCCTTTTTTTAACGTGAGTAGAAATGAATCACCGGAGTCGGCATTGGCCTTAACTTGTATCAAGGGGAGCCATTGGGAGAAAAAGAGAAGAGCAAGGTTGTCGCATAGCCGGAAGTCAGTGAGCTCTGATCAATTGGTTGTACCTGACCAGTTATTTGCACTTGGGGAGAAACCGATTTGCTCTTTTAATGGGCATCTTGCTGATGTTCTCGATCTATCATGGTCCAAATCAGAGGTATTTCTCCCTTTTATAGGTTTCTTGTTTGTAGTTCTGGCTTTGACTATATAGTTGCTAGTAAAATGCTAAATCCATTTAAAATGTTGCTTACCTTCATAAAACCTTTTTGGTATTGAAACCATATCAAGCAGCTTATTACACCGGTTAGCCTTTTCTTTATACATATGATGAGGCAGAAAAGACATAGTGACGAGAGAAAATAATGAAGCACATATGAAGTGTGTACGTTGTTTTTAACAACTAAAAGAACCTATTTATGTATTTAAGATGATTGGTAGCGAGATATAGGAAGAAGAGAGATGATATAGGTACGCTTTTTGTTGATATAGAAAAACTTGTGGTTGTCTGGAGAGAGATAATGTTGTGAGTTTTAGAAAAGAAGAAAAAATCTACTATGTATATTGATGTGATTAAGGATTATGTGCTATATATATAATCAGGGTGAGAACCAGTGGAGGAGAGACAACTATTTACATCAAGAAATAGCTTTAAGCCATTATGTGTTCTGCCTTAGTTATGGATGGACTTGCTAGACATGTTTAAGATGAAATTTCGTAAGGACAGACATTGTTAAAATATCGAAGTTCTGCAGGTACACTAGATATCAAGCAAGCACACAAATGAAGTTTCAATTTCTTAAACTAACCAGACAAGACATCTAAAATCTCTGAACTATGTGAATGCTCTTAATAAACTCTTAAAAGTCGATCTAAGAAATATGCAAATTTATATGCTATGATGTTTAACATGTAAGAAACATAGGCAACGGTGAGCAATCTAACAAATGTGTAGAGAATACACATAGAGACATATCTACTTCAAGTTTCAGTAACATAAATCAATTAATTAATGAAGGTTATACCTAACAGCACGCGTTGTTATTGTTTTCCAATGCTATGAGCATTATATTAATGGTTTCTTTGACATACTTGCTGGAAATTTGCTTTTAGACAGGGAAACTCAATATCAACTGTAGGGACATTTTTTTTGGGCTGATTCTAGGAGTAGAAAAGTTTTAATGACTGTTTGGAAACTTTTAGGGGTTGTTCATAAATTTTGTCGGTTGTATAGTGTTGGTCTCTAGTAGCACTGACACGGGTGCGGACACGGACATGGATACAGATACGGATACGGGATATTTGTAAAATGTAGGATATGAGGACATGGCTATGTGTGTGTAAAATATACATTAGATCAAATATTAAATTAAAATACAATAATATCTGTATGTTTCTTTCTATTATCTATAACAATTAAGAATCAAGTTAAATAAAACTAAGAATAATGTTTAATAACAAAAGTTTAGTCTTGATCGCATAGGATAATACAATGGGTGTTTCTCAAATATTTAAGTAATGAGTGTTAGTTTTCAGGTTCAAAAAACCGATTGGTTTTAAACCCGATATTACTAAAGAAACTAGTATATCGTATAAGTAGGGGTGCATTCGATCCAGATATAGCTCGAATATGATGCCTAGCATATCCATATCCGCTTACCCATCTTCGATATGGATACAAATATGGATAAACCTCAATAAGAAACAATCATAACCATATCCGTTAAAATTGGATACAGTTACGGATATATTTGCAGATATATAAGTGAATATGCATGCAGATACAAAACAGATATGAGAAAACTAGATTGTAATGAGAAAAACATAGTTCATGTGATACAAAAGAGTTTGTTAATATGTTAATTGTAACTAAAAAGTTAAGATTAGACATCTTGATTATCAAAATTACCATAAATCCATAATCTAAGAATTAAACTATCGTAAGAGTATAACTAATATGTATTCGGATATTTCGGATATGGATACAGATATTTCAATATAAAACTATATCCGTAACTATATCCTATCGGTTATAAATTTGAGTAACCATATCCGTATCCTAACAGATGCAGTTACAGATATTTTCTCGGATACGGATTTGGTTTAGCACCCCTACATATAAGTAATGGGAAAATCGAATTTTGCTTTGAATCACCTATGTCCATGAATCCGTGTCTAACATATAAGTATTGGGGAAATCAGATTTGCTTTGAACCACGTGTTCATGAATTCGTGTCCGACACGGACACGACACCCTAAACATCGTGTCCAAGCATTGTTTTAAATATCGGCCGATAATCGATATTATCGATCGAGTTATCGGATTTTTGAGCTCTTCGCTAGGATAAGTTGGTTGTGTAATCGGTTATCGTTTTGGAGAGATTATCGGCGAGTTATCGGCGTTATCAGTACTTATTGGTCGATAAGTAAGGTTAAATTATCGGGATTATCGGCCAGACATTTTGAGTTGAGTTGTTGAGTTTTTAAAACCCGACCCGACCCGTTTTGTTAATAATATGAAACTTAAAACCCAAAACTTTGTGAATCCGACCTTCAAACCCTAACTTCGTCTCTGGCGGCTGCTCCTTTTCTCGTTGGACGCTTCCTCTGTTATCTCCATCTCATGTTCTCTGCGCCTCTTCGTCGCTCGCCTTCGGGAACTTCAACTTGAACTTTATCGCTCGTCTACCCTCTGTCAACCATGTTTTTTTGTCCAGAAACATGACTATATACACATGCTGTGAGCTTTCCTTCTCTTGTAATTCCTTCACGCACACACTTTCTTTTTTGAGTAATATCAGTTCTATAACTATTCTTTTATCATACTTTGCTTTTCTGTTTTTCCTGTAACAAAGACTTATATAAAAAATTAGTGAATAAACTATACATAATTTGCTTTTCTGTTTTGGTATGTTTATATTTCATTAAGCATGGTTAGATTATATTTTTTTAGTTATATTATATATATACACCATCCAGTATATTGCTCCGATAAATACTACTTATCCCCGATATATCCCTGATTTTCGCTATCCGATAAGAAGTTTGGTCGTCCGATAAATCCCTGATAACCGATATTTAAAACCTTGTGTCCAAGTAACCTAGGTTAGTCTCAGTTGCTTTAGAGCATGTTTGGCAAATGGTCCAAGTGACTTATAAGCCACTTTGAGATGTTTGACAAGTGCTTATTTTGGCGTATAACCCCACTTATATTTTGGTGGATTATAAGCCACGATGTTTGACCAAGTAAAAGACATACATACCCCTCATCATTTCACAAAATTCCAAGTAATGCCCTATTTGGTGGATTATAAGCCATGTTCTTTTTAGTCATTTCCACTTAAGTTTACCAAAAACTATGAATTATAATCCATTTGTGAACGATAATCCAAGTGGATCATAATCCAAAGTTGCCAAACATGCTCTTAATATTTTTTAGAATAGGGGTTCTGTTTGGGCTTGGCTAAGGTCGGAGGGGGTTGTGGGCAGTTGACATTTGAAGAAAAAAAAATATATGAAGGTTCTGGAGAAACAAAAAATGCTTGTAGCAGTCCTGTACGGAGAAAGTTTGGGATAATTAGAGCAAAAAAGGGTCTATCATCTATGGTGCGGAGAACAAAAGATGAAGCAAGTTCTCTTAGGGGGAGGGGTGGGAGCAAAAGCCATGTTGGGATTGGCCTAGCTGTAGTCAACAGAAAGAGATAAAGGTTGGGGATCTTCTTTCAGGCTGAGGAGAGTCACGTTCATCAAGATAAAGACATGAACAATATGAGCGAGAAGGTAGACAAGATTAAGGTTGACACCGTAAACAATTCTTGTGCATTAATTGAAATCTCATAAAAGTGTTTCACCAGTCTCTAATCCTCAAATCTAAAATACGAAAGAATTTTATGCCTCCAAAGTCCTTAAACATATAGTATCCACAGAGTAAATCAAATTGACTCGAGCACAATTAATATAAACTAAGACAAATAAATTAAATTGACGAATACCAAACATGAGTCAACTAAACTGAACTTCCATGACTCACAAAAATTAAATGACTTAATCAAGACTAAATCAAACCCTCTTTCTTTTAGACCCTTTTGAAGTCTTTGATCCCTATCAACTCTGAGCGTAGCTTGAAACTTCATCTCTGATAAATAAAACCGAAAACAAGTATCTAAATACAGTCTGAATCCGATCGACCATGCCAACATACAAAAAACCTCTGGCAGCCTTTATTTATTGTCAAAAATAATTTCATTTTCTAGGTTTCCTTGATCATCTAATGTCGGGATGATGTTTGTTGTAAATACAATAGATTTAGAATAGCCATTCTGCTGAAATATGATGCCAATTGTAAAGAATTTGGATTTGGATAATGCTAGGAAAGACTTGTTATGGGTTCAGATCCTCCACGTTGAAAACTGACTTGTTATGGGGTTAGATCCTCCACATTAAAAACTAGATGAATTCTTCGTTTCTAAGGAATGTCCAATTTGATATGCATTGGAGTTAAATCTTTCTAATCACTTCGTAAGAACATGTAGGGTGAACATACAACTTATCAATTCAAAATCGTTCAGTCGAACCCTCACCATCACTTGGTCATTGATGCTGAGTTCTTGGAGGCACTTATGTTTTCCTACCCAATTTATACAAAAAGAGAGTCTAAAAGTAAGAATTTTTACCATGATTATTTACCATTTACCGTTATAGATGTAGTGGAAAATTAGTACTATATTATTATTATTGTTATTATTATTATGGGAAAATTGTGTCGGGACCCCAAAAGCAAAAACTTTGTGTTGCAGCCCCTTCAACTTTCCCCCATGTGGTTTAGCCCCTTAAAATATGACATTTTATGCTGCAACCTCTTTTTATCAATTATTACATGCCAACTAAGCTAAAAACCTTAAAATATCCTTATCCCCTCTCCTCAAACCCAACGCTCTCTCATCTCCTCTCTCTCTCCTCTCTCTAAAACCAAGGGCTTTCTTAAGCTCGTTGCCCTGACCCTCGCCCTCCTCGCAGTCGCCGCCTCCACTCAGGCCCCTAAACCTCCCCTCGAGTTCGCTGCCGCCTCCCTTCCTCTCCTCCGTCCGACCTCATCGCTGTAGCTCGCCGTCGCTCCCTACCTCGTCCTCGACTATGCCGGAGTTCGCCGCTATCGCTCTCCGCCTCGTCCTCGAGTTCGTCGTCAACGTTGTCGGTAGTCCCGGCCCGATTCGACTGCATGTCAACTAGAGATCAAGAGCTGTTGATATCAATGCTAGAGAAAATAGCCTATGTCGAGGGCTTCATAGTTTTGAATGAGCAGTCTCTTCATAGCTCATGCATTGCTTTCTCTTCCTTGCTTGAGTTCATCACTCAGCTCAAACAGGACAGCTCCAAAGTCTACTACTGCATTGAGTTTGCTGTGCATGATTACCAAATAAAAGAAACTAATATGGATTAAGTGTGTAATACAAACATAATTTCATTCAAATTGAAAGAAGAAAATGAGCTGAAAACATTTTTATTTTTATTTTTTGGACTTCAGGTTGTGGAGAACTAGAACTAACACGCGGTAGGTTAGAATTAACATGTGGTGAGTTAGGACTAACACAAAAGCCCTAAGAGTCATGGATTAGAACTAGAACTAACACGCGGTGAGTTAGGACTAACACAACAGCCCAAGGGTCATGAATTAGAACTAGAACTAACACGTGGTGAGTTAGAACTAACACGCAGTGAAAGGTAACATGAATGAGCAAGAATCAAAGTCCAGTGAATCTTAGCAGTTGGATGACATTGAGCAGTGTTTGGTCCTGCTCTCAACTTAAATCAATGCTTGCATATTGGAAGAGTATTGTCCATTTGAGCTTTTGTTGCACAACCGTCAGCAAACATTTTAAAAGAATAGAACTTCTTTGATAAACTGTGAATCAAACTAAGTTAATGTCATTGTAAACATGTTGAAATGCTGGCGAGATTGGAAGCGATACCACTAAAATTCCAGTGAATTGCAAAATTTATGCCAAGTAACAACCTTTCTTGTGTTAGTTCTAACTCACCGCGTGTTAGTCCTAACTTACAGCGTGTTAGTCCTAACTCACCGCGTGTTAGTTCTAATTCATCGCGTGTTAGTTCTAGTTCTAATTCATGGCTCTTGGGCTCTTTTGTTAGTCCTAGCTCACCACGCGTTAGTTCTAACTCACTGTGTGTTAGTTCTAACTCACCGCGTGTTAGTTCTAATTCTAATTTATAGCTCTTGGGCTCTTGTGTCAGTCCTAACTCACCGCATGTTAGTTCTAACTCACCGCGTGTTAGTTCTAGTTCTAATTCATGGCTCTTGGGCTATTGTATTAGTTCTAACTCACCGCGTGTTAGTTTTAACTCACAACGTGTTAGTTCTAACTCACCGCGTGTTAGTTCTAATTCTAATTCATGGCTCTTGGGCTCTTGTGTTAGTCCCTAACTCACCGCGTGTTAGTTTTAACTCACCGCATGTTAGTTCTAGTTCTATTTTTCACACTATCAACTAACAAATATGTAGGGTCCTTTATTGAAAAATTTCAACATGAAAATATGAGTCACGAAAATCAGGATATCACAAAAAGGGACATAAAATCGAATACTGTTTATTAAAATTAAATCACATGTAAATACATGTTCACATCATCACCAAAAAATGCACAACGGCACAAGAAACAATATCTAAACACCTCCAAAATCTCAGTGCGTAGCAATGCTTATCAAACTAAACGACTTGCTAATCAACAATTTGAATCGATCCTTGGGCTTCTGCTTCTTGAATGTCCTTGACAGCTTCAAACCTTCATCGCTAGCATCGGGGTGGCCGCCGAGCACCGCGATGCGGAGCTGACGGCCGTACTCCTTGAAAGCTCTGCGGATGACAGTGGCGACCAGGTCCTCGGAGTCGACGAGCAGTCGAATCGGGCCGGGACTGTAGAAAACATTGACGGTGAACTCGAGGGCGAGGCGGAGAGTGACAACGACGAACTCCGGTGTAGTCGAGGGCGAGACGGGAAGCGGCGATGAGCTACGACGACGAGGTCGGGCGGAGGAGAGGAGGGGAGGCGGCAGCGAACTCTAGGGGAGGTTTAGGGGCCTGGGCGGAAGCAGCGACGACGAGGAGGCCGAGGGATGAGCTTGAGAAAGCCCTTGGTTTTAGAGAGGGGAGAGAGAGAGAAAGAGGAGATGAGAGAGCGCTGAGTTTGAGGGATTGAGGAGAGGGGATAATGACATTTTGGGGATTTAACTTAGTTGGCATGTAATAATTGCTAAAAAGGGGTTGGAGCACAAAAAGTCACATTTTAAGGGGCTGAACCATATGGGGGAAGTTGAAGGGGCTGCAGCACATAAAGTTTCTGCTTTTGGGGCCCTGACACAATTTTTCCTATTATTATTATTGTGTTACTATATGTATATGGTAAATGGTAAACAAATAGGGTAAAAATTTTCTACTTATGTTATACATTATTTACCATAGTGTAGATAGATGCTATGCGGATGTTGAAGTATATATCTATTGTAGCAATAGTTTTGGTTACTAACATGAACCTGTACTCTTGTACTTTGTATTAATTTTTGTACCAGGACAAAATAGGGAACTCATACTAGGAGTTCATTTTGTTGGCTAATTTCTCTTCTATTCTACTATTTATTTATTACCTACCGAGGGTGAAAGGAGGAGTGGGGAAAGGAAGCAAAAAGGTTCACCTTGTTTGGGAGTTCTTTTTAAAGGAAATGGAAGTGCAGGGAGGTGACAAATTCACCTCACTAAACTTCCAATCAATATGATTTGATTTACCCCGAAATTGGGGCGTAATGGAGGTGAAAATTTTGAAACATTATGGTATGAATCTGGCGGCTAATGAATGATTCCCCTCCATTCCCTTTATCAAACTCCTCTTCCCTTTCTTTCACTTCTCCTTCCCTATTATCTCTTCTCTTCTTTTCCCTTCCCCTCCGTTAGTAAACTCCCAAATATAGTGTAAATTGTAAAGTAAACACATAGGCGAAAATGCCATCACTATTTCTATTGCTCGGAAGGAAGTCAAGGAAATGATGCAATCTTGTCAGTACCAGATTAATTGTGTTACCATGAACCATGGTTTACTAAATTTTTTTTCTCTCCATATTCTAGTGTTTCCAGTGGTTGCATTTCACAACCTGGCTTGACCTCCTTACGAAGTATGAGCACGAGCACAAAGGTTCCCAGGAAGTGCTACACATGAATTCTATAGTTGAGAAATAGCAATCCTGACATAACCATTATTGATGGAATATTTTTTAAGACCCTCTTCCTTTATTTTGGTTTTCTGGGAGAAACATGTTCTTGTTTAAGTTATATCATGATTTCCTTATGTGTCTTCACAACTTCTACCAAGTAGGACCGGAATGTGTGGGGTCGAGTTCAAGTCAGGTTCAAGCTAATTGACTTTTGTGATTTGGCTTTTTCCACACCCAACCCACGTGTGGGTCCCCATTGTTTGATTCATACCAACTAGGAGGCTAGAAGGTCAACCTCTTGACTGGATGTTTGAGACATATTTGCATCATATAATTGTAAATCCCCACCTGGTAGAGCCGATGCATATGAACATTCTTCAACCAATATGTAATCATTAGAAGAGAAAGGAAATGGTTTTAATTTAATTGAGAAGATGATCTTTAACAGTGCTAAATGGAAGAAAACAGTTCATGCCGCCAACTATAGAAGTTTGAGACATAGTCTTGTCGTTCTTGTGGAAAAAATCATTGCACGAAAACAATATCAGATAGCTGGCATTTTCTTCAATCGAACTCACCAGAGACCTATGATTCTATAGAGTTGGATTACACTGAATGAGACATACGCTCAACTGCTAACACTCAAGTCATATAACCTGTAGACATCATATCAGCAGTATTTTTTAGAATTCTGTGCACCTTCAGCTCTAGTAGCATTGATTTGTTTCTGTTATGAGATCTTAACTTGGATCTGTAACTATTTGCTTGTTTCAACCTCTCTTGTCTACCTACCCACAAGTGCATGCTATGGTAATCACATCATGCATCTTTGTGAAAGAACTTTTTAATTAGTGTATTTCTTCTTGCAATCTTGAGATAGGCTCAATTCAAGCCGAACCAACATGTCACACTCTACTGTAGGATAAACTCAAATGCTACTACCCATTAGAAAAGAAAAACATTTCAGAACAATTGTTGTTCTTGCTTTCTTGGGTTTCAAAAATTCACATTTGTAAATATAGTTCATGTTTGTATGTTGTGTAGGTGAGCCTCACATGAGCTTCAGGATTATAGCAAAGAAATTAAAATTAAGAGCAATTAGTTAGGTGGTCTTTCTCACTTGATTGTTTTTGTGTCCTTCAGATTCATGAATGAATAATCTGTAATTCCAGAAGCTAAATGCCTTTCTTTGAACAAAGGTTGTAGCCTGGCCTTGAATCTACGACCTTTCATAATGTGATCCCTTTTTTGCCCGCTGCAATATGTTCGTTATTAGTTATTGCTCTTACTTTGCATACTTCATGAGAAACAAGTTGTTGGGGTATGTAATTGCAACTGTGCATATCTGTATATCTACCAAGAAGCATTCTAATAAACATGGTATTGTATTACAGTATTTGCTTTCATCTTCAATGGACAAAACAGTTAGGCTGTGGCACATGTCTAGCAATTCTTGCTTGAAAACTTTCTCACACAGTGACTATGGTAATTATTATCTATTCTGTCTGAAACTCATTCCTCTCTCTGTTAGCTTGTTTCTGAGATACAGTATAAATGATGCCCTATTCTGATGCAGTAACATGCATCCAATTCAATCCAGTTGATGATAGATACTTCATTAGTGGATCCCTGGACGAAAAGGTCCGCATCTGGAGTATCCCAGATCGACAAATTGTGGACTGGAATGATCTTCATGAAATGGTTACAGCTGCTTGTTATACACCAGACGGGCAGGTGTTATGTTTGATTTAGTGATGATTTTCAGCCTTTACTTTGTAACTGTTACAAGTTTGAGAGTGTATTTTGTTGAGTTCTATTATCCCTATTTTTTACTTTTTTTCTATTTTTTCCTAGGGCGCACTAGTGGGTTCACATAAGGGAAGTTGTCATCTTTATGACACATCTGGTATGGGACCATCTCTCCTCTCTCTCTCTCTCTCTCATATGATTTTACTCTATAATTTAGAACTGAAAATTTTATTCCTTACCCAGATAATAAGCTCCATCAGAAAAGTCAAATTGACTTGCAAAACAAGAAAAAGAAGTCCAGTCATAAGAAAATAACCGGCTTCCAGGTACTTTCAACTGAGATTCAACCAGTTCTTTACAATATAGAATTATCTTTCCTCAGGTCATTTTTTTTCTTCACATATGAAAATTCTCAGCTGTTAGAAGCTTAGAACTTGTATGTAACTGAATATCGTTATATTGCTGATGAGTTTCGTTGAACAGTTTGCTCCTGGTAGTTTGTCCGAAGTCCTCATCACATCTGCAGATTCCAGAATTCGGGTGGTTGATGGTGCTGAGCTAGTACACAAGTTTAAAGGTAAAGCGTACATAAATATCTGTTTTTTTTGTTATGTGATGTTTCCTCTTTTTCACTTTGGTGATTGTCCACAAATTTATGATTGTGCATGTTATAAAGACAAACTAATAGCATATTTTTCTGGTATGAGTGGAACTTGAGTAATTAAAAAGTGAAACAGATTATTTTTTTCCTTCACTTTTCTGGGTTAGCGTTGCTTTCTGTTTTCTTTCTTCTGTGGTTGGAGGGACATTTTTATTATATGAATTAGGGAAGGATCTCTATATGCACAGGTACTTTCGGCAAGAAATTTGGGGGCACGATATGGGCATTTGATGTCAGGTTGGTTGAATTGAAATATATGGTGCATTGTTTTGTTCGCTTTTCAGGATTATGCTCCTTAACCTAACCGGTCTTAATTTTTGTGGCAATCATGAGTTAAGAATAACGTGATCCTTGTGCAACTAGGTTAGTTCTGCAATCATGGCTCTGGCTATCATCATCAAAGAACTAAAGTATTTAATATCACAGATTTAAAACAAATTAGTACTAATTAAGGTCTAATGATTTAATGTTGCGACCTTTATGTAGTTTTATTTAAATGTCAGGGATAGTCTGCTAAAAAGGATCTCTTCTTTACATATTATTATTTTTCATCTTGCTATTTAGAGTTTTACGCGATTACACCTTTAAGAACACAAGTAAAGTTGATGATCTTGTTCCTGTCTTCTATGTATGAATGAGTAAAATAAAATAAGCATGATGCACATGGTTATTGCTAATTGTGCAAAGTGAAAAGCGGAAGTTGTTCAGGTAAATACATTCTTCAATAGTATATTCACTTTCAAAGTCATGCATGGTAGCAATATAAAATCAGGCACAGTGGGTAGTGTGGTCCTAAGCTAAACCTTGTAAACATTAATCCATAATGCCTTTCATATCCTCTTAGCCTTTATCCTACTGTAGGTTTTACAAAGAAGAACTCCCAGTCCCATGTGACAATTCTATCCAGAAGGTATGCATCACACTTAGACCATGTCCTTCTGCAGTGCTCAAGGTCAACAGAGTAAGGAACAACTTTTAATCTGTTATGTGCCCAAACGATTATGTAATCAATCAGTTCTTGCCAGTATGACGGCTGCCTAATAACAATATTAAGCTAAAAGTCTTGAAAAAATGAGCACCTAAAGGAAAAAAAACCATATGCTGATAGTGAACAGCTGTCCTGTTTCTCATTTTCCATGCCAGTTACTGTTTATTTGTTACCTGCACCTGCTTTGAGTAACAGGCAAACTCCTGGTCTTCTGGTTTCCTTGACCACTTTTCGCCCAAGTTATTTTATTCTTTTCACCTGCCTCGTGCAAATCCATTATGAAAACTGTTCATGTTTGAGCCATACTCTATTTCTCCTAATCTGGAATTTCTATGCTACCGAGTACATTAGCGGGTATGGGATTCACAAGTGTGTGCGTGTGTGTATCCCTATTTCAGGGTGGGGGGGGGGGGTGGTGGGGGTGGGGGAAACAAAATCACGCACAAAGATTATCCTTTTTTTTTTCATTTTCTTTTTGGTTCTTTTGCATTGTGGTGGCCTCATGCTAGATTTGACTTATGTTTTCATACTGACTTAAACAAAGTGGGATTTAACTTAGAGTGTGTTTGGTAACTAAAGTGTTTTTTTTTTAAAAACACCATACCATGGTGGTTATTTTTCAAACGTGTTTTCAAAACACCATTTTAAAAGTTAGCATATGATACACACCTAACCAATTAAACCTTACTCTCGCCCGTTGCCGCTCCCCACCACCAACCACTTGTCGGCTATTAGTCGTCATCGATCGCTGCCGCCGGCTGTCGTCTGGCCGGCGGGCGGTGACAGTCAACCACCATTCGGGAGATATTTTCAATCCTATAATTCAAATGATAGTAAAAAATTCTAATACGTCACCACCATCATGAAATAATGATGAATAATTGTTCAACATGTTTTAATGACATTGATAATATATATACATTAGGCTCAAAATATATTTTAGTGACATTACAATATAATATACATTAATTTCAAAACACATCCGATATTACCCACCACGATCGTTCCACATCCATTGGGCCAAACGATCTCGAAACCTTGACACCTCACGAAGGTGCTCTGGGCCGATTGACCGGTATGGTTTGTTGTTCTTGTGCAGTCATGTCATCTTCTTCAAGCTCCACATCTTTATTTTCAAACTCGATAAATAATGGATCTCCAGAATCATGCATTCGAATCACGTTGTGAATAACACAACATGCTAATGCTATATATTTTTGTTTTCTCAAACTATATGAAGGCATATCTCTTAAAATTGAAAATCTTTTTTTCAATACCCAAAAGCATCGTTCTATAACATTCCTTAATGACGAATGTAAATAATTGAATAGTTCTCTAGTACCTTGCGGTGGAAGATTATGCCCTCAATAATCATTCAAATGATATCACTTTCCACGATACGATGAAAGAAAACCCGACATATTGGTATATCCAGAGTCAACCAAATAATACTTTCTTGCAGGGGCATAGGGAATTTGTTTGCGGGATTGCTAATACACTAAGAAAATTCTTGAATCATTTGCACTTCCTTCCCATCCACGCATAATAAATGTGAACCGCATATCAAAAGAACAAGCACACGTCATATTCATTGTCGGTACAATTTTCTTTCCACGATATGGAACTTGACTATCTTGCGGCACACAAGCTGAAACATGAGTTCCATCTATAGCCCCTACACAATTCTATCATGTTATATATATGTGTGTGTGTGTGTGTGTATATATATATATATATATATATATATATATATATATATATATTACTATTAGGATGATAGTAAAAAAATTCACATACTTAATGTAGGAAGGCATATATACATACCTTGAAATAAGGATAATACTTTGTGGTATATGATATCTCTGTTGGAGTTGCATTGTATGATGGAGGGACGATCACATATTTGGTTAGAGAGCAAATTGCATAAAGGACCTTCTTAAAATATGTAGAGATGGTCTCTAATAAGTGCTGAAAACGATCGCAGCCATACATTGGTGTTCATTAGGAGAAAGCACAAATAAAAAGATTGCTACTTGTTCTTGAATCGTCACGTTTCTAGAATGTTTTAATTTTTCAATTCTCTTTAACTCTTCACAAAGGTTAATAAATGCTTCTTTTTTCATTCGGAAGAGGTCAAAACAAGTACCCGGGTGACCACCTAGAACCTCAATCACCCAATCATGCCCACATAATTTTGAAATCCTTTGTGGTCGAGGCTGCTCCATAAAAGATCCATTGAACTTCATAAATGCATGAATGGTTAATAACACTTGAAATTGCTCCTCATCTGAATTAGAGTCTGATGATAGTTGATAATCATCTGTATCTGTATTATCATCCATACCTACAAAAAACAAATAAAATTATAATTGAACACTATTGCAAACATAGTCTTGCATAATGAAATTTACATAAGGCATGAAACACATGTTAACAACATAAACAAGTATAATACCAACAACGTTATGGAAATACAAATATATAGGTTCAAAAACTAACACAAATACACCCAAAAATCTTCAATCTACTAGAACACAAGCATAATTTAAACACACAAAAGTCCTTGACCTACTAGAATCAAACATATAGAAACACACACAAAGTCCTTGGCCTAATAGAAACAAACACAAACATAAACAAATACAAATTTCTTCGAAACAAACATAAACAACATTAATGTAGATTTAACACCCAATCCTTCTTTCTCTCGCTAGGCATGGCTAAAAACATGGTTCTCCATGATGAATCATCATGCAAAATATGTGTGGCCTTGGAAAACTGAGTTGAGTCAACATCGGGTAAAGCACTAAGTGCAGTGATGCACTGAACCATTCCTTGTTCTTCCTCAGAGCTTCTTCCTCTCCCTCCACTAACATGGCTATCTGCAGTAGTCGAACTCATTTTCCTCTCCCTCCACTCCATTTTCTTCCTAGAGTTTTCTCCCATCGAGGTTAAAGCTTCAACCATTGCTAATTGGATTTGCTGGTTCAACGTTACACATTTGTTTGCCACTTTTGCCTTTTTCTTAGCTCGAGATGACTCAACATCTTCCCCATCTTCATCTTCTTCTTCCTTATCATCTTTCACTAATGGTAGGACTTTTAGTAGAGGGATGAACATGATCACCAGTAGCAGTTGTATCACCAAAAATGATGTACAACTTGTCATAACCTTTGTAACCCTTCTAAAATATCTTGCGTACTTGTGCGTCTACGTAAAACAAAAAACAATAATGCATTCAAACTCACATAATAAAACTAATAAAAATCGCATTATTCAATGAGTATTACTGCATACAACTTAGTCCACACATCTTCCGTTGCAGATATTTGACCGGTGCTCGCAGTATACCCAATTGTCGTATCCGTCAATATAATTTTCAAATTTCTCCATCTTTATCTCAATTGGTTAAACTTATTTTTCATTTGGTCATGAGTGTATTCTCTCCATGTCTTCTTTTTCAACTCATGCTCCATGAATTTCCAAGAGGATCTAGTAAATGTAGTTGTATGCCTATTTTCCTTTTTCACTTCTTCCTCCATCAAGTCTATGAAATAAAGCTCCACATTTTCAGACCAAAAAACATATCCTTGTGAAGGGGAAATCTCCACCACTTCGTTAACATGACGATTTTTACTTGACATCTATTACATTCACAACAACATGAAACCAAAAAGGCTAATCAAATAAGAGAGTATAACTAGAATCAAATAAAGCACAAGCCATACAAATAGAGCATAAGCAATTTTTTTTTAAATTTGATTGAATGCATGTATATATAACTTGCACGCTAAAAAGACAACAATTGAAATTAGACCATATTGGATATAAACTCTAAAAGTTATTGAAAAAAATTAAATCCTAGAAACAACAGCTACCCAGTTACATATTTTATCCAAGTAAGAATCTCCTTCTGGGTTTTTTCTTTCATGTAATTCAAGGAACATTATACATGAAATTTCGATATGGCATGTTTACTCTAAAAGTAACAACAAAATACAAAAAATATAATTCTATGACCAAATATTAGAGCAATAGAATGAAACCTCATACTATGTAACTTCTAAAATTATGAAGAAATAGAATCCTATGTTCCAAAAAAACAATAACTATAATTACATGAAAAATAGTTAAAATCTCCATTTGGGTTTTCTTGTTTCCGTAATTAGTAAGAAATACTGTAAAATTTCATGTTGATATGTTTACTCTCAAATTAAACGCATACACAAATGGTAACTCTAGAACCAAAACATAAGAATTATTCCTCTACAAACTCAAGCAAATTATTGACTAAAAATTATACAAACAAATCCACAAACAAAAACTACTAAGAAAATCTCAAACAATCTACATGAACATAGATTAGCAAAAATTCAAACCCATCAAGTGAAAAAGTAAAACCTTTTATGAAGTGTACAATATATTGTTTATTGAAAAGATAAAAAAAATTACCTCTCAAATTTTCAGGGGAAGAACAATATATTTATTGGTGGTTGGGCGACGTGTTGGGGGTGGCGATCGACGGGTCGGAGCCTGGGTGACGGGTCGGGGGTGACGATTTCGGTGTGGCGGCGATGGTGTTAGGGTTGAGGGAGAGAAAATAGGGGTCGGTGGCTGGGCAACGGGTCGGAGGCGACGATCGACAGGTCGAATACTGGGCGACGGGTCGGGGGCAGCGATTTCGAAGTAGCGGCGGTTGAGGGAGAGAAAAGGGGGTCGGTGGCTAGGCGACGGGTCGGGGCCGGCGATCGTCAGTCGGAGGATGGGCGACGGGTCAGGGCCAGCGATTTCGGAGTGGCGGCGATGGTGTTAGAGTTGAGGGAGAGAAAGATGATCGGTTGGTTTGGGGGATAAACAAGCCACGAGAATCTCAACACCTAAAAGGTGTTTTGAGATAAGTGTTAGATTTTTGGGTTTTGTATATGATCAGCTCAAAAAAACACTCTAGTTGCCAAACATGTTTCATAGATTTTTTGAAAAAAAGAAACAGAAACAGAAAAAACACTCCAGTTGCCAAACGCTCCCTTAACATTTCATGTTTAGAAATGTTATCAGTTAAGAGTACTCGTTTAAGAAATTTTTTATTTCCCAATGGTATATGCAAAATGACTGTTTTATTGGTCTCTTTGTCTCTCTCTCCATTATTTTTTCATCCAGATGATAGAAACTAATCCTATAAGTACATTATGGGATACTTGTAGCATTACTCTTTCATGTTAGCAAATCTCCTATTAGGACGAGAGGGTTCATCTTTAATTGATCAGATTACATAAACCCCTTACGACTTTCCCGCAAAGCAGTCTAGAAATAACTGTTGCAATATTAACAGAAGAATTGGCAGTTTGTGAGGAATCACTTCACCTTCTTTTCTTTTTCAACTTCTGCTAACTCGAATTCACCTAATTCCATTTTATGTCTAGAGAAAATATGAATGCATGTACTATTATCATTGCCTTGTATTATGCCAGCAGTTTCTTAGTTTAGCTCCCATTATGTGAGACACAACATTTGGCGTGATGCCTATCAAAGAATCACTGAGATACCTATGAAATCCTACACAGGTGCTTGTCGAGTGCATTGAGTTGATTGATCGTGATCTCCTCTTGTTTCATTTTTCCAGGGTTTCGGAACACAAGCAGCCAAATTTCAGCCTCCTTGACAACAAATGGAAAACACATCGTATGTGCTAGTGAGGACTCTCACGTCTACATTTGGAGACACGATTCTGATGCCCAACCAAACAGAAGCAGAGCAGTCTCTGTAACGCAATCCTATGAACATTTCCATTGTCGGGATGTTACAGTGGCTATTCCTTGGCCAACAAAAACTCAAACAATCCAGAGCAATTCTCACGACAGCTCACCCTTGTCATCATCATCATTCAATGCTAGCATCAACCCCTTTGGTGATAGAATCACAGCAACTTGGCCTGAAGAGAAGTTTCTTACTCCTCCACCAGACCCTAGCAGTCTCAGCAGCAGCATTGATCTCAGTAATGGGGTGATGCAATTGAAAAGGCGGTCCGCATGGGGGATGGTGATTGTTACTGCTGGAAGAGGAGGCAAGATCAGAACATTTCAAAATTTTGGCTTTCCGTTTTAGTTTGGAGGATGGAAATTGCTAAGTAACTGTTAGTCTGGTCGAGTCGCTGCTCATGCTCTTCTTGTTTTGTGAATAGATAGATTAGTATATGGTGACTGGTGAGTGATTGGAACTGTTACAAAGATATGCATGTTGCTATTCAACTTGGGGAAAAAAAATTCTATAGAGGGTCCTCTGTAGAAAATCATATAAGGAGGTAGGAGAATCTTACAAGTCTCTCAACTCTGAACTTAGGTAAGGGACTCTTTGATCCCTATAAGATTTTCTATAGAAGGCCATGCTTAGGATTTCCTTTTCCTTCCAATTTTTCAAAATTGGTCTCATTTGCAGTGCCGGGAATTTCCCAGCTCCAAAACTTGACACATCGTTCTATAACTGCAGGGGGCTTTCTACCAGCGAAGTGTAGATTGAAGAGGATGCTTAAAAGCCTTATGAGACCTCAGGTGAATTCGTTTTACAAGTACAACTTCTTACTATAATTTTGGGGCATGCAGTTTTCAGTGTGCCATTATTTTTTGATATTCTACATTTGTTTTTTCTGTTTATATTGTTCATGTAAGTATAACATCTTTAATGCAATGAAAGAAGTAACAGTTTCTAGGGAGTTTTGCCTCTGTTCAGTGCCTAAAGTAACGTGTTTCTCAAAGCAATTAAGAAATGCTTGATACATCAATAAGATTGTAGGCAACAGACAAATTCACATAGAGAAACTAGGGTAAGACCAAGTACAATTTTACTAGGAACTTATATACCCTCACTTGTTTTTGGCAGCGCTTATATACCCTTGAGTTTATAAAATTTGGACTTATCTACCCTCATCTTTTTGCAGCACTTATATACCCCAAATGTTTTAAAACTTGCACTTAAATACCCTATAGTTCTTAAAAGTTGCACTCAAGTACTCTTAAATTTATGGGACTTACACTTAAATACCCTCAAGTTTGCATAGCTGAGGGGTATTTAAGTGCAAATTTTACTTTAAGGTATTTAAGTGTAAGTTTTAAAAACATTAGGGTATATTATTACTGCCAAAAGAAGTAAGGGCATATAAGTGCAAGTTTTAAACACTTTAGAGTATATAAGCGCTGCAAAAACAATTGAGGGTATATAAGTGCAAAGTAGGGAAACTATAGGGTATTTAAGTGCAATTAAACCTATAGCAAACGAAGGAGGGTTTTGTTGATATTTGGTCCTTTGCATCTCTAGTTTCCTATTAGTTATTTCAAATTAGTTCCTTTTTTTAGTAAAATGGTGAGTGACTACCCTTGTGTTCCGTTGATAAGAGTTTAACGAAACAACTCCAAGATGACAATAAAGAAAGTAAAAAAAGCCACAAACAAAAGAAGACTAAGCTAAACTGTGGCAAAACAAAAAGAAAACAACCCGACTATAATCAATCACAAAAATAACGGAAGAACAATCGTACAAAGCTTAATGGAAGACTATCAACCTTTATTTCAAATTAGTTCCTTGTGTCGATAAACTCATGAAAAAAAACTAAAAGAGTTTTATTGTTTATTTTGCTTTAGGGCACAGGAGTACTACAATTAATAGGATGAATACTTGGGGTGCATACAAAATATCCATATTCAAGGAAATATCCGAATTTGTATTCTTTAGGATATGGATAATTGGATATGATTACTAAAATCTATAACCAATGGGATATAATCACAGATATGGTTATGTAGATCTGAAATATCGAAATATAAATTGGTCATACTATTGCAACAGTTTAATCCTTTGATTAATGGATTTGTGGTTAATTTTGATGATCCAGATATCTCATATTAGCTTTTCAGGTATTACAAACATATTAATGAACTCTCTAATATCATATAAACCATATATATATTTCCAATACAAATTGTGTCCACATGTCGATCCGCTTATTTATTCACATGCAAATCCATATATGTACCCGATTTTAGCGGATATTGATATGAAATTTTCATACCGAGACATATATGTATCCATATTCGTGATTGATAAGTGAATATATATATGGTAAGTATCATATCTGAGCCATATCTGGACCGCATGCACCTCTAATGAATACTCATACAAAATGCTTTCATTCATTGCCTCAAACATATGATACATTGTTTAATTTTAGCATTTCATCTTCTTTGGTTTGTAGAGACATACTCAATCAAAGAAGCTACTTGATGATGCGTGGTTAAAGTTGATGCTTAGCAGTGACGGTGAGATTGAGGACCAAGAAGTTCATGCAGGAAGGCACCTTCGAACTGCTGCTCTAGCTCAGGTACCTAATTATAACCATATGATCAATGATACTTGATAAATAACAAAAATGATTATTCCTAAGTACTGCATCTTCAATACTTACTCTGAATGGAGGTTGGTCATGTTTCTTTATTTTTCCTAAAGATTGTACACTTAATAATTAATTTTATTTATCCTCTTCTCCACACACCCTTTTCTAGTGCAGGATGATTCTGACCCTTATCACTCAAATTTAAATTGTAATAACACACAAGTTGATCTTCTTAACTATCAACTAGTGTTTCGGTTTCTATGACAAGTAACTGTCTCAGCTATTCTAAATGATGGAATTGATGACAATATTTCCACTGGTGCTAAAATGTGTTCCCTCTTCTGTTGGTGCCTCTTTAAAGTTGCTCTAGGCCAGCATTTAAAAGATCAATAAAACTGTTAAAATTCTCTAGCCTTAATGATATATATTTTTGATTTCTCAGGAACGAGTTGCTCCAGTGAAAAAAGACAAAAATCAGAGGAAGGAGAAGGTAACTGCTCTTCGTAATTACCCTTTTAACTTGTATTTTATTTTAGTCATACAATACATATCATTTGCCACAAATTATTTATAATATTTTATCATATGGCTCTTCCTTCTACTATTTTAGGTGATAAAATGATAGCTGAAAGATATTTTGCTTGTATGGTTTGCAGAAACAGTTGCATATAGCTCTAGCAAAAGAAAGTTGGATGAATTGACCATAAAAAAACATCGAAAAAAAACGAGATCTGGAGAGTTATGGCAACTTGTTGAAAGCTGTACAGCTTGTTGCTTGTTTCTTAGACCAAAAGTTCTGGATTCAGAAGGAATCACTGAGGATCTAGCAAGTTATACTTTCCTTAGTAGCCCATGTTTGAGTTGTTTCTTTTTCTTTTTTCCATTTACCATATGGTTCTCGAGTAAAATCTTTTTGGAATTATACAGTTAGTGAATGGTAAATTAAACATTATTTCGGCTTTTAGAGGGCAAGCTTGCCGAGGTGCCCCACCATCATGCATGCGTTACTTTCAAGTGCAGTTCCTATCAGTATTGAAGCACAACAATAATTGCACCGACAACAAATAAGGACCATTTATGATATTGTTGTTTTGAAACTACTACCCCTATAGTTTCCTTATTGCTGATGGGCTCTCTGGGTTAAATTTTTTGGCTCTTTTACTCTTGGTGAAGGTTTAGGAGTTATTGCCCCAGCGCAAGATTAGTGAGTCTATTTAAGGGTAAAGGAGCCAAAAGTTTAACCCAGATGAACTACCTGCAACAATGAAACTACCCAGTAAGTTCAAAACAATGACTAGTACAGGAGGGTCTATCTGCCACTAATCCTTTCTTTATTCAAACTGCTCCGACCTGGATCTCCTTTGGTCTTTTTCGAAAATGGACCACCAGAGTCGGCACCAAACCCACAAGCAATCCGAATCCTGCTACTCCGCTCACCACACAGGCCACCAGAATCATTGTCCTCACCCACCCGTTAACCTTTTGCTGGTGTAGCCGCGGTGATGGTAGGGCCCACTTTGGTGTAGTCGAGTTCTTGGCTACTGGAGCTCTGTTGCCACCGAAGAAAGCCACCGTTGCTGGAGAGATTGCTGCAGTTCCATGGTCGTTGTGAGCCGGACTGTGCTCCGATGGTTCAGTGGCTATAGACTCTAGACTTTGCAGAGAGATAATTGAGAAGATGACGGCTACTGCTAAGGACATTTTGTGTTTGTGGAGAACTCTCATCTGAGTTCTCTTTGGCTTTATCAGTGAAGGAAGCTGAAGCTTTTCTACTTGTCATGCTCTGGCATTGATTAAGACATCCTACCTAATTAACTTATAGTAGATGCTTAAAGTTTGTTGTTTCCATAATTGATATCAGCAGGGCTAGACTGCGATTGCCTTTTGTTTTGCTTTTTAGATCCCCAGAGTTCAAAAAGTTTGTCGGCTGGATTTTTACCTAGTGAATTATTGAGACTGGATTCGTCTTCCATTAATAAAAATTGCAATCTAAATCTAAACCTATCAGATTAAAAAAAAAAAAAAAAGCCTAACGCATAATCTTATCCACTAATTTATTTTCTTTTACCTTCAGCAGAGATATTCTTTGTATGATCTCACACAATCAATTGCGAGAAAATCATGTAAGAGTAAACCGTTTTAATGATCATCCTGTCGATTTTTTTCAGTGGAGAATTTCTCTGTTCATAAATCATCATGAGAAAATCATGTACAGTAATCGACTAGTATCCCATGTTAGCCATCGATGGTTGGATCTACTACCGGATCTTTCCACTCAGAAAAATTGTAAAAGGAGCTTTTTGATGAGTGAAAAAGACGAAAAAAAGAAGTTTTTGAGTGGGTCACACCACACTTTATCACCAAAAAGTTCTTTTCAACAGTGTAATGCACCAGGTAGAAGAGCAATTTCGAAAAGCGATATTTGACCTTTTACCGCTAACACTGTGTATGGATACTTACAATTTTTGCTTTCATGACAGGAGAATCTTAGTCAGGATACTCAAACATCCAAGTTCAAGTCACCCATAGAGGAGGACTCAATCCTTTTAACAAAAATCTCAAAACCTTGAAAATTAAGGTCCACCTAAGACCGTTGAGCAGGGAGCATATTCACACAGCCGTTGTACTGAACCCAGTGGAAATAGATAAGTTAGATCATAGCTTAATAAGTAAATGGCATTTCAACCCAAACAATCTTTATAAAAATTTTATTATAAAAGCCCTTAATTTGTCGAGATGCTATGAATTTCTTGCCAAGTAACTATTTTCTTTTGTTTATGCTTATGAGATTGCATTAAACTTTACTTGGTATCAATTGGCTCCCCACACCCTCGTTTACTATAGTGCGGTCTGAAGAAATGGTGAGAGAGTATAGGAAAACAGCAAAAGAATCAGCCAGGCAGACTGGAGGTCGACCGTCACGGTCGACCGCGAACGTGCACGAAGGCCAGTGGGATTCGGAGTTGTAGGCGGTCGATCGTGGCGGTCGACCGCGGGGACCCTGTAGGCGATTATCTCTCGGGAAATCAGTTCGATGGACCGTCGCGATCGACAGCGAGTTTGACTGTAGGATTTGGTTCTCTGTCGGGGGTGTTCGGTCGACCGCGAGCTTCGTGCGGTCGACCACGAGGCCTGCGCGGTCGACCGCAGATGGATTTTGGGCCGGGCCTTGGTTTTTGATCCGGTTCGTTTCTGAGTTGATATATAACCCTAAACCTGATTAATTAGGGTTAAGCAAAGACGATTTTGAGAAGTCTTTGGAGAGGATTGCTGCATCCAATTGTGGGAGATTTGTGAGAGATCTAGAGTTTTGTTTTAGAGTTTGATCGGTGAGATTTATAACTTTATTTGTATTCTCTTGATTTCTAATAGTAAGAACTCCCCCCTCCTTTCCCGTGGACGTAGGCAACTTGCCGAACCACGTAAATCATCTGTTCTTGCTGTGGTTGTGATTTACATATTGGTTGTGGTTTATCTCTTGGATTGTTCGTGTCGCTCCTCAAAGCTTCCGCCACGCGCAACAATTGGTATCAGAGCTTCAGGCTTGTTCGAAGGATTCGGTGAAGATTCTTATTTGAAGAGTTAGATCGACAATATGGGAGATGCAAGCAAATCAGGTTCGTCTCTTACGAAGGCGATACAGAGTCTGAGCATTAATAACACGAAGATTGATGTTCCGAAGTTTGACGACAAGATCAATTTCGGATTGTGGAGGTGTCAGGTGATGGATGCCTTGGATGCACAGAATTTGGAGGAAACTCTTGAGTTAAAAGAGAAACCCGCTGATATGGAGGACAAGGTTTGGAGGAAGATGAACAGTAGAGCTTGTGGTGTTATTAGGTCATGCTTGACGTCAGATCTTATTTATAATGTTATGAACAAGACGTCGACGAAGAAGATGTGAGAAACACTCAATGAGAAGTATCTTACGAAGAGTATTAAGAATCGACTTCACTTGAAGAAGAGGTTTTACTAGTTCAAGATGAAGAGGGGAGTTTCTATCAGGGAGCATGTCAACAATTTCACTAAGCTACTTTCAGATATGACCAATGTGGACATCATAGTTGAGGATGAAGATAAGGCGATGTTACTTCTGTGTTCGTTGCCCGAGGATGATTATGGTATGTTCATTCTCACTATGATCAATGGAAGAACTACAGTTAGCTATAAGGAGGTGACCTCAGCTTTGGTGAATTATGAGTTGAGGAAGAGTGATGATGAACCCTCTGAGAAGATATCGGGAGATGCATTAGCTGTTAGAGACCGTGATCCAAACCGTCGCCAGTTCAATCGCTCAAAGTCAAAGAATAGGAGTGCCTATAAGAGTGTTGGTAGAAATCAATGTCGGTATTATAAAGAAGAAGGACATTAGAAGAATTACTGCCCAAAGTGGAAAGAAAAAACCGGGAAGAATAAGGGGAAAGCTGCACAAGCTTCAGAAGTGAATATTGCAAAAGCTATTGGTGAGCATTCAGATTCAGATTCTTCAGGCTATTCATGCCCTATATTACCGTCGGTTTGCTATGCGGATTCCACGGAATGGATGATGGATTCGGGAGCTACATATCACATCTGCCCTAAGAGGGAGTGGTTCTCTAGCTTTGAGGAGCTGAAAAGAGGGGATATTGTGCTTATGTGTAATGATCACGTATGTCCTATTGGTGGTTTTGGTTCAGTCCGGATTAGGATGCATGACGGTGTAGTGAGGGAGTTGAAGGAAGTGAGGTTCGTGCCGCACCAACTTCACCAGTTTGTCAAAAATCCTATAAGTATTATGGTAATTTATTCTAAATAGAATGAGTAATCGTAATAAGGTGCAAAAGTCACTGACGCACCAACTTCACCAGTTTGTCTCATGATTTGAACACCCGAGAGAATATCAATTTCAACCGAAGTTTCCACAAAGGACCTTGGACGCATTCGTAGTGGTAGCCGTACTAGCTCCAATAGTTGGTCCTACAACCAAAACTCCCCTATGGAAGCAAATAACTAGCGGGACGTAAGGGTAAAATCCATACCTGCAGATGAACCAGCATTAACGGTTGGTTCTGCAACCTCTACACTTGGGCCTACCGTGCGTTACAACGTTGGTCGAGCTTAAAGTAGACTCCAGTTAACGCATGAGTATAAACTGTGTTCACGCCGATCAACACGTTACAGCGTAAGTCAACGCCGATCAATGCATTGCAAGGAAGGTCAACGCCGGTCAACGCGTTACAATGAAGGACGACGCCAGTCAACGCGTCGATAATTTTGCCAAATAAGGCTCATGATAATACTCAATTTCAAATTAACCCCGGGGAGCTTAATCACAATTCAGATTTAAACTCCCAATGAAGATGATCAGTTCAACGTCAATTCAACGACATGAGCTAATTCAAAAATAACACACCAACTTTAGTTCAAGATTTCGACGATGGTCAGACGATAAACATAGCACCAAAAGAATTTCGGCTATTCGATAAAATACTGAATAGACTGAAAGCTAAAGAAGTCTAAGAATTGAAGGTTGGGCCCATCATATCCAAAGTATTTCAGCCTCCTTTATAAAAAAATAAAGCTGAAACACTTTGGAGGGGGTATCTATAGGCGTTAAAAAATACTCATAGGTTCCTGTGCACAGCTCAAAATAAAGAGAAGGAGATGAATGCTATTATCTGAGTCAAACGGGATTATCCGTGCCGTAAAAGAGCTAACGAGTGCACAAAGTAAGTCAACAAAGCGTACGAGTCAACAAAATGACGAAATGCGTAAAAAAGCGGAACAATACCAAAACAGAAAAGCCCCTGACGGCCGAGTCGCATCAAAACGACTTGACCAAGGCTAGGTGACTCAGCCAAGGCCAAATGCTGAAAACACGTTTTCTCGAGATTTGTTAGTTTCAAAGCCTCCCAACTACTTTGATATCATCTCTAAACGTGGTTAAATGATTATTAACTGGGGATAAGGTCAAATCATCAATTCCTATTCTAAAACGTCGTAACTAAAGCCTATAAATACAACCCTATGGTCCTATACACAGGGGATCTGAAATCTAGGCGAGGTATTGTCCCTGTGAAGAGTAAATCATGAATTTCAGAGAGGATAACAAATCTTGGCGAAGTTCTTCAGCATAAAGAATGAGAGTTTGAGAGATCTGAGACTCATTCCCCTTTTCTCCGGATCAAACTTAGTTTTGATCTCGAGAAGAATAGTAATCTCGCTTGGTCGAGATTATTTACTTCTACGAATACTTCCTTTATGAAGTAAGAGCATTGAATTTTCGTTCTGTTAACCAGATCTGATCTGCGGCGGTCCACAGACTAACGCATCCCCGGCACAGGTAAAGATTCTACGTAAGCAGCGGGTGATAAACGTCCTCTGCGTGTGTTTGAAGAGAGTTGTAATTTTTATTTTATTTGTGTAAGCGAGAAGTCTTATAAAAAAACTAACTCTTTTGAATTTATTGTAATCGATAAACGTGTAATGGATTCGACAAATAAACCAACTTTCGACGCAAACAATGCTGGAACCAACTTTCGACGCAAACAATGTCTCCAGCAGTATATGAGATTGCAATTAATTACACGCCAGAGCAGTGGGAATATGCATTCTTCCCTGACATTAGGTACTGCATTCAATCATTATGACATTTTGCAGTAGATGTAAACTCTCTGGCATATATGTTAAGTTTCATTTGTATAGGTTAACTATAGCTAGTAAATGTTAACTTTTATCATTATGTGTTAGTTTTCGGATTTATATGTTAACTTTCACTCTTAACGGTTAAGTTTTGTAGTTACGTGTTAATTTTATTATATATTGTATGCATCATTCTTTTTATTGTTTTGATGTTTGCAGATATGGTCATGTGACATCTATTATCGTAGAATCCTTTAACAACTGGATACGTGAAGCTCGATTGTTACGTGTACTACAAATAGTGGAGCATATCCGAAAATAAATTATAGTTTACATGAACAACAGACGCATAATGACTGATAAGTAGAGTGGTTATCTTTGTCCTAAAGCTGAGCAGATTGTTGGAGAAAATACGAAAAAATGATATACTTTAGAGATTAAACAATCTAGAGATGATATATTCGAGGTGCAATCATATAGAACTACTCACGTTGATTTGGAGAAGAGGACATACACTTGTTGAGCTTGGGACGCAACACGTATTTCTTGTGTGCATGCTTGTGTAGTCATTATTTATACGAAAAGAGATGTATATCAATATTGTGATTGGTTTATGTCTGTAGAAGCGTTTAAGAAGAGCTATGACGAAATACTTTATCCCATACCAGATTATGAGAAGCGGAGTGTATCCAACACATGGGCTGCATATAATAAATGTCCAACCCATGGACTAAAAGTAATGAATGTCCAACATATGAACTGCACATAATAAACGTCCAACACATGGACTGATAGATAAATGTCCAACACATGGACCGAATATAATGAATGTCCAACACATGGACATTTATCATCCAGTTTATGTGGTGGACATTTATTATATGCAGTCCATGCGTTGGACATTCATTATATTCGATCCATGTGTTGGACATTTATCTTTATGTCCATGTGTTGGACATTTATTATGTGCAGTCCATGTGTTGGGCATTCATTACTTTTAGTTCATGTTGTTGGCCCTTTGGTTTTGATGATGAGTCGCCAAACAATTTACAGCTAATTTGTTTTCTAGTGGTTGTTGTTTATTTTTCCTTTTCAGGACATCAACTCATGGTGAAAAGATTTCTATATCAAAGAGTTAAAGATGCAAGCTTATATATGTCAATCACCTAGGTATAAGAGAACTTTGTTTACATATATGGTATGATTTTATTTAAGCTCAAGATATATACACAACACAAGTTTGTTTAAATGATTTTTGTTTCAAACCTCATTTTTTGTTTCAAACCTTGTTAGACTCATTTTCTTTTCATGCTTACATCTCTATCATACTTCACAACATACATAATGTACTCATGAAATATAAATACAAGTTCATAAGTTATATTTCAATTCTTATTCTTATGAAAAACAGGTTTTTCCATACACTGTTCAAAAACAGTGAGCTTTTGCAAAATAATATTGCATTTCCAACAATTCCGTTTCAAACATGCTTATTCTCTTATTTATAAACTTTGCCTAAAGTTTCATATTTGTTGGACAGCATTTGCTATTTTTTACATATCTGAAAATCCATTCTTAAAACAGAAGTTTTCATGTTTATCTGTTTTCGATCGACCGATCGCGTCTCTGCGGTCGACCGCAAATTGTCCAGAGACTATACTCTGGGTTTCAGCCTATCGAGGTCGACCGGCCATGGATCTGCGGTCGACCGCCAATATAGCCGTTGCACTGTAACGGTCACTTCCCAGCTTTGTTTTCTAATGGGTTTTTGGTCTTTCTACTTGGGTTCTTACTGATGTTTTGGGTTGTTATAAATACCCTACTGCTCTCAACACTTAACCTGTTCAAGAAAATTAATTACTCAAGTTTACAAAGTGTTTAAGAGGTGTTTAGTGTCCTGTTTCAAGCCTTGTTTCATAAGAGCAGTTTTTCACAAAGAAGAAGTCTTGAATTCAAATTGAGGAATCCATCCTCATCATTTCTTCAGCTCTTCTTGATTCACTGAGAAGTTTTCTAAACTCATTCCTATAGCTTATTTTATTTCACTTTCATTTGATTAGCTATATTTATTGAGTTACAGTTATTGAGATTCATTCACTATTGTCACACACACCTTTTGAGCTTAATATTTTCATACTATATAGTGTGGGTTGTGGGGTGTGATTTAGTGAGTGTGAGCTTCATTGTGTTCTCACTTGTTATTTAAGAACAAATCATTGTATTTAACCTTTATTCGTGAGGATCACTTGTAATACACTTGTACACCGAGAGAAGTGTGAGGAGAGAGAGACGGGGTCAAATCCAAGAGGAGTGGCGTCGATTGACGAACCTAGGGAGAGGTTGTAATCGAGCACTTGAGGAGGAGGACACGGGCTAGATTCCTACACTTAGTGTGTAAAGTGTGATTGTGAGTGATTGTGTAGTGTGAGAGTTTTCGGTGAACTTGTAAACCGAGTGTGTAGAAGTTACGGCTTCCAAACCGGATTGTGATAGTGGATATCTCCTCGAGGTGAGGAGCGGGGACGTAGGTCGTGGGGACCGAACCTCGTGAACATATCGTGTGTTTGTGTTTTGTTTGTCTCATAATTACTTGTGCATAGTCTTATTGTTCTTTTGCTCATATCTATCTCTTGCAAGAACATATTGTTCAACATAATTTTAAATTAGCCGTTAATTGGAATTAGATTAGCATAAGACCCTAATCACCCCCCTCTAGGGTCTAACAACTGGTATCAGAGCTTGGTGCTCTTTGATTTAAGGACTAACCGCCTTGAGTTAAAGATCCAAGTTATTGTATTTGTGCTAATCTAACCTTAATTATATTGTGTCTCTTGCATTTCATCATTATGGATATGAATGATTCATCTTGCTTAGGATATGCTATTGATATTGCTCCTCGTTTGGATATTTTTCCCTATGCTCAATGGCGTATTAGATTCAAACTTTTCGTTCAATTTAATCAATTTGATTTGTGGGAAATTATTGAGAATGGCTGTGTTGTTCCCATTACGGAAAAATCCAAATGGAGTAAGAATGATAAAAGATTGTTTAATATGAACAAGCTTTTGTTACAATATTTGATTGATGCTTTTCACTCATCATTTTCTAACAAATTAGCTAATTTTGATAGTGCTCATGCTTTATGGAAACTAATTGAAGCACATGAAGGGAAATTGGAGGCTATTCAACAAGTGTTGGAAAATTCCGCTTTGAGTTCTAAAGAAGCCCCATCTCCATGTACAATACCACTAGGTGATAACCCTAGTGAGGTATGCAAGCTTGATAACGATGATACTATTACTTTTGATGAACTTGCTCTTGAGTTTGAAAAATTACATAATTGCTATATTGATGT
The DNA here is from genome assembly GCA_022839385.1 of Asparagus kiusianus. NCBI lineage: Eukaryota > Viridiplantae > Streptophyta > Magnoliopsida > Asparagales > Asparagaceae > Asparagus > Asparagus kiusianus. The sequence goes on along the minus strand of BQKN01064980.1, from coordinate 704,044 downwards.
CAAGAGTAAGTATACAAACATGAAATCCATTCATGAAACTCTAGCAACTAAGTTTAATTTCATTGCAAATGAAAATATCATTCTTAAAGAATGCAATGAAAATTTGAAAATTGAAAATGCTAGTTTAGTTCATGAAAAACGTGATGCTATGTTAGAAGTAGAAAAATTGAAATCTATGATGAGTAATCTTGTTTATCCTACTTCTAGTAGTAATGCTTGTATGCACAATGATGAGTTGAATCAAATGAGAAAAAGAATATCTACCTTAGATTCAACTCTAAACACTTGTGTTGATAATAATAAAAAGCTTATGGACCTATGTGCAAAGTTCAATATTAAATCTTCTAAGAAACCTATTTACTATGCACATATGTATGACAAAATTCAAAAATGTTCTATTTGCGGTCTTAAGGGCCATTTAGCTCAATTTTGTCATAATGCACCAAAAATTGATAAGCCTATACATGATTGTGCATCCCATCAAGCTTCATCATCACATACACATGTACACACACATAGTGTAAATCATAAATATGCTCATGTGTACAAATGTGATTATTGTGGTCGTTTTGGTCATTTGACCATGTTTTGTTTTGATTTGAAAAGAAATTCTCGTTTGCAAAATAATTACAAAGGAAAATTTATTTTTGCAAACAAACCACGTGCATTTCACTTTGGTCAACGCAAACCATTCAAACCTCTACATTGCACAAATTGCAATCGTATGGGTCATGTTTACAACTTTTGCTTTGACCGTATCGGTGCACAAAATACGCCTAAGCGGGTTCATAACCCTAGGGCGTTGGATTTAAATGATAGGGGTCATGTCCCTAATCCTATTGGTACCAAAAACATTTGGGTACCAAAATGTACTTAATTTCAAAATCCTAAATAACATTAGCTTTAGTTGTCTTTGATTTTCATGGCTTCAAATGTTATTTGAGATTAATTTTTTTAAATAAATTTTTTTTTTGGGTTTACATATTGAATATATTTACTGATATCTTGGACATATTATTAATATATATATATATAAATATTTGAAATTATTTAAAAATAAAACAAGCTTTTTATGTCCCAATTTGTTTCTGAACCTCTTGCGGTCGACCGATCGTGGATCTGCGGTCGACCGGATGAAGACTCGTTTCTTGTTTTGTCTCTGGATTTTATGCAGTCGACCGCCGCACCCAATGCGGTCGACCGTACAGGATCAATTCTGAACTTAGTTTTTCCATTTTCTATTTCGGTTTTGGGTTTCGGTTTGATTTCTTTTTGACCCGAATTGATATCCACCATCTATTATTAGCTTGAACGCATCTGAACCATTGCCCTCTATTCTAAAAGAACCCGATCCCCTTTCGTTCCCAATTCCTTCATCAAATCCGATCTCCCAGTTCTCGCAGTCTGCCGCCGTTCCATCTCCGGTCGCCCGTGTCTGGTTGATTCTTCTTCTTCGGACTCCTCATTGTGCTGGGTACATCCTTCTTCAATCTCCTTAAGTTTCTAGTTTCTGTTCTAAGTTTAGGATTTCCTGATAAATATGCCTCCTGTGAAAAGATCTAAGTCTGATAGTGTACCATTTCCTAATGCCGATCATTATGAAGATTATCTGAGAAATACCCATCTTATTCCCAAGTACAGGGAGTTGTGTAAACTGAAAATTTTAACGGGTAGGACTGTCAACTTTGATGAACTTGCTCCTTATAATATTCCAAATCTCCTTAATGATGTTGGCCTGTATCATCTCTTAGATAAAAAGAACAAGGAACCTCATTATCCTTTTCTTGTTTATCTATTCTATGCTAATATATCCTCTTACACATCTGATGATAACGTTATACATCTTAGATCATATGTAAAGAACACCCTGATTGAGTTTACTGCTGATGATCTTGCGGGTATCCTTAAGATCCCGACAAGTGATATCAATCTTATGTCCATTGTTCGAAATCACCCTTTTGTTGAAAGTAAAATGTTTCTTCCCGACTGTACCTATCCCATGAACAATTCCACTTTGAACCCTTCGGGTAAAATCATTGCTAAGATCATTGCTCACAACCTTATTCCCAAAACTGGTAGTTTTGATCACTTTGCTTCTGATAAAGTTAACGATGTCTATGCCATTTTTGCAAAAATCAAAGTCAATTGGGGGCTTGTTTTTCTTGAGAATATGCTTAGCAAACATACCAAGTTCCTTCCTTTTGGCTCTTTCCTCACTATCATCTTCAATCACTTCCGTGTCGATCTCTCAGGAGAACCAAAAGTAGATGCTAATAAAGAATTTTTTGATAGAACATCCCTTTCTAGGATGCATATTGAAGACTCAATTCCTGCTCCTTTACCCTCTGCGGGTGCATCCTCTTCTAGACCATCTTCTAGCTCTAGGCCTCGACCTCGTACTCGTTCAGCTCCTATTTCTTCTAGTGAGGCTTGTGATCGTTTCGAACGTCTCGATGGTCGTCTTGACAAAATTGAGTCTACTGTTTCTGGTCTTCGGCGTGACATGAGGGAGATTCTGCGGCTCCAGCGTCAATCCCTCGGGATTCAGGCGCCTGCTCCAGCCTCTGGTTCTGATGAAGATTCTGCTGAAGAATCTAGTTCAGAGGCAGGATCTGAAGATGTTGGTTCCGATGGTAGTGACTGATGGACTTTTGGTGGTTCTTTAGTTCTGGTGTTTTTATTTGGATGCTGTAATATTTAACTTAAAACACTTCTGTTCTGTTTTGATCTGCAATGTTTTGGGTAACAATCTGACTGTTTGAACTAAAACTCTGAATGTTTGGATGTGATTTAAAACACTAATTTATTTTTTGTTTAATGCTCAGCTCAATCTGTGTTCTGATTGTTGGTTTTGTGCTGATTAATTCTTGATTAGCTTACATCATCCTGAAGCAGATTTAGCCTATGTTATATTGCCTTTTTCATCCACATGTTTCTATGTCTCAAAATTTCTATCTGGTGGTTAATGTTTGCATTATATCTGATTGTTGGTATAGTTTGGTTCAACTTAATATTTTATGCCTATACTATCATGAAGTGGATGGTACATCATAACTCCAATGTTTGTGAATTCTTCTTTTTATTGAGTATGGATCTTATATATATCATATGTAATCACTCATGCTTCTTGACAGGGGGAGTTTGTGTCTATCCATATCTGCTAACCTATGCATATATGCAGGGGGAGCACTGCTCCTATCTTTTCCCCATTTTGATGTTGTCAAAGGGGGAGAAAACTTGTTGGTTTTTTAGTTTTTATGCATGCTGTATCTTATTTAATAAATTGTTTGCCATCATCAAAAAGGGAGAGATTGTTGGCCCTTTGGTTTTGATGATGAGTCGCCAAACAATTTACAGCTAATTTGTTTTCTAGTGGTTGTTGTTTATTTTTCCTTTTCAGGACATCAACTCATGGTGAAAAGATTTCTATATCAAATAGTTAAAGATGCAAGCTTATATATGTCAATCACCTAGGTATAAGAGAACTTTGTTTACATATATGGTATGATTTTATTTAAGCTCAAGATATATACACAACACAAGTTTGTTTAAATGATTTTTGTTTCAAACCTCATTTTTTGTTTCAAACCTTGTTAGACTCATTTTCTTTTCATGCTTACATCTCTATCATACTTCACAACATACATAATGTACTCATGAAATATAAATACAAGTTCATAAGTTATATTTCAATTCTTATTCTTATGAAAAACAGGTTTTTCCATACACTGTTCAAAAACAGTGAGCTTTTGCAAAATAATATTGCATTTCTAACAATTCTGTTTCAAACATGCTTATTCTCTTATTTATAAACTTTGCCTAAAGTTT
>BQKN01064980.1:667279-695216 GCA_022839385.1 Asparagus kiusianus | reverse complement strand
TGTATTTTCTATATACAATGAGCCCTCTCCCTTGGGGTTGGTTGTGATGTTGCTCGCTAGCGCTTTGACGCTCGTGGACCCCTCCCATATCTAGTAACGAGCCAAGTGCACGGAGAGTCATAGGTTGATGGCGATGCATATTAGCATCCATCTTTCTTTTGTAGTTTTATTGTATTTATGGAGCTTCACTGTAGACATTTTGTTTAGACATTTGAGAGTTATGTTCTAGAAGTTGTAAAGGCTATGTGTCTTATTTCTTTTTATCAGATATTCTGTATTTGAGACTAGTTAAAATCTCCAGATTGTTCATTTCAGAGATTAACTTTGTATTTCTGTATGTTGGATGATAAAATATTAATTTGACCTTTATCATTTCATCAGTTATCTCTCATATTATCTTTTACTTGCTTTTGTACCTACACCTGTTATTGACTATACTAGAGAGATAGTAATTGTGATGGTGAAACATGTTATTACACGATGTGATACATGATAGGTTTAACATTCTTGGTTTCACCTTAGACTGCAGCCTTGTGTGAACCCATGAGCGTCACAGCTGGTATCAGAGTGAAGCCAACCGGAATTATGAGAGCTAAGTGCTATGCGGCGTAAAGTGCTATGTCGAGAGGGTGGGAGCCACCTCTTGAGGCCGTAGGAGCCACCTCTAGAATCTCACATGGATGGTACGGTCTTTGATAATATGATTTGGCGCAACGAGGACGTTGCGAGTTTAAGTGGGGGAGTTTGTAATACCCAAACCCTTGAGAGGGTGATGTGATTAGTATTGATAGATTTGATTGGAATACTCATACCACCAAGATGCATCTTCTTTTCGGGAACCCAACCCTTAGAAACTCCAAAGTTAAGCGTGCTTAGCCTGGAGAAATTCTAGGATGGGTGACCCCCTTGGGAAGTTTTGCAGGGAACGCGTGAGTGGGGAAAAAATGTGTTGAAAAGACATGTGATGGTTTATGAGGCTAGTCCATCAGATCTAATAGCATACCGACTCCAGGATTCTGGGACGGGGCGTTACACTTGTGTAGTCATTATTTATATGAAAAGAGATGTATATCAATATTGTGATTGGTTTATGTCTGTAGAAGCATTTAAGAAGAGCTATGACGAAATACTTTATCTCATACCAGATTATGAGAAGCGGAGTGTGTCAAGAGACTAAATCCAGATATTTCCACCAATTACCACTAAGAGGAGAGGAAGAAATAGAACTAGACACATAAACAACAAAACCATTTACAAACGTCCAGTGAAATGTTCCCGATGCAAAGCTTAGGGTCACAATCGAGCAGCTTGCAACGAGTCAATCGATGATTATTGAGGATTGCTTCTTACAACAATACTTTTATTAGAGAAATATAGGTTGTCCGGAATTTTGTAGTATATTGTGAAAGACTTTATAATCTGTGAAGTTATAGGAATAATCATATTGTGTATTCAAGTAATATCAGCTGCAAGAATATAAAAAGTTTTGTGTAATGTACTTATTTAGCTGAGGTATTTTGTTTATATATACTGTTAATTATCTCGGTACTATAATAACTTTCAACTGAAAAAAGCACGTGCTGAAAATGTTGACTCTAACATGATCATGTTAACTTTTACTTGAACACGTTAACTCTCGGTTGAACATGTTAACTTATAGCCTTACATGTTAACTTTCATTCTAAAATGTTAACTTTTACATGATCATGTTATCTTTCACTAGAATATGTTAACTCTCATATGAAGATGTTAACTTTCAGCTGTATATGTTAACTTACAGCCGAATATGTTGAGGTAAACATTAACCATGTTAACTTTCAACTTTATATGTTAACTTTTAGGTGAATATATTTTGTATCAATGCGAAGCTTTGATTTATGATGATGATAACGGTAGAAAGGAAAACAAAATGATAATATGCTGCTAAAAACTTTATATTGTGAAAGACTTTTGTAATCTGTAAAGTTTTAAGCCTAATGTTAACTATCTGTTAACTTGATATCTCTAAGCTGTACATGATAACTTTTAGCTGAACAAGTTAACTTTCAGGTGAATACGCACTGTTCTTTTGAGCATGCTAGATCCCAATGTTAAATATATGTTGTATCAAAACAAAACATAGATATATGGTGGCAAAAATATCAGAAAGACAATAACATGTTAAAGGTTAAGCTTGATGCATAGTTTGTCATTGACACCAATTGTTTACACAATTAAATTAATATACACAATATAAACATACACACAAGATTTGTTCTCATCCTTATCTGTTCAATCAATTAATTTTTAGAATAACTTTCTCCTACTTTATCTAATGTTTCTGCTTGCTTCTTCTGTTCCCATCATTCTATTAGAAGTTCAGATGTTTGCTTCTTATGTTCCCATCCTTCTATAGGCGGAAGAGATTGTTAAGAGAGATTACGCTTTCTGGTGTCTGATTTAGGAGAAAAATTCATATTGGGTTCCTCACAGTTTAGTGAAGTTATTCCTTTCTTCACCCGTGGACATAAGTTACAAGCCAAACCAAGTAAATACGTGTGTTATTTATGTTCTCAGCATTTTTTATGCTTTTGTATGATTGATATTAGTTAATCTTAGGGATTAATCATATCAAAATCCTATGAACATCGGTCGATAACTGCAGGAGTCTTTGTACGAGCAAAGTGTAGATCGAAGAGGATGCTTAAAAGCCTTATCACTAGTGGAAAACGGGGTATCGCTGACGGCAATATCACTGACGGGTCATAGCCGTCAGAGATGTTTATATCTCTGTCGGGGTAAACCGTCAGAGATATTACCGTCAGCGATGTTTTCGATACCGTCAGTGATAAAACATCGCTGACGGGAAATGAACATCGCTGATGGGTAGCCCGTCAGCGATGTTCGATATATATCGATTTTTTACAGCCCCGATTTTTTTTACCACATAGTTAAACCCTAACCGCCGTTGTCGCTGCCCCCTTCGCGTTCTTTGGCCGCCGCCACCGCCATTGCCGCGTCCAGCCATTCGTTTTAGGAAGTTCGTTGTCGCCGCCTGAGTTCATGGTCGCCGACGTCGCTGCCGCTATCTCCAGCAGTCTCTTCTCGTACCCTTTGGCCGCCGCCTCCACCGCCACGTCCATCGCCGCTTCCACCACCGCGTCCAGCGTCGTCGTGACCTCCGCCGCGTCCAACAGTCACTCAAGGTATTATTTAGAAGTTAGTTCCTCAAATCAGTAAGGTATTTGAAATTAGTTCCTTAAATCATTAAAATTACTATTAAATCTGGTCAATTCTTAAGTTATTTGAAATTAGTTCCTCAAATCAGTTTTCCACTAGTGATTGCATGTTGGATTAAGTCCATATCCCTAAGTTTTTTCTATCACGTATATTCATAGCTTGGACAAGGTCATTATTCAATTTTGAATTTAACCGCGACCTGTCATAGATATTCATATTGGCTCCTTTTACTATATATATATGCCTTCTATTTTGTAGTGGCTATTGACTGGTCTTTACTTAAAATGTTTTACTACTACTTAACTGTTTTCTTTTGTTATCAGAAAGAATTGTTTCCGTTAGTTTAAAATTAGAAACTAGGTATCATCCTTCTTACTTTGAATATAATTTTAAGTTTGTGTTAACTCGTGACTTAATTACAAAAGTAACACTGTTTAACTCAATGAGTGACCCATTAATCCTTGATAGCCCAAGCCTATATAAATGGATTCGGATCATCTCCAGTATGGAAAAAAGAAACGAAGCGACCATTACTTAATCAAAACCATTAGTTATCTAGTAGATAATTATTATTTTTTTCTTGAGTACAAATTATGGCTAAATACATTACACGGGATACTACGGGAAATGTTAAATTTAGAGTGTTCTTAATTTCTTAGCTCCGCCCTTCCATATATATATCCTATTATTTAAGAAATTTGCAAATGACAAGTGTGATAAATATTGAACATGACAAGTGTGGTATACATTAAACATTAATAAAAGGGATAACTCATTGGCCTCAACGACAACGCATTGTTTCCAGAAGTATCATAACTAACTCAGGGGTAACAAGCTGTGCTTCCATTTGACAACGTGTAAACTTTAGAGAGAAGGGGATAATGATGAGAAAACAACAACATCAATAAAAAATAGAGATGAAATTTTTTTTATTTTTCTTGTTTAATAATGGACTTTCGCTTCTTGCCCGTCTCACTCTACCAAAAGAACGCAAGGCCACGAGCATTGTGCGCTCCGCCACCACAATCCACGAATCCTTTTCTGGGCCTACGTGGACTTATCGCTTTCTGCCACGTTATACGTTAACATGGGCCCCATAGTTATTGGCTGGTGACTGTTGAATTTGAGGAATACGCTTTTTAATTCCTAATTCTATTATTGATTTGAGGAATACGCTGAAGTTATTCCTCATGAGTTAATTAAGTTCTTAAAATAATAGAGAAAATATTTCCTGTCTAACATATAAATATAGGTAAAATATGAAATTTAACATGGAGCTGATTTCCACCAAAGTGAGGTATTAATGTGTTGGTGAAAATATTAAGATTTCAGAGCTTCATATGGAATTATAAAATTTTCTTGGGTGCTGATAGAAAAGACATATTCTTTATAGATTGCGTATTAACATATTAATTAGTATGCATTTATAATTAGTATGTTCATTTGTATTTATGGAATAAAAACGCTTCATTTGTATTTATGTACATTAGTAATTGATCCATTCAATTTAGTTAGATATATCGATTGTGTTAAATATCATGATTTTATGAATCGAAACTCGTTACCCCTAGTTTCCCGTCTAATAATGTTGGATGTGAATATCTTCTGATATAAATTCCCTTAATTCTAGTTGGATGTGAAAATAGTTTTTTACATCTAAGGAGAATAACGTGATTTATGTTAGGAGCATGATCTACATGTAATAATTATTAGATCTGTCCGGGGAGGAGGCCCCTTCTCGTACAAGTTAGGAATACAGTAGTGTATCGTCTATCTTTGTATACTTTATGCATTTTCATTCCTTCAAAATTTTGACAACACGTACTCATTGTTCTCCGTGTACAATAAGCGTATGTTGTTTTGCGTATCGATCTATAATCGATCTATTATCGATGATTGATACGCATTATAACATCCGTACAGTGTACTCGGAGAACAGCGGGTAGGTGTTGCCAAAATTTTTAAGAAATAAAAACGCATAAAGTATATAAATGTAGTTATAGACACTACTATATTGATACGCACTATACCGGGCAAGCATGCACCAGGCAATGACATAGATGTGTTTTTAGAACCGCTAATTGATGAGTTAAAACAACTCTGGACTGAATGGGTTATGACATATGATACTCATGCAAAGCAGTCTTTCAGACTACGTGCTATTTTACTATGGACAATTAATGATTTTCCAGCCTATACGAATCTTTCAGGTTGGTCTACAAAGGGAACATATGCGTGTCCAGTGTGTGGTCCAGAATTCAAAGGTCTTTATCTGCAGCACAGTCGAAAGTTTTGTTATTGGTTTAATAGAAGATGGTTGAACATAAAACACAGGTACATAACAAAAAAATGGAGCAAGTTTTTTTATGGTACTGTTGAGAAGAGAGATGCTCCGCGTACATTAGGTGGAGATCGGATTGTATATTTGCTTGAGAGGTTCTCTGCTGTCAAGTTTGGAAAGAAGCACTATTCGAAAGAAGATTTACTTGGAATAAGGAACTTGCGTATTAACAAAAGGATACCAAAACGAAAGAGACAAGCACAAGTGGTGAGTGATGGGGCTGAAGTCGTAAAATTGCCTTCAGGATGGGCAAAATTCAGTATTTTTTTTCAACTCCTCTATTGGAAAGAGCTAAAAATACGTCACAACTTGGACGTTATGCACATTGAAAAGAATATCTGTGATAATCTTTTGTCCACACTGTTGCAAGATGCTAATAATCAAAGGATGATCTACGAGCTCATCAAGATCTAACTGCATTGAATATTAGAGAGGAACTGCAGCAAAAAATTATCGAAAATGACAGATTAGAGTTGCCTGCGTCTCGTATTACGATGTCGAAAGTTAAGATGCAAACATTTTGTCAAGTCCTCAAATCAATAAAGTTACTAGAGGGTTACTCCGCAAACATATCGAACAATATCCAGGTGTAAGAAAGGAAAATATTAGGGCTTAAAACTCATGATTATCACGTGCTTCTTCATCAATTGCTAATTATGTCACTATACAGTACTATGCAGAATAAAAAAATAGTGAAGGTTATTATTGATTTTTATGGATTTTTCAGAAAGCTTTGTTCTAAAGTTATAGACGCCCGTGACTTTGAGAAACTTGGAGAAAATATTTCGGAAACAATGTGTGAAATGGAGATGCTATTTCCTCCGTCTTTTTTCACAATAATGGTTCATCTTACACAACATCTCACTGTAGGTGTCTAAAAATGCCTATGGGTGTCCGTACACAGCTCGAGACGAAGAGAAGACGATGAACGTCGTTATCCGAGTTTAAGAGGATAATCTGACACCGACAAGTGCCTGAAGCAAAACGGCGAACCGAGTGGCCTGCACGCTTATCAATCAGCTCGCGCGTGTCGGTCAACACGCGCAGGTCAATCAGCTTGCGCGCATCAATCAACGCGCGCCTAACAATCAACTCGTGTGTGTCGGTCAAATCGAGCGCGTCGGTCAATATACGCACGTGTGTCAATCAGTTCACGTCAATCAACACGCGTGCGTCAATCAACACGCGCGCGTCAATCAGTTCGTGCGTATCGATCAAGACGCGCACGTCAACCAACACGCGTTCGACGGTCAGTCCCACAACGAAGCGTACAAGTCAACAAGATGATCAATTATGCGAAATGGGGAAACTACAAGTCCCGAAAAAGTCAGAAAACATACAAGTTTGACAGAAGTAACGGACCTGCGCTAGCGTGGGACATAACAAACCAACCCGCGCAAGCGCGGGTCGGATCTGTCTGACCCGTGCCGCGCAGTCCGAAGCCCGAAACGCGTTTTGGCGGTTTTTAACGGTTTTTCTCGGGATTTGTTGGTTCCTGAGCATCCCAACTGATTCGATATCTTCCCCAAACGTGATTAGGCTGTTGTTGACTTGACTAAAGATAGAGCCAAGTTACTTGTTCTCATCCAAATAACCGCTTCCGAAGCTTATAAATACAGGCTTAGGGGCTCATTTTACAGGGGGATTAATTATCAAGAGGAGGAGGTGCTGCCATATTGATGAGTCAAAGGAGCACGAATTTCAGCGAGGGTTGACAGATCTTGGTGAGTTCTTCGGCATAAAGAAGGAGAGTTCGAGAGATCCGAAGCCCGTTCCCGTCCGTTCATCGAGATTAGGCTTGGTCTTAATCTCGAGAAGAGCTACTGATTTCGCTTGGTCAATTTCAGCGCTTCAAGCAAATACCTCCTTGGTGAGGTAGGGGCTCTACTAAATTTTTATCAACCGGAACCAGATCTAAGGCGGTCCACGGATATCAAAATCCCCGGCACAGGTAAAGATCCCGCGCAAGCAGAAGACCGATAAACGATCTCTACGTTTGTTTGACGAGAATTGTATTTTTCATTTTTATTATGTAAAAGTCTTATAAAAAGACTATCTTTTTTGTTTTTATTGTAACGACTGAAGTTGTAATGAATACCGCAATGAATATAGCAATTTTCGACGCAAACAAACTGGCGACCACAGTGGGAGCCAACGGTCTCGCTGCCGAGGCCGTTGTGTTGCAACCGATGATCAAGATCCCGGTTGAAGAGGTGGTCGAATATGAGTTCGACCAACAGAAGTACGAAGAATACCTCTCGTCCTCCTCCTCCAGATCCTCAGCTTCTCGCAAGCGCAGGAAGATCAATGCGCCCGTTGCTGCGGTAGGTAAACCTTGCAACGCCCTTCTGGCCTCCAATGAGTCCGGATCTGCAGATCGGAACTCCTCCTCAATCAAGGAGTTGAGTTCAGAAGGCGCGCCCACTTTATCAAAGAGAGCTCGCCAAAGGCAGCGCCAACGCTGTACGCGCCAACTCGCTAGGGCTTTGGAGTCTATTGACGGGATTCGTTATGAGACGGATCTAAAAATTAGGCAACGCCAAGCGCCCCAACAACAGACAAATACCCTCTCCTCCAAATCATCAACAAGTGAATGGGTACAAGGCAAAAGGACCCGTTCAACTCTTGAGGAGCGGATCAAAAACCACCGCGTACTGCTTACGCACGTGCGAATTCTTGCACGAGAGGCCAAGAAGTTGCAGAGGGAAGAAGTGGAAGAGAAGCCACAAAAATTGCACAAAATTTGGAGGCCAAAGTCCAAGACGGCGACCGAAGAGAACGAGAAAAGAGGGTCACTTGGATCCGACCCTCCAAATCGCGGGTCACTTGGATCCAACCCTCCACTTCAAGGGTCACTTGGATCCAACCCTCCAAATCGCGGGTCACTTGCATCTGATCCTCCAAATCGCGGGTCACTTGGATCGGACCCTCCAAATCGCGGATCACTTGCATCCGACCCTCCAAATCGCGGGTCACTTGGATCCGACCCTCCACTTCGCGGGTCACTTGGATCCGACCCTCCACTTCGCGGGTCACTTGGATCCGACCCTCTAACCCGCGGGTCACTCAAGTCTGACCCGCGCCAGGGTAAAGACAGAAGACTTTCTGCACCTATTTTGTCGATCCCTTCGAGTTCCGTACCTCCGAGGGAGCACCGCGACAGCATGGATTTCTCCCGATTTAAGATCGCGGATCGTCTTGGTCCTTCGCACGCTGGTCGAGGCAAAGCCCCGGTCAAAGAACGCTTAGGTCGGGTGACTGAATCCCGAGCAGTTACTCGAGCTGGGGGTCGCACACGGAAAACTTCTATAATTGACCGCCTCGGACGGCGAATTAAACTCCAAGAGCCCGTCAAGAGTTCACGCTCACAAAGGCGTGACTCTAAACACGTGACTCTTGAGAACGCTAATAAAGCAGCAAACCCCCTGAAAGAAACGTATTCATCTGACGATGACAACGTTATACCTGGGGAGTTGTGCCAACACACGATAGGTTGCTCCGGTCATCTGACCAACGAGTTGTACTATCGGGCTGGGGGTACGAACAAGTCTCGGAAGAGAAATACCCGGAATATGGAGTCTCACTGCCCGTGCGCCAAGTTAATCAGGGCAGTATTATCAGCGTGTAGCTACCCCAAGACCGCTCCGCAGAGGGTCTCGGTATTTGGGAGGATCTCTAACGGAAAGGATAAGTCCAATCCAAAGCATCTCCGTAAGAAACGATCGGTCGTTCAAGGTGACGAACCCCCAGAAGTTACCATCAATATGGTTGATAAGGGAAAATCGATTCGACCTTCTAGCTCTGACCCGCTTGTATCGCATCGTCTAACCCGGTTATGATCAGGAACTATTAGAAAAAGAGATTACCAGAGAATGCAGAGGGGATTATCCTCCGATGATGAAGTATCAGATGCCAACTCTGCAGTCGCTTCTGACAATACGGTCTCCAGCCCAGGTCAATCCCGCAGAGTGTTTATGATTAACACCGAGGAAGTAGCCAAAATGGTTGAGGATGCTTTGGCCAGGCAAAAAGAGAACTTCAAGTTCGAAATGGAAATGGCATGCGGCGGATGAGGGAAGAACATAACCAATAAATCCGAGCTTTGTCGAATCAAATTGGCGAATCCAGCCGTCACAACACTGCTAACCAAGCAGGTAGCGATTCAGATATGGATAAACGCCTCAATACTGAGAACCCTCCCGTTGATCAGAACACTAGGGGTGGTCCCACTGAAGACAATAACACCGGGGGTGATCCCGCCAATGATGACAACACCGAGGGTGGCCCCGTTGTTCCTCTCATAAATCATCCAAAGCATGATACAGACGAGGACGAAAAGATGAAGGATCTCGAGAGAAAAGTCAACGCACTGATGTTTGATCGAGAGGTAAAGAAGACCGGGATTCTGTGTCCTTACCCAAGAAAGTGGGATTCAATAGCATACCCGACGAAGTTCAATCTGATTAAATTCACGCCGTTTGACGGGAAAGGTTCATCCATACAACATCTGATCTACTTTAAGTCTCACTTAGGTATGATCTCTGGCAATGAAGCCTTGATGGTTCGGTCATTCGTTGGCACCCTCCGCGGGCCCGCCTTCGATTGGTACCGACATCTTAAGTCCGGAAGTATTACTAACTGGGAAGACCTGGAGAGCCTGTTCCTCGCTCACTTCTTTGATGATGACGCCGAGGTGTCAATCAGAACACTCTTCGATGAGAAGCAAGAAGACAACGAGACGGTCGATAACTTCGTCAAACGCTTCCGGAATAAGACGATGAACTGCCGAGATCCGATCACAGATGACTTCATCCTCTAAATCTGTCATAACAGCCTCTCTTTAGACGTGTTGGAAGTTATGGGAGTAGCACCATCCAACACATGGAAAGAGTTGAAGACGCGCGGAGAGCGGGCCGAACGCTTCCTCCGAAGGAAGAAGGCCGAGAGGAGCCAACCGACGGCTAATCTTCCGAACTCAAACTTCGCCTCCCGTGGTAAGGGCAAGGCACCTGCAGTTGCTGTTGATGCTAATCAAACGTCACAACGGCAATCCCGGAGATAGCGAAACACTTCGGATTCGAGACTTCAAAAAGAGTACTCTTTCGAGGACGAAGACGTTCCAGCCATCTTCGAATCCCTCCTTGAAAATAACAAGATCAAGCTACCACCTATCACAAATCAGGAGAAAGCTGATAACACTGTGGATCCAAAGTATTGTGCGTACCACAGGAGGGTCCTTCTTCCCACCAAAGATTGATTTGCTCTCAAGAATAGCATTCAAACCTTGGTTAAAGCCGGCGTCATAACGCTGGGATAAGCCGAATGAGAACGGCCATACTCTGATAAGTATAAGAGTATAAACTGCTCCTTCCAACACTCCGAAGAGTATACGAGTATAAACTGCTTCTCAATACTCCAATAGGTATATGAGTCTAAACTGTTTCCTACCGTTGACGGGAAGTTCCTGGAGAATTTTTATATGTAATATTCTTAAGGATAACCCGATCATGTAACTGAGTACAAAGTCAGACCCAGTTCCACAAAGGAAGCTGGGGGTGGATAATTCATGTAACGAGAAGTTCCCAGAAGAATGTTATATTTAATTTTCTTAGGGATAACCCGATTATTATGAATAAAGTGATAAACACTAAACTCTCACTGTGATTTTCGAACACTCGTTTGCTGAGACGAGATTCGATCACTTCGTTGGATCAATCTTCCCTTACAAAATTTCCATTGGTGTTTGACGACTCACAGTCTTCCACCACAAAATCCCCCATCGATCAGACTAATTGACGGTGGGACCATCAAAATTCCTTTCGATTGAATCCACTCAAACGTTTGATGTATCTATACACTTAACATTGATGATTGTCAAACCCCTCCGTGTTAAGTATTTGTCACTTAACACCAGGAACCCCCTCTGAGTGATTTGTACAAGTCAACACTCCCATTATGATTTATACTCCCACTCCCATTGTCTACCCAGTCAAACCTTCCTACAGTTAGGGCCACAGCTAAAATCCCCTCTCGATTCCTCCAACGAACGATAGGCCCACAAATCGAGCGATCAAATCTTCCTACAGTTAGGATCGTCTCAAACATTCCACTCGGTCAAACCTTCCTACAGTTAGGGACAAAACCAAAATCCCCTTTCGATTCCTCTAATGAACGAGAGGTCCACTTTCAAATCGAGCGATCAAACCTTCCTACAGTTAGGATCACTTCAAACTCCCGCTTGGTCAAACCTTCCTACAGTCAAGGTCAAAACCCCAATTCACTCTCGATAAATGAGAAACCCACATTTTAGTTCGATAATCAAACCTTCCGACAGTTATGATTATTCGAATCTTTTTGATTCTCAGAGTGGAGATCCCACTCTTAGTTTCACCTTCCCGGATTCTTGAAGTGGAGATCCCACTTTGAGTTTCCTTTTGTGACTGGAAATAGAATATAATATTCTTCCTTTTCAGCTTTGGAAGATAGAATATAAAATTCTTCCTCTCCCGTATCGGGTTCGTCTTTGTCCCAGGAGAAGATACCACTTTTTTTAAAAAATCCTAAAATCCGTGCTTCACACGTACGGTGAATTTTATCCCGAATCCTGAGTAGGGATAAGTCAACGCCTAACACGCGTTGCCGGTTAGTTCTTAACCGTAAAAAGAACAAAAACCCACATATTCAATATTGTGACAGGTTGTTATTAATAACACTGTAATCCGTATCTTACACGTACGGGGAATTTTATCCCGAATCCTAAGTAGGGATAAGTAGGCGCCTAACACGCGTTGCCGGTCAGTCTTTTACCGTAAAAAGAACAAAAGTCCACATATTCGATATTATGGCAGGTTGTTATTAATAACACCAAAATTCGCGCCTTACACGCGCGGGGAATTTTATCCCAAATCCTAAGTAGGGATAAGTCAATGTCTAACACGCGTTGTCGGTTAGTCTTTTACCGTGAAAAGGACAAAAGTCCATATATTCGATATTGTGGCAGGTTGTTATTAATAACACCAAAATCCGTGCCTCACATGCACGGGAAATTTTATCCCGAATCCTAAATAGGGATAAGTCAGCGTCTAACACGCGTTGCCGGTTAGTCTTTTGCTGTGAAAAGGACAAGAGCCCACATATTCGACATTGTGGCAGGTTGTTATTAATAACACCAAAATCCACGCCTTACATGTGCGGGGAATTTTATCCCGAATCCTAAATAGGGATAAGTCAACGTCTAACACGCGTTGCCGATTTAGTCTTTCACCGATTAAAGAAGACACCAGAATTCTAGTCTGGGGACTTTTATCCCGAAGCCTAAGTAGGAATAAGTCAGCGTCTAACACATGTTACCGGGTAGCCTATCCCCGTGACAATGGTAAAGTCTACGTATTCGAAGTCGTAGCATCAAGTCTAAGGGAGCTCATT
The DNA here is from genome assembly GCA_022839385.1 of Asparagus kiusianus. Lineage (NCBI taxonomy): Eukaryota > Viridiplantae > Streptophyta > Magnoliopsida > Asparagales > Asparagaceae > Asparagus > Asparagus kiusianus. Next base: position 682,231 of record BQKN01064980.1, on the reverse strand, counting down.
CCTTTAGTACAATGTCACATGCGGAACGGAATTAAAACAATCCGCATGTAAGCCCGATTCAAACGGTAATTGTAAGAGCACGTCAAATCAGTTGAGGGCTGAGGATTTGCCAAAAATCCTAAGGCAACGTCTGATACACGTCGCTGTTTAGTCTTTTCACAGGAGAAAGACGAAGTCTACGTATTCAATATCATAGCACTAAAAGGGTTAACTCTTTTAGCACAACGTCACATGCGGAACGGACTTAAACAATCCGCATGCTAGCCCGACTCAAACGGTAGTCGGTAAAGGCTCATCAAACCCGTTGATGGCTGAGAATTTGTCAAAAATTCTATAAATGCGAGTCATTGACGCACCAGCTCCGTTAGTTGGTCTCGTGACTTGAGCATCCAACCACTTAGGGATAAGATTCATATATGCACTCGAAACAACTTTAATAGTTGGTCCTGCAACCCCAAATTTGAGACCGCCACGCTCCAATGCCTTTATAGGTTAAACTGTGTAGACTCCAGCAAACGTACGAGTATAAACTGTGTTAACGCCGATCAACACGTTACGACAAAAGTCAACACCGCACGACGCGTTACAGTAAATATCAATGCCGATCAACGCATCAGCAACCTCGTCAAAATGAGGCAAAAGATGACTCCAAGGATTTCAATTACAATCAGATATGAATTCCTGACGGAGATGATCAATTCAAAGTTAACTCAATGGCACGAGCTAAGTTCAAAAACTTACACACCAATCTCAGTTCAAGATTTCGACAACGGTCAGACGATAAACGCAATGCCGGAAGAACTTCATCTATTTGACGAAATGAATAGATTGAAGGCTGAAGAAGTTAAGAATTGAGGTAGTTCAAGGTCACTCTACGAAATTGAGGAAATGACCTATCTTATCCAAAGCATTCTAGACTCCTTTATAAAAGAATGAGTCTGAAATACTTTGGAGGGGGTATCTGTATGCGTCTAAAAATGCCTATGGGTGTCTGCACACAGCTCGAGACGGAGAAAAGACGATGCACGTCGTTATCCGAGTCTAAGAGGATAATCTGACGTCGACAAGTGCCTGAAGCAAAACGGTGAACCGAGTGGCCTGCACACTTATCAATCAGCTCGCGCGCGTTGGTCAACACGCGCGCGTCAATCAGCTCGCGCGCATCAATCAACACGCGCCTAACAATCAACTCGTGCATGTCGGTCAAATCGAGCGCGTTGGTCAATATACGCACGTGCGTCAATCAGTTCACGTCAATCAACACGTGCGCGTCAATCAGTTCGTGCGCATCGATCAACACGCGCACGTCAACCAACGCGTGTTCGACGGTCAGTCTCGCAACAAAACGTACAAGTCAACAAGATGATCAATTACGCGAAACGGGGAAACTACAAGTCCCGGAAAAGTCAGAAAACATACAAGTTTGGCAGAAGCGACGGACCCGCGCTAGCGTGGGACAGAACAGACCGACCCGCGCAAGCATGGGTCGGATCTGTCCGACCCGCGCAAGCGCAGGTCGGATTGGATTCGACCCATGCGTGCGGGTCGGGTTTGATCTGACCCGCGTGCGCGGGTTGGACCTGTCTGACCTGCGCCGTGCAGTCCGCAGCCCGAAACACGTTTTGGCGGTTTTTGACTGTTTTTCTCGGGATTTGTTGGTTCCTGAGCATCCCAACTGATCTGATATCATCCCCAAACGTGATTAGGCTGTTGTTAACTGAAGATAGAGCCAAATCACTTGTTCTCATCCAAATAACCGCTCCCGAAGCTTATAAATACAGGCCTAGGGGCTCATTTCACAGGGGGATTAATTATCAAGAGGAGAAGGTGCTGTCGGATTGAGGCGTCAAAGGAGCACGAATTTCAGCGAGGGTTGATAGATCTTGGCGAGTTCTTCGGCATAAAGAATGAGAGTTCGAGAGATCCGAAGCCCGTTCTCGTCCGTTCCTCGAGATTAGGCTTGGTCTTAATCTCGAGAAGAGCTACTGATTTCGCTTGGTCGATTTCAGCGCTCCAAGCAAATACCTTCTTGTGAGGTAGGAGCTCTACCAAATTTTCATCAACCGGATCCAGATCTAAGGCGGTCCACGGATATCAAAATCCCCGGCACAGGCAAAGATCCCGCACAAGCAGAAGACCGATAAACGATCTCTGTGTTTGTTTGACGAGAATTGTATTTTTCGTTTTCATTGTGTAAAAGTCTTATAAAAAGATTATCTTTTTTGTTTTTATTGTAACGACTGAAGTTGTAATGAATACCGTAATGAATATAGTAATTTTTGACGCAAACACTCACGGAGGAGGCCGCAATAGCAGGACCAGTCCATTATCGTTGGATGTATCCAATAGAGAGGTTAGTATTTAGAAAAAAATTAATCGTTACCTATCAATGTTTATATCTATTAAATGTTAATATATTTACATCTATATCTGATTAATTATCATTTTTTAGATATTTGGGTTCAATGAAGCGTCAATTGCATAACAGAGCTCGACTAGAAGGTTCAATAGCTGAAAGTTACGTGAGAACCGAGTGTCTCTTATTTGCCTCTCGTTATATGAGAGGAGAACAAACTGAACTTCAAGCACCTGTTGATAATAAGGATAACACAGTTCTCTATCCTCGCGGCCTGAACAAAAATTATTCCAACATATTGTTAGATCAAGCGCAGCATATGTAGTAAATAATCTTAAAATCTTCTCGGAGTACCGGAGGTAAAATATCTAAAAAGAGTTTTGAATACCATTTAATCTTTAATTTTTATTTTGACAATAATAAGTAAATTTATGCACATTAATAGGCAACATCAGGAAAAACTTAAGAATAAAGTTACCAGTAGTACAACTGTACATGACATTAAAGAAAGACATATGAAGGAATTCCCGGCTTGGTTGAATAATGAAGTAAGTATTGTTAACTTTAGCAATATTTGTATTTTCATTGATAAAAACTTAGAAATTATTGATTTAATAGTTTTCTTATTTTTTATATTTAGATCCAGGACAAACTTGTCCTTAATAATCAAATATCAGAAGAAGTGAAGGTTCACGCAAAGCGGCCTTACTATGCTGTAAGTCAATATGGTGGGTATCGTGTTAACGGTTATAAATTTCACACAATAGAGGTTGATGATACGAAGGTCACCCAGAATAGTGGTGTCATGGCTACCTTCTCATGGGAATATTTCTCAAACAAAAGAGATCAGAATCCAGTTGAAAATAATATAACATATTATGGAAGGTTGGAAGATATGGTGGAGATATTCTACGGCTATGGTGGTCCAAGTGAAGATAAATACATGATGTTCATGATTCGTTGGTGTTTTGCAAAGACTCAAAAGGATCCCTTTGGATTTACAATTGTCAATCTCGATAAAGAAATTGATAGTGATGAAAAATTCATGTTTGCATCTTAGGTGGGACAATGCTTCTATGTGAAAGATCCTGCAGTTAAAGACGAGTGGGTTGTCCTATACAAGGATTCTAGGGCTTGTATTCAACCTTCTACCAATGAAGATGATGACGAGAGCTATATAAACAACTTTACTGAGCCAAATGCAGCGATCGATGAATTCTCGTATGGCACTCTTTTAGTATTGATAAATCATGTTTTCAAAAAGACTAATGCTACCAACAATTGTGAAGCTACTTCATCTTGTATTTTACTTGTTCAGGTAAATATATCTTTTATTTTTGAAAGGTCAATTCTTAAATTTATTTTTTGTCTTTTGGGAAGCTCTGGAAAACACATATTCTGAGGTTGTTGCACAGAGCCAGGAGCCCCTGACTAGAGAGCAGAATTATAATGTGAGCCATTTAGTTCGTGAACTTCCCAAAAAGGGAAGGACCAGGTGGATGGGAGTTGGAGCTCAGAGGGTGTCTACACAATTCCAGCCTCCGCCGATTTCAACACCATCGACTATGCCATCGGGGCCCTCTTACATGCCGCAGGAGGATTGCACTCAGCAGGCGATGCAGCTTGTTTCCTCTGTGATGAATATGTTAGATGGTCAGATTCCTGAGGAGATGTGGGAGGATATTCAAGAGGAGCTTATGCGAGTGATCCACCCTACTGCTACTTTTGCGATGGTTTCTAGGAAAATAATAAAATCTTGTAGAAGACGGGTTCCTACTCGGGTGCAAAGCCAGATTATGAACTATTTGGCAACTCAAAAGGCATTTACTGATAGTGGAGAGAGTAGCAGACATGTATACTTATTATATATGCAAAACATGATTACACACAATATTATGTGATTCTAAATTTAAATTATTTTGTTGTTAGAGTGGAGATGATGCTATTGGGAGCACGAGTCGTAGTGATGGAGCCGCCAGTGGCAACGCGGACGATGACATAGATAGGACGGATGACCTATCATAGTGAGTTATATCCTAAACTCGTGTTTGTATATTGGACATATTTATATTGGAGATTATGATATGCGTGTATGGTTTGTTGTGGAAATTTTTGTGGATTTAGAACTTATGATATACATGTATGGTTTGTTGTGAAAATTTTTGTTTGTTGTGAAAATTTTTATGGATTTAGAACTTATGATATGCGTGTATGGTTTGTTGTGGAAATTTTATGGATTTAGAACTTATCGTGAAAATTGAATGTACATATTTCGAATGTTTGTGAAAATTGATTAGATGAGAGATGTTTGTGAAATTTGGATTGTATATATTTCGAGATGTTTTGGAATGTGCAAGAAATGTCGTTTGGAGATTTGTATGTACAAGGAACTGATTATAATCAGCAGATTTTTTTAGCTACTAATGCCTATCGCTGACGGGAATCCCGTCAGCGATAAGCATCGCTGACGGGATTCCCGTCAGCGATGTATATAACATCGCTGATGGTAATCCCGTCAGCGATGCTTATCGCTGATGGGATTCTTGTCGGTGATGTGAATAATATCGCTGACGGGATTCCCGTCAGCAGTTGTGTGTTCAGCGCTGACGAACTGTCGTCAGCAACAATCAGCACCGACTCGTTCCCCGTCAGCGATGACTTAACATCGCTGACGGGATTACCGTCAACAATATTTCATAATCACTGACGGCGTCCGCCGTCAACATTGTTGCCGTCAGTAATATACATTACTGACGGCATCCCGTCAGGGATATTTCTTTCCTAACGGGACTATTGCTGACGGCTTATCCTTGACGGGAAGCCGTCAAGGATATTTATCGCCGACGGGATTTTAGGCATTCTTGACGGGATTGCCCGTCAGCGATGCATGGTTTTCCACTAGTGTATGAGACCTCAGGTAGATTCTTTTTACAATTACAACTTCTCACTATAATTTTGGGGTATGCAGTTTTGAGCGTGCCTTTACTTTTTGATGTCTTCCATTTGTTTTTATCCGTTTTTATTGTTCATCAAGTTGAACATCTTTAATGCAGTGAAAGAAGTTGCGGTTTCTGGGGGAGTTTTGCCTCTTTTTATAAGCGCCTAAATTAACATGTGTTTCTCGAAGCAATTAAGAAATGACAGATACATAAATAAGATTGTGAACAACAGACAAGATCCACATAAATGAGACATTAGGGTAAGTCCGAGTACAAATTTACTAGGCACTTTTTATAACTTCTGAGATTCATTCGGAGCATCAAACTCCATCATCCCATCCCAACAATTCCAGTAACTGCCAGATTGAACCAACGAGCCCTGGCCCCGAATCGGACACTGCCCGTAACCATTCATCAAATTCATCATGCTTTCTTCACCGTTAAAACTATATATCGAACAGCTCGAGCCCGAATTCGAGGAGCTGCAACCCGTATAAAAATCCTCGGGAGCAGACATTAACGGAGGAATCTGAGGCTGAAACAGAACCTGCTTCAAAATGTCAGGAAAAATTGAGGCATCAATGTCGCCATTAAATGGTGCTGAAACTTTATGATCGTTGTTGTCGTCGCTGTTATCGTCGTTGTGGGTAGTTTTCTGCCGTTTGCATTTGCGGGTGGCACCGCCGATCGGGACGTTTCTGAGGATGCCGCCAGCAGTCCAGTGGCGCTTGCAGGATCTGCAGTAGTGGCGGGGCTGGAGCTTGCTGTAGTTGTTGTAGTAGCAGAACTTCGTGTTGGTTGAATCACAGCGAGGGCAGTTTAGCCGAGGATGCTGCTGCTGCTGCTGCTGCTCCTGATTGCTGGTGATGTTCGGTAACTGATTAAGAAAATGCAGGTTACAACTTCGATCAATTAAGGTGGGGAATCAATTAAGAGTCTATAGCGAAAATTGATGCTCGCAGTATGCGTACCTGTGACAATGCTTGATTTGGGTTGAGACCCATTTTGATTTTCAAACTTCTAGCGATTTGGGAAGAGGACGCAGACGAGGAGGAGATTAGAGGAGAAGACTCGCTCTGTTTTCTTGATGCTTGAGTTCAGAGAGCGAGAGAGCATGACGGAGAGGGAAAAAAAAAAAAATAAAGTTCCGTGAAATGGAATTTCACTCTTTTTGAACGATGTCGGGTGTTGTAGAGGTTGTTTATTTATAGAGAAAGTATTGCTTAGGAGCTAAGGCGATAGTGCGAAAACAGGACAATGAAGAGCGAAGACGCGCGCCGGAATTGAAAGGGACGTAAGCGATTGGCAACTAAAGGAGTGAACCTCAAATTCTACCCGTCAAAACGATGAGCTTATTTTTATAATCTCAAACGTTCTATTATTCGTTCTTAGCTTTTGGACTTCAATGATCTTGAAATTTATATTAGATACTATGGTTATTTGCATATTTACCCCTCAGATATTAGTATTTGCAAAACTACCTCTCAATCAACAACTTTGTGAAAAAAATATCTCTAAAATCAATGAGTCATCAAGTTGGTGCTATTTTGTTAATAATTTTAACATTGCGATTACAAATTAGCTTATCAAAGTGGATGCATAATTGCTTTTAGTGTAATTTTTTTAAAATTGATGATTTGATGACTAGTTTTGCAAATACTAGAGTTCAGAGGGTTTGTTTGCAAATACGCATGATTTAAGGGTATATATGTAAATAACCCATAATATTACGATCTGGTCCCAAAACAGCCCCATGTGCTAAGGTAAAAGTGAAAAACGGCTTACGTAACTGCTATGGAACTATAGAAAACTAAGGGGATTAATTTGAATAATTCAATGATTTGAGTGGCTAGTTTCAAATATAAAAGATTCAAAAGACAAATAATGCAAACCCCCGGAAAAACTACGAGGAAAAAGGAGACATCATTTTACTACACGAATAAATCTGTTAGAGTTTCATTTCTTGCTTATACTTCAAGCTTTTTAGTTTATTACGTTTGATCAAATAGGTTCTCATAATTTACTACGTCTTTGTATGCTCAACATTGTTGTTTGAATTGTCCAGAATGATAATGCTTAGACCATGCCCTTGTTTAGCCATCCTTATTTATACTTTTAGTCAACCAAACAATCTCAAAATAATTTCTCAAAACAATTTTTCTTAGAACAATTTTTCTTAGAAATGGATTTCCTATTTTTTTGATTTCCTTCTTTTTTTAGGCAAACAAACAGCCCCTAATGCGAGCTTTAGTAGTTTAGTAGTTTTATTTTTAGTTTCGTGGGCATGTTCTCACTATTTCTTAGTACTTTGATTTTTCATTTATTTGAGTGGAAAAGGAAACAAAAGAGAAGAAAGAGCTTAGTTCTTATTGGGTTCAGAAAATGTTAATATGAACACGGGTGACGGGGCCCCAAGGCCCCCAACCACAAATAAAAAAGAGGCAGCGGAGAGTTTATTCTGTTTTCCTTTATTTGACAGGGGCGGCTCCAATGGGGCCCGCATTTTTAAATTGTTTGTGGGTGACGGAAGTATTGGTCGGTGGATGATAGTGGAGCTCAGTGGGACCCATTTCAAGACTTTGGCATTGAAGGTCCATTTTGTGAGTCACTGAAAACGGGTAGGCCCCATCAGAGGAGTAATGCAGCCGCGTCTGTGTTGATCGGTGATACCAGCTACATTAGCACGTTAGTTAAGTAGAACTCAAAACTTAAATTAGGATAATTTGTAAGGTAAAATTTTAAGGCCCCGTTTGGCAAAGGCTTAAGGAAGAGGGGTTAAAGGGAAGGATTAATGTACTTAGCCCATTCGATAATCTAAAGGTCTAAATTATTAACCCGTTAAATAAGTTTTATTTTAGCCCCTGTGATCAGTTTTAGTGTTTGGGAATAACAATGATTTTGACTATTTTCTTTATAATTAGAAGGGTTAGCTCTTAATCATTCTAAATAGGAGTATTAGTAAACCCCTTATTTTGAGGGCTTAACTCATTTTAATCCCTCTAGAAGGGTTAGCTTAACCCTTCTATATTTTTATGTTTGACAAATTATGATGAGTTAACTCACTTCAACCTTTGTATAGATTTTTTGTGTTTGGCGGGTTAAGAAGGGGTTAAGTTTCCTTAACCCCTCACTTAACCCTTTGTCAAACGGTACCTTATAGTATTAGTTAATTAGAATTAACTAGGATAAAATTTTATAGTATTACTCAATTAGAACTAGAAAATTATTAGAGCTACGATAATGATAAAAAATTATCTTACTTTTTTTCTATAAAAAAATAAGAGTTCTAGCTTCTTAAATTATCCCAAGTTTTAGGCTAGTGCTACTTTGTTAGAAAATAGAATTCTTCTATTATTTTTTATTTTTATTTTTAATAAAGTAGCAAAACCAAAATATTACACATGTGATGATGACAAGCGGGCAACAAGCTGCGCCGCTAATTCTTTCTGAATTGCAAAATCCAACCGACGAAACACGTACTCAGCTGATCCTGCTATCGCCACATTCCTATTCATGAATTTCTATAAAAAAATGAGAGTTCTAGCTTCTTAAATTATCCCAAGTTTTAGGCTAGTGCTACTTTGTTAAAAAATAGAATTTTTCTATTATTTTTTTATTTTTATTTTTCATATTTCTTTTTTTTTCCTCATCCTCTCTTCTTTTAATTTATTGCCATTATCTGACCACGCATTCATATTAGACCGCCTCTCCTCTTAACCTTCTCTTCGTATGTTGGTTTCTTTTTTATCGTATATTAGGTTGAGATAATTATTTTAAAGTAAAAAAATTCATATGTTCATAACTTATTAAAAAATTATCGAAACTGAGATATGAGGGAAAGGGATTTGTGGGTCTAAAATAAGAAGTAACAGAAGAAATTTTAATTTTTTAGACCTGTACTATAACAATTCATTAAAATTTTATGAATTATTGTTATAATAATTTATGCATAATTACTACAATAATTATTAAAAATATAATGTATTCTACCCAAATGTTGTTCAATAATAAATAATATTATATTAAACATTTATTAATAAATAATAGTAGGTTTTAAAGTATAAAATAATAGTTATATCATCAAAATACAAAAATTATATATATACTTCTTTATTATCATAAATTATCCCACGTCATTTTATCAAAATATCTCACTTTAAAATTATTCCAGAATATCCCACTAAAATATCCCATTTTTAAAAATTATCGTATTTTAACAATTATCCCACATGTTGTGAAAATGTTTCAAATGACTAACACTAGTGTTTTAGCCCGTTCTAAACATGGTCTTACAACAATTTATCTATATCTCCTCGCGTTTTATCGGTCTCATCCGAATATAATTTTAAATATCTAACAACTCAACCCCCTTTGAAACACGTGAACCCCACTCTCACCCATCCTCATTGAGGTTAGATAGCATGTATTTGCCTGAAAATAATGATAGTAAACAATTTATATAAAGCTATAACTAAAATTAATATTATTTAAACTAAATTTTTATAAAAGATAAATAAAATGAAGATAACCAAAATATCCTAAGTGCAACTTAAAAGAAATTAAGATATAAGACAGTTTAATGTTAAAAAAAAATATTATTCGCACATGATGCGTCGCCAAAAACGTTCTCAATCAATCAAAGAGTCATAAATGTAATAAGCAAAATATAAAGAAGAACTCTAATAATTTGTAATTATTTTTTCTCAGTATTAATCCTCTTCTTTAAGTTGAAAGAGATGGTTTTTGTCCATTTCTGCAAAATAAAAAATAAGTTTATATAGTAAATTTAAATTAAAAAATTATATATCAAAATTAATTAATGTATAAATAAGCTAACCTAACTGTATTCTTGTTTTTCCATTGGTTGTAGGTAGGGTTTTAAATACAGGAGAGTCAAGTGTAGCAATAGGCGAAATATCTAAAATTTTCTTTTTGCCTTTGCTATTAGTGGTAGATATCGGTGTGGATATGTCTGGAGTTAATATAATAGATTGATTAATAACGACATCATCTTCATTCAATTCAATTGGTTTCTCATCCTATTATAATAATACATTCGTCTTAGAGCAACATGTTAATGATTTAATTTTTAAAAGAATGAAACTAATATTATATTTAGCAAGCACCTTCTTGTTCAAATTTTTATTAGTACTACTTCCAAGTATCGATAAGTCTGAAGTATATTGAATTAACTGACTGTCATCACCATCAACCAGTATCATATCGAGTGATTTTTCATCCTTTGATAAAAATAAATTTAGTATTACAATAATGAATTCATTGCATATAATTGAGAAATATAATTCCATTAATAAGATTATGAAAATGTTACCTTTCCATCACTTAGTAGTAACAGCTCATTGAATTTTTTTATTGTCCACATTATCATTAATGATTTTAATAATCGTGTAGTCTTCATTGCATTTCCTTGTGTTAAACTCTACAACTTCAACATGAAAACCATATTTCTATCAATTAGTCTCTTGATTGCAAGTGGAATCTCTCATTGTTGTCTGCATCCTGTTTTAACAAATATATATTAAATTATGCTTCACGTTGTATTGTAAGAGAACCTTTTGGCTTTTGTTTTTATAAATACGTGTCACTAAAGAAAGGGAAGAATTGACATAAAGGAAGTATGTGTTCAAAATTTCATAGGAACGGGAGAGTTCAGAAAGAATATCACATAGAGAAAATTCAGTGATTCATAAGATGAAAGTGTCTATTAGCTGCTGCTGTCATTTCAAAGTTAATGCAGCCAAAGGAAAATCAACAATATTAGCCATTCAAGTCTTATTTTAGTTGCGGAAGGGAAAGAAAAAGACATGATATATGCATTACATTATCTCTCTTACGGATTTTAGCCCCCCCTTACTATGATCTCTGCAACTCAAAAGTCAATCACAGTCTACAAGATATAAAATACTAACAATCAAGAAGAAGAACACCAAGATTTAATATGGTTTGGTCGACCGACTTCGACCAGCATCCACGGGGGGAACAACATAGAAATTCACTATATATCAGAGAGACTACAATCATCAACTCTGGTCACTTAATCTCTCAAACTCATATACATAATCAGCTCTTATATTCTCTTGAAATTCCTCTTTTTATAATCTTTTGGATGAATAAAGATTGTGAAACCCTCTCCTAATCTTACAATCTTTTACACGGATAAAGAGTGTAAAACCCTCGCTTGTCTCACACTATCCTTGAATCCGGCTACGCCCTTTATTAACCATAGGTTACAAGAACAGTGGCTCCTTCCTCCTTGATTTTTCCTCCAATAATAGAAGATTATATATAGGAAAATCAAAACCTTATCTTTAGTCTAATTTTTTAATTACAATAGGATACAAACTCCTTATCATGCAAATATATGGACTATGTTGACGCATCCTCTGCTATGTCAAAAAAGACGTTTGTTTGCTTTCTTATCTCACTTGCCGCCCAGTATAGCCACTACATCAACTTGACGTTAAGAATGAATTCCTTAATAACATTCTGAATTAGGAGGTTTACATGGAGCAACCACGAGGATTTGTGCTTAAGGGCGTGTGGGAAAGTCTGCAGGTTGAAGAAATTCCTTTATGGCTTGAAGCAATCTCCAAGTGTCTGGTACAGGCATTTTATAGTAGTAATCCAGGAGTTTGGTCTTCATTGAGCTTTGAAACATCACTCAACTTTCTGGAGATTTTATGACAGGAAACTGATCCTTCTAGTTGTATATGTTGATAATATTGTGATCACTGAAGATAATGTATAGGGCATCAATAACTTGAAAGAATATCTACAGCAGTAGTTTTAGACCAAAGATCTTAGATCCTTGAAGCATTTTATGGGTATAGAGGTGGCTATATCAAGAAAAAAGAATTTTTTTCTTAGAAAAAATATGTGCTTGACATGTTGTTGAATGACGTGATGTTAGAACGCAAGGGCATAGACTTATCTATATATGATAAGATCAAACTACTACCAAGTCTGATACGGGTGTATCTCTCTTTGGAACTTAGCGATCCTCATGAGAGCTTGAGGATAGATGATTCTCATAATAGCATGAGAATAGAGGTGTAAAATAGTACAGTGAAACGCAGGTGGAAGCGTGGAACGAGACGACGAGCAGCAGATTCGAAGAATCCAATTTTCAGCTCGTGAGTCGACTCATACATGTACATGAGTCGACTCATCAGGTTGAGTCGACTCATGACTGTCATGAGTCAACTCACGAAACCCAACCATTTTGTCAAAAGTTTCTGCTCGGTCGACTCATCAGTTTATGAGTCGACCCATGTGTCATGAGTCGACTCATCTCAGTCATGAGTCGACTCTTCGACAGTTTCCTGATTTGTTTAGGTTTCTGTTCACACGAATTCCTGTTGGTTTTAGGCTTGGTTATTTACCAGATTACCATCTACGTTTGTACACCTATATAAAGGATTGTTTTAGGGTTTCTAAGCAATCAGATGTAATCAAAGTGAGATTCTAATCAAGAGAGATTAGGGTTTAGAGAAAATTAAGAGTTTGTTCTCGATTCTAGTGAGATTATGAGGGAGAGATTATAATCTTTTGTTCTTCATCTAGAGAAGGTATTTTTTTTTGCCATACTGAATTGTTCTTGTGTTTTAGTTATCTTCTTCTCAACCCACCTTTTGGTAATTCCGCGACCAAAGGGTGCTCACACGGCGACTCGTATCAAGTTGGTATCAGAGCAATCAAATCTGGTGAAGGGACATCCTGTGTATGGTCCTGACTTGATCGCAATACACGAAGCTTGGCGAGATCCTTATTTCATTAGAAGGAGTCCAGGTTTTAAGGAGGAAGAAGATGGCTGAAGGAGACAATTCAGCGAGGATTGATGCATTGGAGAAGCAGATCGAGACGATAGGTTCGACTCTCAAACAACTCGTCAGTCTTATCCATGGAGGTGATAAACAAGGTGAATCTTTTTCGAAGAAAATTATTGAGTCCGATGTGGAGATAATAGATTCAGATTGGCTGCGTTTGCATCAAGGGGGTAAGAATTCTTATCAGAACCTGAAGATTGACTTCAAGGTGAAGATTCCTGTTTATGATAGGAGTGTTGACATCGAGAGGCTTGATGATTGGATCGAGCGGATGAAGACGTATTTTACTCTTTATGGCTACTCGTCAAAAGAGAAGATTGTGTTCGCGACTTTGAAGCTTTCAGGGCATGCGTTGACATGGTGGAAATCCTACTGCAAGCAGGAGAAGAAGGCGGTATTGTGGAACAAATTCAAGGAGTTACTGAAGAAGCAGTTCTACCCGGTGGGATTCCTTGAGGAGCGTTGGTACAAGTGATACGGCTTGCGCCAAAGGGTCAATCAAACCGTTTAAGAATACACCACGGAGTTCCAGCAGCAGGCGATGGTCCTCAACATTGCGACATATGAATATTCCGTATTTATGAAGTATATGACGGGATTGAATGATTACATCCGAAAGGAGATAAAGTTATTCATGGTCGAGACTATTACAGAGGCGAGCGTGAAGGATATTGCCATCGAAGGCAAGCAGAAGAAGAGCAACAAGGCAAAAGAAGATGCGAAACAGACGGGAGGCGAGCCTAGTGGTTCTCAATCTAAGAAAGAGGAGAAGAAGGGTGATCCAGGAAAAACAGGGCTGATTTGTAGTTACTGTGAGAAGACAGGGCACAAAGCTGATCGATGCTGGGAGAAGTATCCTCATCTGAAGCCAAGAGGGTTGAAGAGGAAGGAGGAGAAAAAGGCATATGTGATAGCATATGGTCCGAAGGAAGTTCCTGGGATGACAGTGTTAGACCCTAGAGGGGGGGGGGGGGCCCGATTAGAGTCTTATGCTAATCTAATCCGATTAAATGCCAATTAAAATTAATTAACAAGTTATCCTAGCAAGTATTAAATATAACAACTATATATAAGCTAGGATAAGCAATATGAATAACAAAGAGATATATCCTATATGATAAAAAAATATATGCAAGGATATATAAACTAACACAACAAGATATATCCTAACAAAGAGATATAGGCAATGTGATATATGTAAGGATATGTAAATAACACAAGGGTAAACAATCTAAACTAGATAGTGGGCAATATAATCAACAAGCAAGAAACAAAGGCGATATAAGATATGAACATAAAAATAAGTGCGCCAATGCAATCACAAACAAAACGATATGTTTACGAGGTTCGGTCCCCACGACCTACGTCCCCGCTCCTCACCTCGAGGAGATCTCCACTATCACAACCGGGTTTTCTACGTTCACCCGAACAACGTTTACACCTCACAATACAATCACTATGTAATCACACCTCACACACTAAGTGTTGGTCCTAGCCCGTGTCCTCCTCCTCAAGTGCTCGGTTACAACCTCTCCCTAGGCACGTCAACCGACGCCACTCCTCTTGGATTCGACCCCGTCTCTCACCACACACTTCTCTCGGTGTACAAGTGTATTACAAGTGAATCCTCACAATTAAGCACAATATAAATCAATTGATTATTCTCTAAACAAGGTGAGAACTCAATTAAGCTCACTCTCAATGTCACAAACCCACAACCCTAAATTATACTATGAATGTAAATACAATAAGCTCAATAGGTCGTGTGTGAACAAAGAGTATCAATAAAACAATTTAAACTAAACTCAAT
>BQKN01064980.1:640417-658483 GCA_022839385.1 Asparagus kiusianus | reverse complement strand
CCACGCCTCTAAGCCGCCGCTCGAACCCCTACCTCTCTCCGCTGTCCTCCGCCGACGAGCCTCCTCTCCAGCGTTGTCCTCGTCCTCCACCCGCGTCGCTGCCTTGAGCTCATCCCCGACCAGCCGCTGTTCACACTTGCAGCCGCCACGCCGTCGACACCGACAGCCCCGAGCCCTCGTCTCTTCGTCGCACGCCACCTGTTCGACGATATGCCGACGCAGTCCAGACCCGCCACAGACGTCCATTGAGATCCGTCGTACCCCGTCCGCATCGGCGTCGTCGCCTCGTCGTCAGACCCCACGGTCTCGCAGGCAAGATCTCACATCCTTTGTATTGCCTTTACTATTTTTGATATACTGTTAATTAAGTATATGCAAGATCCCGGTCCTTTTGAATTGTCAATTCCTATTTATATCTGTCGTTAATTAGTTGCATAGATTAGATTGTGAATTGTTATTATCTGCTTGAGCTTGTTGATGAATTGGTGAATTATCTGGTTATGTTAATTTATAATTGTTATTATCTGTGTGGGTTTGATGAAAATAGTAAATAAATAGTAATTATGTGATGAATAGTATTTTCATGACAAATATAATAAATTAAAGAATTTATTTTGGGTAACAAAATTATTTTAGATTAATTATAATATTTTTAGAATTTTTGTCGTGGAAGAAAATTATTTTAGAGTGATACATGTTTTTAAAGGAGTTATTTTGGAAAAAGATTATTTTTGTATTATGACCGTGTGATTGATAGTTGTAGAACACGACGTTTTATGTACTTTGACACCGATATGTTGATACTCTTATTTATGCTCACTCATGTCATATATGCACACTTGATTTCATCGCTAGCTTATATAGTCATGTTCATCATATGATTTGCATAAGATTAGTTGTATTTATTTATTATTTCTTGTTTTGTTGAGAACCGTTAATAGTTCATGTCCTTAGTTGCCTAGTGTAACGTGAGCAAGACCTAGATACCAGTGTATTGTTGTCTTAGAAAAGCAAGATGAGTTGGGGTGGGAAAGTCTATGTTTATATAATCGGAAAGACTGTTGATATATCTTCCAGGTTCGTACCAGTGGATCGGTGTCGCCACTGGGATTGGTTGGTTTGGTAAGTCACAGTGGATCGGTGTCGCCACTAGGATTTATTGATTTGTTGAGTCACAGTGGATCGGTGTCGCCACTGGGGGCTGATTGGTTGGATCAAAGTAGATCGGTGTCGCTGCTTTGGTTCATGAATTTATTGGTTAGATCAAAGTAGATCGGTGTCGCTACTTTGGTTCTTGAATGTATTTGATGCACGTGGGGGATATGCGAACAGTCAGTTATCCGATAATATGAGCGTTGACTCAGTGTGAGATGTGAACTAGTGACCTATTATAGGATGACTAGTTACAAGACTTGTTGCTAGTGGATCGGTGTCGCCACTAGGGTTGGTTGTTGAATCAAAGTGAATCGGTGTCATCACTTTGGTTAGGATTTATGGATTCTCGTGAGATGTAGGCCAGTTGTATTTCTTTCCATACCTAGATTAGGATTAATATTTATTATCTACAATTTGAGACATATGGTATATACATGAGGGTTTCCTTGTTTGGATTATTTCGCTCGACGTACTACGTCTCTTGTTGTTGATTTTTAAGTATTAATTCTATCTAGGGGTATGTCTTTGTTACGCGTATGATTATGGATTCTTATGATCGTTATACTCTAGTGATGGATTGCATCTAGCTTGTTAGTATTCCACCTGCATGTTTCAATTTATTATTATTGTTATTGTATTGGTCATTCGACCGTTCCTATTCTCTTTGTGGGATCTTGTCGTGCGTCATGCACCTGACGTACACCTATTTTCTCTGGTGTACGTCAGACTTAGGAGAAGAACAGGTTCAGTTGGGAGATCACCAGGAGCCAGAGGATTCTCAGCAGGAGTACCTTGAAGACGGTGTAGCAGAAGAAGCTGAAGCTTAGTTATTTGATCTTAGTTTTCTTTTTATATCATTTCTTTCCGCTGGATCATTGTATTTTATATTTTCAGTATTTCGTTCAGATAGTCTTGTATAAGGACATGTTGACCCGAATATGATATCTTAGATGATATTATATTTGTGATATGGATCTTTCTGTCTTGTGTTGTTCATTATATTCTTGCTATCTGTGATCGGGGACCTGTGACTTCGTATTGTTTTATTTCCAGACGCTTAGCGTATTAGATTGAGAAGAAGAGGTCTAGCACTTATCTCTCCTCAGTCTAATACGTCGCGGGCTTGTTCACGTCCCGATTCCCGTGTATTTTGGGAAGCTAGGCGTGACAGGTTTTGGTGGTGGCCCATGCAGGTCACGGTCTCGATCACGGTCCCGAGTCCTCACTAGTAAGGATATAATGGACAATTTAGATACATATCATATTTCATCCATAAGATTATTCGTGAGCCCTTATTCTATTTCCTTGATAGATTTCATTTCGTCCCTATCTTATCACTTTTGACTCCGGAACTTTCCACTATTTCTTGTCTCGTAACTTTCCATTGTTTCTTGTTTCTTGTCTCATCTGCTAATGGATATCATTCCACATCTGTCCCTGGGGTTCTTATTTTAATTCCGAGGGCGGAATTTGTTTTAAGGGGGGTAGAATGTAATGGCCGTGAATTTTGATACTAGTTAAAATAATTTTCTAGTATTTTAAAATATTTAATTATTATTTATAAACGAGTATTTGTATTTTTCTCTATTTTCTACAATTTTCTATGATTTAAAAATATGATTATATATTTATTTAAATGATTTTGATATTTATAAATTTATTTTGTGTGGTAAAAATTTCTGGAATTAATTTATTATGTTATCAGTACTATTACGTATTATTTAAATAATATGTTGTATTATTAATATTATTACGTATTATTTCGTATAATACTTTGTATTATTAATTACTTATTATTTGTATAAATTACTGTATTATTTCTACTGTTACATATTATCTGTCGTATTAGTATAACTTGTACGTTTTACTGTGTATATAATTATCCCATAATTATTTGATTTTAAATATAAGTAAATATATTTTTATTATTATTTATTCTTGTTTAATTATACAATATGGGTATTTTTCGACTATTTCGTATCAATTGTTGCAATAGCACAACATGTACGTTTTTATTTGTAGATAATTTTTTTGTAATTAGATTAATTTAAGTACCCATAATTATTTTATTTTAATTATCTCTCATTTAAACCCTAACCCTAATTATATATATATATATACATATATAACCCTCTCTCTCTCTTCCTGTTCACGAAAACACCGCCGCCCCATCTTCATTTTCTCTCTCCCCTACCCGAGCTCCCCTCTACCTCGCCGATGACCCAGCTGCCGACCGCCCTTCACCGTCGTCACCGAGCTCAGAAGACCGCAGCGAGCTCCTCCAGCAGCGCCACCATCCTGAGCTCCAGCCCCACCTCGTCGCGCCGCTCGAGCCGCCACTCCGCTACCCTCTCTCCCTGCCCACCGTCGTGCCCCACACGCCCTAGCAGCCGCACCCGAACCCAGCTGCTCCGCCTCCTGTTCGCTGCCTCCCCACCGCGTCGGCCTCCCTGCACTCCTCTCCACCCCCACTGTCCGACGCCAAATAGCTCCAGATCCGGCCGTCGAGCTCGCCGCCTCCAACCTCCAGCCACCTCTTCCCTTCTCGTTCTCCTCCGACGAGTCCCCGCCGCCTGAGACCCCGAGCGTCCGCCGCCCCACGCCTCTAAGCCGCCGCTCGAACCCCTACCTCTTTCCGCTGTCCTCCGCCGACGAGCCTCCTCTCCAGCGGCGTCCTCGCCCTCCACCCGCGTCGCTGCCTTGAGATCAGCCTCGACCAGCCGCTGTTCACACTTGCAGCCGCCACGCCGTCGACACCGACAGCCCCGAGCCCTCGTCTCTTTGTCGCACGCCACCTGTTCGATGATATGCCGACGCAGTCCAGACCCGCCACAGACGTCGCTTGAGATCTGTCGTACCCCGTCCGCATCGGCGTCGTCGCCTCGTCATCAGACCCCACGGTCTCGCAGGCAAGATCTCACATCCTTTGTATTGCCTTTACTATTTTTGATATACTGTTAATTAAGTATATGCAAGATCCCGCTCCTTTTGAATTGTCAATTCCTATTTATATATGTCGTTAATTAGTTGCATAGATTAGATTGTGAATTGTTATTATCTGCGTGGGCTTGTTGATGAATTGGTGAATTATCTGGTTATGTTAATTTATAATTGTTATTATCTGTGTGGGTTTGATGAAAATAGTAAATAAATAGTAATTATGTGATGAATAGTATTTTCATGACAAATATAATAAATTAAAGAATTTATTTTGGGTAACAAAATTATTTTAGATTAATTATAATATTTTTAGAATTTTTGTCGTGGAAGAAAATTATTTTAGAGTGATAAATGTTTTTAAAGGAGTTATTTTGGAAAAAGATTATTTTTGTATTATGACCGTGTGATTGATAGTTGTAGAACACGACGTTTCATGTACTTTGACACCGATATGTTGATACTCTTATTTATGCTCACTCATGTCATATATGCACACTTGATTTCATCGCTAGCTTATATAGTCATGTTCATCATATGATTTGCATAAGATTAGTTATATTTATTTATTATTTCTTATTTTGTTGAGAGCCGTTAATAGTTCATGTCCTTAGTTGCCTAGTGTAACGTGAGCAAGACCTAGATACCAGTGTATTGTTGTCTTAGAAAAGCAAGAAGAGTTGGGGTGGGAAAGTCTATGTTTATATAATCGGAAAAGACTGTTGATATATCTTCCAGGTTCGTACCAGTGGATCGGTGTCGTCACTGGGATTGGTTGGTTCGGTAAGTCACAGTGGATCGGTGTCGCCACTGGGATTTATTGATTTGTTGAGTCACAGTGGATCGGTGTCGCCACTGGGGGCTGATTGGTTGGATCAAAGTAGATCGGTGTCGCTGCTTTGGTTCATGAATTTATTGGTTAGATCAAAGTAGATCGGTGTCGCTACTTTGGTTCTTGAATGTATTTGATGCACGTGGGGGATATGCGAACAGTCAGTTATCCGATAATATGAGCGTTGACTCTGTATGAGATGTGAACCAGTGACCTATTATAGGATGACTAGTTACAAGACTTGTTGCTAGTGGATCGGTGTCGCCACTAGGGTTGGTTGTTGAATCAAAGTGAATCGGTGTCGTCACTTTGGTTAGGATTTATGGATTCTCGTGAGATGTAGGCCAGTTGTATTTCTTTCCATACCTAGATTAGGATTAATATTTATTATCTACAATTTGAGACATATGGTATATATATGAGGGTTTCCTTGTTTGGATTATTTCACTCGACGTACTACGTCTCTTGTTGTTGATTTTTAAGTATTAATTCTATCTAGGGGTATGTCTTTGTTACGCGTATGATTATGGATTCTTATGATTGTTATACTCTAGTGATTGATTGCATCTAGCTTGTTAGTATTCCAGCTGTATGTTTCAATTTATTATTATTGTTATTGTATTGGTCATTCGACCGTTCCTATTCTCTTTGTGGGATCTTGCCGTGCGTCATGCACCTGACGTACACCTGTTTTCTCTGGTGTACGTCAGACTTAGGAGAAGAACAGGTTCAGTTGGGAGATCACCAGGAGCCAGAGGATTCTCAGCAGGAGTACCTTGAAGACGGTGTAGCAGAAGAAGCTGAAGCTTAGTTATTTGATCTTAGTTTTCTTTTTATATCATTTCTTTCCGCTGGATCATTGTATTTTATATTTTCAATATTTCGTTCAGATAGTCTTGTATAAGGGCATGTTGACCCGAATATGATCTCTTAGATGATATTATATTTGTGATATGGATCTTTCTGTCTTGTGTTGTTCATTATATTCTTGCTATCTGTGATCGGGGACCTGTGACTTCGTATTGTTTTATTTCCAGACGCTTAGCGTATTAGATTAAGAAGAAGAGGTCTAGCACTTATCTCTCCTCAGTCTAATACGTCGCGGGCTTGTTCACGTCCCGATTCCCGTGTATTTTGGGAAGCGGGGCGTGACAATTACCGTTTGAATCGGGCTTGCATACGGATTGTTTAAGTCCGTTCCACGTGTGATGTTATGCTAAAAGAGTTAACTCTTTTAGTGCTACGATATTGAATACGTAGACTTCGTCTTTCTTACGGGAATAGACTACCTGGTCGCATGTTAGGCGTTAAATTATCTCTTCTTAGGATTCGGAATAAAATTCCCCAGACTCAGATTTTGGTGTCTTTTTCAATCGGTAAAAGACTAAACCGGCAACGCGTGTTAGACGTTGACTTATCCCTACTTAGGATTCGGGATAAAATTCCCTAGACTCGGATTCTGGTATCTTTTTCAATCGGTGAAAGACTAAACCGGCAACGCGTGTTAGGCGTTGACTTATCTCTACTTAGGCTTCGGGATAAAAGTCCCCAGACTTGAATTCTGGTATCTTTTTCAATCGGTGAAAGACTAAACCGGTAACGCGTATTAGGCGTTGACTTATCCCTACTTAGGATTCAGGATAAAATTCTCCGTACATGTAAGGCACGGATTTTGGTGTTGAAAAAATAATGTCTTCTCTTGGGGCAAAGACGAACCCAATGCTGAAGAGGAAGAATTTTATATTCTATCTCCAGTTACAAAGAAAAACTTAAAGTGAGATCTCTACTTGGAGAATCTGAAGAGTGAAACTAAGAGTGGGATCTCCACTCCGAGAATCGAAAAGATTCGGATAATCCTAACTGTCGGAAGGTTTGATTACCGAACTAAAGGTGATTTTCTCATTTATCGAGAGTGAATTGTGGTTTTAGCCCTAACTGTAGAAATGTTTGAACAAATAGGAGTTTGAGGTGACCCTAACTGTAGGAAGGTTTGATCATTTGATTTGAAAGTGGACCTCTCATTCATGGAAGGAAGCGAGAGGAGATTTTGGCTTTGGTTGTGATCCTAACTATAGGAAGGTTTGACCAAATGAATAGTGAGAGTGGGAGTACAAATTATAATGGGAGTGTTGATTCGTATAGATCAGTCAAAGAGGGTTCCTGGTGTTAAGTGACAAATACGTAACACAAAAGGGTTTGACAATCGTCAACGATCAGGATATTAAAATTTCGAGTACTATGTCCGGACTCTAACAATGGGAGTGTTAAGTGCATAGACGTAGCGGGAATTTGAGTGGATTCAACCGAAAGGAATTTTGATGGTCCCACCGTCAATTAGTCTGATCGGTGGATATGTGTATAGGTCACGTGAGATGCGACGGTTTCTAGCACCGACTAAAATATCCCATACTAACCATCTGATCTCACAAACACTATCATAGCCCCACATATCTTTGGATACTTAGTTCCCTAAAATTAAACCTATCAGCTTACTTTTTTTGAGTTTGGTGCATATGAAATGTTATGCACTGGTCCCGAGAATCTCAGCTCATAGAAAACATACTATCATAATACTCGATACTCTTTTAGATGGCAGGAGTAATTAGGTTTGCATCAGATTGTGTTGTTGGATAATTTTACCCTTTATAGGAGTTTGTAAGTAGTTGTTTTTACAGTTTTTCCCTTATGTATAATTTGTTAGTTTAGAGCCTCATCGTGCTATGTAGTTTATAGTTAGTTTACCATATTTTGCCTGGTTTGACCAAAAGTTGATGTTGATGTCTGATATCACACAGTCGAGGGGGTTGCGGTTCTGGTCTTCACGCTGGTGGTAAATAGGAAGAGGATGAGAGATGAGGCCGACTCCTCCTCTGACTTTATGCCCGATCCTTAGGCTGGAATTCACATTCCTTCTACACAAACAAGGAGAAACCCGTAGGAGGGTGGGGCTCATTTCCTCATGGTACCTCCGACAGTCAAGTCAGCTAGTAGGCTTGAGTAGGATTTGAGGGAGAGTTCCTAGGTCATTGAGGACCTTAGAGGATACTCTTTGAGAGTTATTAGTTCTTTTTTACAAAGATAAAAAATTAGAGCTTTAGTGAAGTAGTAGTAGAAAAGATCTACCTCCTCCTCGTTACCTTCTTTTCCTCCTTTTATAGCCTATTGCCTCTGAGAGTTTGATCCTTGGCTTTGACTATGCACAGGAGGCGGTTGAGGGGTGAACAGACAAGTTGTTGAGTTATCCTTCTCCTTCCAGATGTAGACTGGCGATTGGAAGAGAAGTCATTCGGGTATAGGAAAAAATGTCTTCTCAGTATCCTGGCTTTGACAAATGAGGTAGGGCAGAGGATAGGCCAGCTACTTGGTCATCCTCCCCCCTCCAGATGGCGGTTGGTGATTGGAGGGGAAACTATTAGAGCCTAGAGCATCATGACGATCTCTGGGAAGTGACTTGTGGGGAGAATAAACGATTTATGCATGGAATTTGACAGAGCGGAGATCTCAATGGGACTGATCAATACTGTAGTGCCGATTGACATCTGAAATGAGCTTAGTTGGATCTTATCCCCTTAGTCGAGACATGTTGATCTTGTGAGTCATTATTATGATTTGCCGACCCGATAGTCGAGTGAGCTTTGGGCCGAGTGTATGGTCGAGACGTCTGCTCGAGGAGTCATCTTAATTACGGGGGACCGACTAATCCCGCACTTTGAGTCGGTAATAATGACTCTTGGTCAAAAGATAACTCGTCTGCTTGCTTGGCCGATAAACTTGCCCTTGGCTGGGCTTTTGGGCTTCTAAGCTGGTTTGGACCATGCCCTTTTTAAGCCTATACAGTCAATCTCTCGACATCTTCATCTTTAGATGGTAACTTACCATAACAGTTGGCCTCTTTCATTTGGAGCTGCCTTTAGTCGGGTCCGAATGAAATAGATATGAGTTTGCTTAGGGTGTTGAGATTTTTTAGCCAGTTGATCGTCACTGGAGACGTAGCGTAGAACTTGCTAACCGCCAATCTTCTGTAGGTTGGTGTTGTCAGTATTGGGAACCACTTTTTTAGAGGAAATGAGGCATCATGGGTAGAGTGAATGGCACCTTTACTTGCCAATTGATTGGCGTGAGTTACGAGTGGCGGTTGGCATTTTCGAGCGATTCATTTCCAATTTTCAAAACAGATCTTCCTTAGTTGCTCGAGGATTGAGCCTCTTGGATCCTTCTGCATGCTTCTTCGAAGGCTTATAAATAATTCCTGGTGCTGTTTTGAAATAACACTATTCATCAGGAACATTTCTCTTCGTTGATTCTTCCTTTCTCCTAAGAGATTTTACTATGGCTTTTCCTCAGAATGACCGTGAGAAGAAACTTATGGTCTTGTTTCTATCTAGGTCGAGAATGACTTTGGACGAGGTAACCTGCTTGCATGATGAGTATGATATTTCTCGTGCCATGACCATAGGGACACCGGACAGTCTTACTCCGGTGCATATGCACGACGAAGATCGAGTGCTTCTCTATCTGGCGCATCTGCAATGTGGATTGCGCCTGCTGCTGCATCTCTTCGTCGGGGAGGTTTTTGTGACTTTAGGGGTTTCCCTTGCCAATTTCACCCATACGCCATTTATACCTTGATGGCGTTTATAGACGCTTGCTCCAAGGCGGGAGTAGTGCCCAACATTAGTTTGTTTGGGCACGTGGTTAGTGTAGGGTCTGTTGAGGGAGACCTGCACAATCTCTTCCACTGTCGGGGCGATTTTCGATTGGACACTGATTTCCCAGAGCTGAATGAAGAATGGAAGAAGTTCTTTGTCTGGGTGTTCAATGCTGACGACATACTGTCCTACTCTGGTTGGCCTGAAGTGCAGGAGAACGTATTGAAGCCAAGGGCTCTTAGTGATCTCGAGGCTGGAGATCTTGAGAAGCTCTGGCATCACCTCGGTCTTCAGGAGTCCAGAGCTCTAGACGGAGAGGAATTCCTGGAGATGGGAGGGTCCTCCTTGTCTTCCTCCGACTCTGAAGCGACAGTTCTTCCTCCACCAATGGAGGTCTGGAAAAGAGAGGCTGACTCGGAGGAGCCGAGTTTTTCCAGGAGGCCTTTGAAGAAAATGAGGAAGGATTTTAGGGGTTGTGGTTCTGAGCCTTAGGAAGGAGTTTTTAAGTGTTTGCTGGTTTTTTTGTAAGCCCTATCGGGCCTTTTGGTAAAGAATGTATGAAATTCTTTTTTGAATGAGAAATGATTTCTCCTGTCTTTTGCTTTTGAGAGCTGCAAATGCTTGATAAAATAGTTGATCATGTTGTGACTCCGCTTTCTTTTCAAGAATAATGTTGATCCTTGTAGATTAGATAACATATGCGGGATAAGTGTCGACGTCCTCGTTCCCCTATTTGGTCGAGGAGTAATTATTGATGTCGTCCTTAGGGCTGTGCCTTGGGCTTATCCTAATGAGGAGCCAAGGACTTTGTACCGACTGAGAATTCGTTATGCCTTGCCTTTATCTAGATTAGGAGCCAAGGGCTTTATACCGACTGAGAAGTCGTTATGCCTTGGTTTTATCCTAAGAAGGTACCAAGGGCTTTGTGCCGACTGAGAAGTCGTTGTACCTTGGTTTTACCCTGAGAAGGTACCAAGGGCTTTGTACCGACTGAGAAGTCGTCGTGCCTTGGCTTTACCCTAAGAAGGTACCAAGGGCTTTATGCCGACTGAGAAGTCGTTGTGCCATGGCTTTATCCAGATTAGGTACCAAGGGCTTTGTGCCGACTGAGAAGTTATTATGCCTTGGTTTTATACAGATTAGGTACCAAGGGCTTTGTACTGACTGAGAAGTCGTTGTGCCTTGGTTTTACCCTGAGAAGGTACCAAGGGCTTTATGCCAACCGAGAAGTCATTGTGCCGTGGTTTTACCCTAAGAAGGTACCAAGGCTTTGTATCTGACTTGAGAAGTTATGCCTTGGTTTTACCCTGAGAAGGTACCAAGGGCTTTATACCAACTGAGAAGTTGTTGTGCCTTCGTTTTATCTAGATTAGGTACCAAGGGCTTTGTGTCGACTGAGAAGTCGTTGTACCTTGGTTTTATCCAGATTAGGTACCAAGGGCTTTGTGCCGACTGAGAAGTCATTTTGTCTTTTATCTAGATTAGGTACCAAGGGCTTTGTACCGATTGAGAAGTCGTTGTGCCTTAGTTTTACCCTGAGAAGGTACCAAGGGCTTTGTATCTGACTTGAGAAGTCGTGCCTTGATTTTACCCTGAGAATGTACCATGGGCTTTATGCCGACTGAGAAGTCGTTGTGCCTTGGTTTTATCCAGCTTAGGTACCAAGGTCTTTGTGCTTATTGAGAAGTCGTTGTGTCTTGGTTTTATCCAGATTAGGAACCAAGGGCTTTGTGTCGACTGAAAAGTCGTTGTGCCTTAGTTTTACCCTAAGAAGGTACCAAGGGCTTTATGCTGACTGAGAAGTCGTTCTGCTTTAGTTTTATCCAGATTAGGTACCAAGGGCTTTGTGCCGACTGAGAAGTTGTTGTACCTTGGTTTTACCTAGAGAAGGTACCAAGGGCTTTGTATCTGACTTGAGAAGTCATGCCTTGGTTTTACCCTGAGAAGGTACCAAGGGCTTTATACCGACTAAAAAGTCGTTATGCCTTGGTTTTATCCAGATTAGGTACCAAGAGTTTTATGCCGACTGAGAAGTCGTTGTGCTCTGGTTTTATCCAGATTAGGTACCGAGGGCTTTGTGTCGACTGAGAAGTCGTTATGCCTTGGTTTTACCCAGATTAGGTACCAAGGGCTTTATGTCGACTGAGAAGTCGTTGTGCCTTGGTTTTATCCAGATTAGGTACCAAGGGCTTTGTGCCGACTGAGAAGTCGTTTGCCTAGATGGCTAGGTCTTTGATGTCTTTCTTTTCTTTTGACATTTTTTATTGATTACTAGAATATATACATAACGGAGTACAATTCTTCAATATTGATTATTCGAATGGTGTCGAACTTTTGTTTCTTATTCTGATGCATTTTGGAGATGGCTTTCTGTTGGGGACAGAGTCATTGAAACGGAGCTTCCTAGGTTGGCGTGTCATCTTTGAACAGACTTGTTTTGATGAGAGCGAGCTGTTGCTTCTTTGGTTGTCTTTGTTGCCAAACTGAGGAACGCCCAGAATCGGGGGTTGCTCTTCCTCTTGAGGGTAAGCTGTTTGGCCTTAGACTTCGTTGAGCTGTCAACATATTAGCCACTTCATCAGCCAAGGACCTTTTTAAACTTTGATTTTTTGTTGAGGTCCTTGCTGGTCGACGGTGGACACGGGGATTTTTAACAGATCTTGCTTGTCCACCGTTGGTTGTGCTGTATGGCCAGAGTCCGGCTGATTGAGCTTTTGGAGGATGACGCTCAATAGGGAGAGGCCTAGGCAACTTTTGTGATGGGGGGGGCTTCTTGTTGATGAAACCCCACATGTCGATGCTTTGTTTCCTGGAATTTGATAGGATCATCGTTTCCCCTTGAGGATTCTAGGAGTAGCAACGATCGGACCATCCTGTTGATGGAGGAGCCTTCTTTTTGTAAGGAGAATGCGAGTCGTATGCTTCGACCACCAGTTCTTTCCTTGACTCTGGTGGTTCGGATAGCTACTGGGGGGCAGGGCCTGACCTCCAGAAGAGGCAGTCGTCGGGTGGCTCCCTGAGTTTTTCCCGCAATCTCATCTTTGGTGAGGAAGGACTCTCCTTTGAAGGTGGTGATGGTCCGAGTAGCCGGCCACAGACTTAATCGCTGCTCCTTACTCGTGTGAGCTGTTGCTGATGGGAGCTTGAGCGACACTGGATCTGACCATTACCCTTGGGGTTCTGTTTGAGATCCAACCCCAGGCCTCTTGGCTGTCCAGATGGTGGGGTTTTTGTCTGTGGTAGCCATAGGGAGCCTGCACTTCATTTTCAAGCCAGACAAACACCATAGTGGTGTGTCTTTTCCAGGAGGGCTTTCTGGGTTCCACTTGGCAAATACTCCCCAGAAAGCTGTTAGAGCTCTTGAAGGCTACGCCTATGTTGGCTCTTCATAGCCATAAGCATATCCTCCTTAGCTTGAATGATGCGATTTCAGTCTTTGTTTAGCTTGAATGGTGCGATTCCAACGACATTTTTCAAGAATGCACAAGATCAGGCCCCTGTTTAGAATTAGGCATGCCTTCTAAGAGAAGAGAGTGGGCCCTACGGTGGGTGCTAAACTTCTGATGTCTGATATCACACAGTCGAGGGGGTTGCGGTTCTGGTCTTTGTGCTAGCGGCGAATAGGAAGAGGAGAGATGAGGCCGACTCCTCCTCTAACTTTATGCATGATCCTTATACTGGAATTCCCGATCCTTCGGCACAAATAAGGAGAAACCCATGGAAGGGCGGGGCTTATTTCCCCCATGGTACCTCTGACGGTCAAGTCAGCTAGTAGGCTTGAGTAGGATTTGAGGGAGAGTCCCTAGGTCATTGAGAACCTTAGAGGATACTCTTTGAGAGTTATTAGTTCTTTTTTACAAAGATAAAAAATTAGAGCTTTAGTGAAGTAGCAGTAGAAAAGATCTACCTCCTCCTTGTTACCTTCTTTTCCTCCTTTTATAGCCCATTGCCTCTGAGAGTTTGATCCTTGGCTTTGACTATGCACAGGAGGCGGTTGAGGGGTGAACAGACAGGTTGCTGAGTCATCCTTCTTCTTTCAAATATAGACTGGCGATTGGAAGGGAAGTCATTCGGGTACAGGAGGGAAATGTCTTCTCAGTATCCTGGATTTGACAGATGAGGTAGGGCAGAGGATAGGCCAGCTACTTGGTCGTCCTCCCCCTGCCAGATAGTGGTTGGTAATTGGTGGGGAAACTATTAGAGCCCAGGAGAGCATCATGACGATCTCTGAGAAGTGACTTGTGAGGATAATAAATGGCTTATGCATGGGATTTGTTAGAAAGGAGATCTCGATGGGACTGATCAATGTTGTAGTGCCAATTGACATCTGAAGCGAGCTTAGTCGGATCTTATCCCCTTAGTCGAGGCGGGTTGATCTTGTGACTCATCATTATGATTTGCCAACCCGATAGTCGAGTGAGCTTTGGACTGAGTGCATGGTCGAGACGTCTGCTCGAGGAGTCATCTTAATTACGGGGGACCGACTAATCCCGCACTTCGAGTCGGTAATGATGACCTTTGGTTGAAAGATGACTTGTCTGCTTGGCTGGCTGATAGACTTGTCCTTGGCTGGGTTTTTGGTCTTCTAAGCTGGTTTGGACCATGCCCTTTTTAAGCCTATGCAGTCAATCTCTCAACATCTTCATCTTTAGATGGTAACTTACCATAACAATTGACATTTGATGCCCTTGCTCATCTCGACTTCTTATTTATTGTTACTCATACTTACAATAGCTTAGCAAGGTGAGACTTAAGTAAGCGCGTGCCAACTTGACTGACCCGATTCTCGTGTATATACTGCTGGCAGAGTCACATGTCTATATCCATAGTCGGGACATGGGGCATGACACATAGCTTCTGAAAGGGCAAAACAAATAGGAGCATTACTTATGGTAGTTAATTTGTAATATACGCTACCATCTTCATGCATTTTTCCCAGAAGCGACTTGGTACGTTCTTTGCGTGCATCAAGCTTCAACATGTTTCTGCGAGATGTCAATTCTTTCTTTCTACTACATCGTTCTTTTGTGGTGTCCCTAAGTAGGTCAACTGTCATCAAATTTTACAATCTCTAATGTAGTCATAAAAACTCTTCCAATGTGTTCTCACATCCATTATCAATGCACAAGCACTTGATCTTCTTGTTGACTTCACTTTCTATCTTCTTCTTATATTTCTTAAATTTCTCTAGTGTTTTAGACCTTTCTCTCATAGAGTCCACCCAGACATATCTGGAGAAGTCATCATCGAAGGTTATCATATAGCAGCAACTGCTTATTGATGGTTGTTTTTACTAGCACAAACACGTCCGAATGAATCAATAGTTCTTTCTCTCTGTACTCAGACTCCTTATAGGGTATCTAAGATGCCTTACCATATTAACATCTAGCACAAATGATGTCTTCGCGAATCTTTATATGA
The DNA here is from genome assembly GCA_022839385.1 of Asparagus kiusianus. Classification (NCBI taxonomy): domain Eukaryota; kingdom Viridiplantae; phylum Streptophyta; class Magnoliopsida; order Asparagales; family Asparagaceae; genus Asparagus; species Asparagus kiusianus. The sequence goes on along the minus strand of BQKN01064980.1, from coordinate 643,489 downwards.
GAAAGACCCTTGAGGTCAACCGTTGCATCGTTATCTTAAGCTTGCTGTAGCTAACATGTGTAGACATATAAAAATGCCAAAAGAAAGACAAACATCATCCAGAAGTTTGCTCAAAAGCATCAAAGTTCATTTTCAAAGAGAAAGCTCGCCACACAATGAGACTCGACATCAAGACGAGGCTCGCCACGTAACGAGACTAGACATCAAGACGAAGCTCGCCACATAACAAAGCTCGACATCAAAGATGAGGCTCGTGATGCAACGAAGCTTGACATCAAGTACGAGGTTCACCAACGCAGCGAAGCTCGTCACCTACATTAAATCAGGTTGTAATGGCCATGAAGACCCAGTCAGCCACGTGAGCTAAATCTTAGGAGTCGGTTACGCCCATGACTCCACGATTATAGCACGTCAGTTATATGCTAAAGCTCTATAAATAGACGCAAGCAGCTATGAAGGGGGCATCATTGGAGATCCTAAGAAAAGCTCTCGCGCACAAACTTAAGACCCGAACCTCGGTCCCTGTAGCTTAAGCCATTATCAGAAGCTCTTGCGATCTATTTCTGATCGTCAATGGGAATCAATCTCGACTCAAGCATCAAGTGAAGCATCCTTTCGCCACCTAGAATCCACCTCAAACAAAAGATAAGTCAAACCTGTCTTCTCTTCCTCTGTAATAAAGAGAGTGAGTGATTGTAAAAGGTTCTTACCAAGCGATAGAACCCATTCTTCAAACAAGAATCAATCAACTTTAATTTTTCAACCCTATAGAAGATGACGACCATAGTGGGAGCAACCATTCTTTCCGAGGAATTGGTGGTGGCATAAACAGATCAGATTACGGTGGGAACTAAGGTTGAAACTCTTATCATTGAGTTCGACCAATCTAAGTATGAGGAGTTCCTCTCCTCTGGAACTTCGAGTCCCACGAAGGCACGAAAGTGCTGTAGAGTCTCTTATGAGATCTCAGCCCATGTGGCTTCTGATGATTCAACTCGAGTTAGTCTCGAGGAGAAATCTTTGCCTCCCAAAGAGGAGGCTCTGAAAATTAGCCGTCAGGCTAAGAAGTGGGTTGTCAAATAACCTAACTGAGTTTCGGTTTCTACTGATCAACCTAGCCAAACTCTAGCTACTGTTGTTGAACCTCGCCTGGTCTTGACTAAGGTAGGATCTGTTGTTGCTCCACTTTTGAGATGTACACGACAACGTTGATGACAGAATCAAGCTTGCTGAAAGGCTCGAGCGTTTGCCTCGTTGGACAGTTTCAACTATCGACCAAAAGGAGATCAACCCGAGGGTCGATTAGCTGAGGAACGTTCAAATGATGAACCTCATTCCCACACCCAAACATGCTCAGTTAATGAACCCCATTCTCAATGCGAAGTTTGACCAACTCAAGAGGATGTTCAAGCTGACCAAACTCAGGCTCGTCAGAAGGATGAACCTTAAGTTAATAGACGAATGAGAAGACGAATGTATCAAGCTTGTTCAACCAACCAACCTCATCATAAACAAATGAATGGCAAAGTTTGTACAACTACCCCATGTAGGCGTATAAAAATGCCTATAGATATGAATATCCCTATCTAAGTTAGAGGAAATCATCCAAAGCCAAAAGAAACAAAGGAACATGTGAAACAACAAAGAAGAACAACATACACACCAACACGCAGCCAACGGTGCCGCGACTAAGGCACGGCAGCCTATGGCGCCGCGGCTATGGCACGACAGCCTGTGGTGCCGCGGCTAAGGCGCGGCAGCCATCCTTGCCGTGGCTATTGTAGAGGGATGCTGTGGTGGTTACAAGGCAGTTATACAATGATTTTTGAGGCCCACGTGGCGACATATCAAAGATAGAACGTGTGCTGACGTGGACAATCAGTTAAACCACGAAAAATGTGGTTCAAAATCATAGGAAAACAGTTTCAAGCACGATGGAACGTGCTGATAACCACCTCCTTGGCCGCGGCAGCCCACACTGTCGCGCCAATAGCCACGGCAAGGTTGGCTGCCGCAGTCAAAGAGAGTTCATCTGGTCAGTTGTTTCACCTCCATTTCGACTGTTATACACTACTACCCCTATAAATACCTTCCTAGACACAAAATCTGGGGGGGGAGGAGAGCAGATTGGGGCAGAAAGGCTTGAGCTTTTGGTGAATTAGAGCAAGAGAGAGAGATTCTTCATTCTTCACAAACATCCTCAAGAAGCTTTTGCCGATTCCTAGAGATCTAAGCTCTGACTTGATCTTTAGAAGAGTGAACATCTTACATCGATAAGATATTCGCTTCAAATTCTTACTTCGATAAACGAAGGAAGAATCCCCAAAACTTTCACGATTCAATCAGAATCTGTGAATCGGTGGTCCACGGGCTAACGCACCCCCGGCACAGGCAAAGATCCCACGCAAGCAGCGATCCAAACAACGATCCTGCGTTTGTTTCTAAAAAGTTGTAATTTTCCTTTTGTTGTGTAAAAGAGGTCTTATAAAAAGACTATTTCTTTTGAATTTATTGTAATCGACCGAAGATATAATGAATTCAACAACAAAACCGACTTTTGACGAAAACAAACTGGCGACCACAGTGGGAGCCAACGGTCTCGCTGCCGAGACCGTCGTGTCGCAGCCGATCAAGATCCTAGTTGAATCCACGGCCGAGTACGAGTTCGACCAGGCCAAATTTAAAGAATATCTTTCATCATCCTCTTCAAGATCTTCTTTGTCTCACAAGTACAAGAGGATCTCACGATTGAAGAAGGCTTACATGCCAAAGAAGGCCCAAAGTGAAGACTCTCACCCAATCGTTGCCGAGGCCTCCCCTCGCAACATTATCCCGGTGACCCCCAAAGCCGGAAGCTCTGCTCATGATGATTTCTACTCAATTGAGGAATCATTCGATCGAAGTTCGCCAACACTGACGAAGAGGGCTCGTCAGAGGCAACGCCAACGTCACGCTCATCAATTGGCTAAGACCTTGGAACAAACCGATGGAGTTCGTTACTATGCGGACTTAAAATCGAGGAAACTGTTGGCCTTCTTATTTTGATGATGTTTAACAAACAATTTATTACTA
>BQKN01064980.1:540285-631205 GCA_022839385.1 Asparagus kiusianus | reverse complement strand
CGTATCAAACTCCCTCCTGGTCAAACCTTTAAACAGTTAGGACCAAAGCCAAAATCCCCTCTCGATTCCTTCCATGAATGAGAGGTCCACAATTTGAGCGATTAAACCTTTAAACAGTTAGAATCGTCTCAAACCCTCATTTGGTCAAACCTTACTACAGTTAGGACCACAACTAGAATCTTCCCTCGATTCATTCCACGAACGAGAGGTCCATTGTCAAGTTGAATAATTAAACCTTATGACAGTTAGGATTATTCAAACTCATCCAGATTCTCTAAGTGGAGATCCCACTTTGAGTTTCCTTTACACCAGGAGATAGAATATAAAATTCTTCCTCTCCGATTTCGAGTTCATCTCTACCAACAAAAAAGAGACCAGGAGATAGAATATAAAATTCTTCCTCTCCAGGATCGGGTTAATCTCTACCAATAAAAAAGAGACAAGGAGATAGAATATAAAATTCTTCCTCTCCATCTTCGCCGGGTGGTACGTTCCCGTATAAACGACAAAGCCTATGTATTCAACATCATAGCACCAAGTCTAAGAGAGTTTATTCTTTTAGCACAACGTTACATTTAGAATGGACTTAAACAATCTGCATGCTAGCCCGACTCAAACGGTAGTCGGTAAAGGCTAACCAAACCCGTTGATGGCTGAGAATTTGCCAAAAATTCTATAAATATGAGAGTCATCGATGCACCAGCTCCATTAGTTGGTCTCATGGCTTGAGGATCTAATAACTTCAGAATAAGATTCGTACATGCAGATGAATCAGCTTTAATAGGTGGTCCTGCAGCTCCGACATTTGGGACCGCTATGCTCCAACGCCTTAAGAGCTTAAACTGTGTAGACTTTAGTAAACGCACGAGGATAAACTGTGTTAACGCCTGTCAACGCGACAATGATTTTTGCCAAAATAAGGCTTAAAAAAAGTCTAATGGATAGTCTCAGGGGATTTAATTGCGATCCAGATACGAATTCCCAATGAAGAAAACCCGTTCAACATCAGTTCAACGACTAGAGCTAATTCACAAATCAAAACATCAATTTCAGTTCAAGACTTTGACAATGGTCAAGCGAAAAACGCAGCACCAGAAGAATTTTAGCTATTCTACAAAGCACTGAGTAGACTAAAAGATGAAGAAGTCAAGAGTTGAAGCCATTCATAGGTCCTTCTACACGATCTCCTCAACTAAGTACTGAAGGGATTGCAAGTAAGACTCATCTTATCCAAAGTGTCTCAGACTCCTCTATAAAAGAATAAGTCTGAGATACTTTAGAGGGGGTATCTGTAGGCGTATAAAAATGCCTATAGATATGAATATCCCTATCTAAGTTAGAGGAAATCATCCAAAGCCAAAAGAAGCAAAGGAACATGTGAAACAACAAAGAAGAACAACATACATATCAACACGCAGCCAACGGTGCCGCGGCTAAGGCGCGGCAGCCTATGGTGCCGCGGCTATGGCATGGCAGCATGTGGTGCCGCGGCTAAGGCGTGGCAGCCATCCTTGCCGCGGCTATTGTAGAGGGATGCTGTGGCGGTTACAAGGCAGTTATACGATGATTTTTGAGGCCCACGTGACGACATATCAAAGATAGAACGTATGCTGACGTGGACAATCAGTTAAACCACGAAAAATGTGGTTCAAAATCGGGGGAAAATAGTTTCAAGCACGATGGAACGTGCTGATAACCACCTCCTTGGCCGCGGCAGCCCACACTGTCGCGCCAATAGCCACGGCAAGGTTGGTTGCCGCGGTCAAAGAGAGTTCATCTGGTCAGTTGTTTCACCTCCATTTCGACTGTTATACACTACTACCCCTATAAATACCTTCCTAGACACGAAATCTGGGGGGGGGGGAGAGCAGATTGGGGCAGAAAGGCTTAAGCTTTTGGTGAATTAGAGCAAGAGAGAGATTCTTCATTCTTCACAAACATCCTCAAGAAGCTTTTGCCGATTCCTAGAGATCTAAGCTCTGACTTGATCTTAGAAGAGTGAACATCTTACATCGATAAGATATTTGCTTCAAATTCTTACTTCGATAAACGAAGGAAGAATCCCCAAAACTTTCACGATTCAATCAGAATCTGTGAATCGGTGGTCCACGGGCTAACGCACCCCCGGCACAGGCAAAGATCCCACGCAAGCAGCGATCCAAACAACGATCCTGCGTTTGTTTCTAAAAAGTTATAATTTTCCTTTTGTTGTGTAAAAGAGGTCTTATAAAAAGACTATTTCTTTTGAATTTATTGTAATCGACCGAAGATATAATGAATTCAACAACAAAACCGACTTTTGACGAAAACACCCCAGCTCGTCAATGTCAATCATTTAGAGGATCTCGCTCGGGTAAAACTAAATTGCAAGAATTGACTGGGGGTAGTTCCACCATGGATCTTTGTGACTACCTCACACGCAAACGCAACATGAGTCAGATGCAATCTCATTGTTGCTATGAGAAACTTATCTCCATAGTGCTTTCCTGGTGCTCATGTGGAGAATCGACACATATGTCCACAGTTTTTGAATGATTATATGAACCATCAGTGATTTTAACATCCAGAAGAAGGTGCTTCCACCAAGAAGCAAGTGTCTACGAATCACCAGATTGAAGTGACAATTAATATGGTTGGTAAGGGTAAAGGCAAAACCTTAACCAATTCTTCTGAATCCTTCGACCCTGAATATTCACTAGGGTTACAAGGAGCGCTTATTGAAGGACAGGATGCTTATTAACACACTTGTACCCATACCGGAGTAATGATTCCTTTGGACTATCGATGGCTTTCTGATATATCTTATGATGTCAATGAAGAGCCTGAGAACTCAGTCATTGCAACATCACTGCCTTCTAGTACCGATCAAAGTGAACATGTGAGTGCTCACATGGTCGGAAATGAAGAAGATACGATAAGAAGACTGGAAGAACAACAAGCTACTATCCTCCAACAACAAGAGTTTATCAGGTGTATGGAAGCAATGATAGAGAAACTTCTTGGAGAAAAGAAAAAAAGGCTACCGCTGAGAGCTCGGGATCAAGGCGTAGGTGACCTTCACCTGCTGCTGAAGAAACTAATCGTCGAAACCAAGATAAAAATAATGAAGAGGACGAAGAGGAATAAATTTCAAAATTCATTTTGAGTCATATTAAGCTAAGTCCAACCCTCGCACAAAACAGTGAGACCATAAATTAGACGACTTCTAGAAACTGGATGCGTTAAAGCTACAAGGAAACTTCAAAGAGCTAGGGGTGACCAGACCTTATCCTTCTGAATAGGATGTCGTCCCTTACCCTCCGAAGTTAAAACCACTCAACCTCGTACAGTTTGATGGCAAGGGTTCCCCTTCACAACATGTCTATTATTTCTAGGCACAGACTGGACAAATGATCCTATCATGACCCGGTTATTTATTAGCACCCTTAAGGGAGTTGCTTTTGAATGGTTCAGAAGATTGGAGCCTGGATCCATCAAATGTTGGAAGGACTTGGAGAGACTCTTCATGGCTAGGTTCCTTGATGACGACACTGAAGTGTCTATGGCTGCTCTCCTGGCTAAAAAAACAAAAGAAGACCGAGTCTGTTAGTGAATTTATCAAAAGATTTAGGAACCGATCACTACATTCTCGTGATCGGATCTCAAAGACCACACTCATTGAATGTGTAGAAATAATCTCTCCATCAATGTACTTTCAAAGATGGGTGATGTTGAAGCTCACACATGGAAAGACTGGGTATGGCAGGGAGAACAGATTGAGAATATGCTCAAGAGGATGGACACTGAAGAACCTCGTGAGCCTCACTTGAGAAAAGGGGTAATCAGAACCAGAAACAATCAAAAGAAAAGGACACATTAGCGGTGGAAACCAATCCTTCCCCTAAAACCTTTCCTAAGCAGAAAAGCAATTTGTCCGACAGTCGTCCTCCGAAGAGGTACGACTTCAAGGAGGATCAAGTCATCCTAATCTTCAAATCTCTGATGAAGATGATCATGCTTAAGCTCCCAAAAGTGAAAAATCCTAAAGAAGTGTCGAAAACAAATGATCCCAACTACTGCATGTATCATAGAATGGTGCATCATCCAATGAAGGATTGCTACATCTTGAAAGACAAAATACAGATCTTATTGGAGGGAGGTGTTTTGACCTTCAGAGAAGATCAAAATAAGGTATCAGCAAGATGATTGCCTTACAATTCGGAGCCTTTGTTGAAGTTCAAGTCCAGGATGGTGTAAAACTAATTCCCCGGACAAAGACTCGGGTCATGAACCCTGACCTCCATTAACAAAAAAAGAAGGGCATGATTCCCTATACCACTCCTAGAGGCGGAAACATATGGGTTCATCTTGACCTGCTAACAGACGAACAATGGACTTCATCGAAGTTGAAATCGTGCAATGTTGTTTCCGCTACCCCAAATGAGAGGGCAGAAACTACTTCCCTTAGCAACCCTGGTAAGAAGAAGTCGGCATTCATCACGCAATCTGCATAGGCACTAGACACCAGGGGAGGAAAATGATTTTTGAAGAAGTACCCTGAAGAGGTAGTTGCGCCACCAAAACCAATAAAGGAAGTAGTGGAGAAGACGCAACCACCGTCCAGCGACCCTAAGACAAGGGAACTTTGTTACAATAAGGCACTCAAGAAAGATGCTCCTGAGACCTCAAAAGGCTCCTTCCAGTTTGATGTTTGGGCTCAACTATCCAACATCCCAGTAAGAATTACCTTGTTCAAGCTCCTGCGCCTCTCCCGATCTACCAGGGAAGCTTTACGGAAAGCGTTGGCAGACAATAAGACTTTCCTTGCATCACATGGAAGAAAATGCATCAGCAGGGATGTGCGCTCAAGTCTTTAAAGGACTGATGCCTTACATCACCTTCTCCCTAGAAGACATGCACGCGAAGAACTCGAAGCACGATAGACCTTTATACTTCATGGGATATATCAGCTCCATTTGAGTAGACCGAATCTAGATAGACCCTAGGTTTTCTTTGAGCATCATACTATTGAGACTCATGCATCAACTTAGGGTCCCGCTTCACCGCTTGTTGGCAACAAGAACCATGATTTATGGCTTCAATATTTCCAACACTCATCCCCTTGGCAAGATCAAGCTCAAATGCCAAATGGGAGACTTGAGGATGGATGTTACCTGCTATGTCATCGATGCAGAGACATCCTACAATCTGTTACTGGATTAACCTTGGATTCATAATAATTTGATTATTCCATATACTCTACATCAATGTATGAAGTATGTAGATGAGAAAGGAAAGGTCAAAACAGTGGTCGTGGAAAAGCAACCATTCAAAGGAGCAAAAAATTACTTTACTGATTCTATCCATTACCTTGTTGGTGAGCATACCGACATATCAACTATTGAAGACCTTGATAGTTGTAATGAGGCTAACACGGAGTCAGATTGCAAGCAAGGATTTGTCTTTAATGACATTGAGCCCATCGTAATCGGCTTTGATAATCTTGATGTAAATAATGTCGAGGATGATGACGACAGGTTTATCCTTAATAATAATGATGATTCAGCTTATTTATCGTGTGTTGAATGTAACCCTGATATGCCAGATAGTAGTATTAATGTGATAATAGATCCCCTTCCACGACTATATTCTAAACCTGGTTTGCACATACCGATCCAATCATCTTTCATGATAAGTCGGTGGCAGGTCGAATATTCACAAGCAGTCTTTATAGTACTAGCCAAGAATAATGGTAAAAAAGACATCATCTTTGGGCAAACCGAAGGTCCATTACAAACCTTGTAGGAAGAATCTAAAAAAGAAGAAAGAGATCCTCAATTCTCATACTTTGCGCAACAACGCGATGTCTTATGAGGAAAATAGGATACAACTTCACCCGCAAAGAAGGATTAAATTTTGGCAAAGGACGGAAGGCACATCCTAAGGTTGCCTATGCTCCGGAAGGAAAACCTGATGATTACTATCACAAAACTCGCAAGGTATTGGGGTATGAATCGCCACCTTTAACATGGTGTTTCAGAGCCAATGGAGGGTCAGATGATAACTCCATCAACTCATCCTCTGAGTTGAATTACTGGGATTCCTACACTAGTACAGGAGCAGTATTCAAAACGCTCATAGCCAATATGACCTCAGCCTTTCCAATTGAAAATCAAGAGGATGATCATTTATCTTTATTTGATGATCCACTGAGTCACTTGTTTGGCATGCAATGGGAGTATCACTTTGAACAATGTAGGCCTCCTACGGATGATAAGGTGATTTAGGTAAAAATGGGAGACGAGTCTAACCCGAAACCCATATTCATAAGTGACAGCATGTCATCTGAAGAGAAGGAAGACCTCATTACTCTTGTGTGGGGATAAATTGATGTTTTTTCCTGGAATTATGAGGATATGCCTAGTCTTGATCCTCAAGTGGCTGTGCATCGTCTTAATAACAAATCAGATGCTAAACCCGTCAAACAACAACAACGGTGATTCCGTCCCCAAATCATGAAGGCCATTGAAGTTGAGGTCAAGAAACTCATCGATTCAGGATTTATCCATGAGGAGCAACATCCTGATTGGGTGGCCAATCATCCCTATTCTAAAAAGAACAAGAAGATTCGAGTATGGATTAACTTCTGAGATTTAAACTCGACAAATCCAAAAGATGATTTTCTGTTACCCATTATGATGTCATTATTGATAATACATGCGGGTTTGAAAGAATGTCCTTTATTGATGGATTCTTATGGTACAACCAAATCAAGATGCATCCTGACGATGAGAAGCATACTTCTTTTTGAACACCTTCGAGGATATACTATTACACGGTGCCCTTCGGATCAAAGAATGCTGGCACTACATATCAACGTGCCATGACCACTATTTTTCGAGAACACTTAAGGAAGACTGTGGAATGTTATGTTGATGACTTGGTTGTCAAAAGTCGTGACAAGGGAGATCATTTACACGATTTGAAAATGATGTTCGATCTCCTCGACCAAATCTTTCTTAGGAATGGCCAGTGGTAAATTCCTTGGGTTTGTAGTCATAGCTAATGGAATTCACCTTGACCTGGATAAAGTCAAAGCTATTCAAGAGCTTCTACCTCCTAAAACCTTAAGGAACTTCGTGGTCTATAGGGGTGTTTGGCGTACATCTGTAGGTTCATCTCCAACCTATCCGACAAGTGCCAGCCATTCTCAAAACTTATGAAGAAAGGTGTATCCTTCGTGTGGGATGAAGCTTGCCAGAATATATTCAAAGAGATTAAATCATATCTCTTTAATCCACCGGTGTTAGTCACACCAAAATATGAGAGGCTATTTCTGATATACATTCGAGCCACAGAGCATGCCTTAGCAGGACTTTTAGCACAAGACGATGATCATGGCTATGAGCAGGTCGTCTATTATCTCAGTAGGACTTTATCAGGAGCTGAACATCGTTATACTCCTATTGAGAAGGAATGCTTGGCCTTGGTCTTCATAGTCCAAAAGATGCGGTATTACCTGGTTGGACAAACAATACATATTATCTCTCAGATCAATCCCATACGGGTATTCATGACGTAGCTCGGTGCACTGAATTGGCGACTTGTAAGATGGGCATTGTTACTATCCTAATATGATATTCTCTTCAAACCTCAAAAGGTAGTGAAGGGTCAGGCTATTTGCAATCTTATGGCTAACCATCCATTGGATAGGAAGGTCGAGTTGTACCAGGATATGACTGATGAGATGTATGAAGCCAATATAGTGTCGTAGGAACATGTATGACAATTATACTTTGATAGCATAGCAAGAGCAAGCCCTAGTGGCCCCGTTGTTACGGGAGTGGGGGTAGTCTTGATCTTACCTTAAAACCATGTACTACCACGACCGGTCTCTCTAACAGAACCATGTTCTAATAATGTGGCCGATTACAATGCTTTGCTGATCGGCCTTGACATAGTCAAGCAGCTAGGGTAGAGTATGTGAAGGCGTACGGTGATTCTCAGCTCATCATCAATCAAATAAAAGGGGAATATGAAGTTAGAAATGAAGATCTCATTCCTTATCATACCGCAGCCATTGCACTGGCTAACTCCTTTGAAGGCTTCTACATTGATTATATACCTCGCTTGTAGCAACACTAGCTCTGCTTGAAGGACCTACCCAGCAAATCACTATAGCTAGCAGACAGTTGTTCCGGCCTAAGTACGCACTACAAATTAACACTATCGATGAAGCGCCGAAACCTCTTGAACCTAGAGATTAGCGATTCCCAATTATTGATTATGTCTTGTATGATTTATTGCCTGAAGACATCAAAGAAAGAGAATCTGTTCGCAGACGAGCACCAAGATTCTATTATGACTCCTAGTCACAAACCTTATGCTGGAGATCATATGATGGATTGTTGCTCTACTGCTTATCAAGCAAAGAAGCAGGATAAGTTCTCAAAGAAGCCCATGATGGCATCTGTGGAGCTCACCAACCTGGACCCAAATTATGGGACCGGCTATGCAGACTAGGATACTATTGGCTGAACATAGTTAGGGACACTGTTGCCTATGCTAAACGATGTAATGCCTGCTAAGTACATGCTAACTACATGCACCAGCTATCAGAATATTTACACCCCTCAGCTATAACGTGGCCATTCGAGACATGGGGTATGGATATTATTGGTCTAATATCCCCACCATCTTTGAAGGGACATCACTTCATATTAGCTATAACAGACTACTTTTCCAAATGGGCTGAAGCAATCCCATTGAGATTAGTCAAAATGAGTGATGTGATTAAATTCATCCAACATCACATCATATACAAATATGGAGTCCTGAGGCGCATCATTCTCGACAATGGATCCCAGTTTGTCAGTCATGCTTTTACAAAATTCCACGATAAATTTTGGATCAAAAACTTGGCATCAACAACTCATAACCATGCTGTGAATGGACAAGCTAAAGTTTTTAGCAAAACTATCATCAAAATTCTCACCAAAGTAGTCTCTGCACACAAACAAGACTGGGTTGATAAACTAGGTCAAAGTTTATGGGCATATCGCACAAAAGTTTGTACGCCTACAGGTGCTACTCCATATTCCTTGGTATATGGTTTTGAAGCTTTCTTACCACTCGAAGTCCAAATTCTGTCTCTTCGGATTGCACTTACAACTAGAATGACAACGAAAGAAAGTCATCACCGATGCCTTGAAGAACTTGAGCAGTTGGATGAAAAGTGGTTACAAGCTTAACAACACATCGAGTTCTATCAGGCTCGAATTTCCAAGGCATTCGACAAGAAAGTCAGATACCGCAGTTTCAAGGAAGGTGACCTGCTTCTCACCGTCCGACGTCCAATGATTTTGAACTCCAAAAAGAAAGAGAAGTTTGAACCAAAATGGGAAGGACCATTTGTAATAGAGACTGTCTATTCTAATAGAGATTATCGTCTTGTCAATTCGAATGACGACAAGATCATAATGCCTATCAACGGTAAATTCTTGAAGAAGTACTACCCATGAGTTTCTAAATAGGGATGTAAATTTTCTTCTTCAAATCTCCGCAAGGCGAACTAAGGTAAGAATTTCATTCCTCAACACTCTCCAAAATCTCCCACCAAACCTATTTCACGGGATGGCTAGTCCACCAAACTATCACGTTAATGATTACCTCTGATAATCAAACTTTTTTGAAAAGCCCCTCAGTTAGTGGCCTACCAAGCGATGTGCCACTATTCTAATTACTATCGTTATACTTCTATGTCACTGAACGACATGATTCTTACAATGTCATCATTCACATGAATGACGTTCGTTCTCTAATAGTGGTCTATCAAGCGATGTGCTACTATTCCAATCACTATTGTCATACCCATATATCACTGAGCGACATGATTTCTCAACGTCGTCATTCCCATAAATGACATTCGTTTTCTAATAGTGGACTACCAAGCGATGTCCTACTATTCCATCACAGTCGTCATACTCTCATATATCACTGAACGACGTGATTTCTCTAACGTCATCATTCCCATAAATAACATTTATTTTCTAACAGTGGCCTACCAAGCGACGTGCCTCTGTTTCCATCACAATCGTCATACTCCCATATGTCACTGAACGACGTGATTTCTCTAACGTTGTCATTCACATAAATGACGTTCATTTTTCCAATAGTGGCCTACCAAGTGATGTGCCTCTATCATTCCAACGTCGTCATTCTTACAAATAACGTTTGGTGACCTACCAAGTAATGTGCCTTTGTTTTAATTACTGTCATCATACTCTTAAATCACTAAACAACGTGATCATCCTAACATTGTCATTCTCACAAAATGACGTTCGTTATCCTAGCAAGCCTACCATGTGATGAGCATTACTTTCAAATTCCTAACACTTGATTATAACTTAGTTATTATTATCACACATTTGATCCAACGCCTAGAATGACTAAAGATGGAGGAGAAATCTTATCACTTAAGCCTAAGAGAAACTCCTCGACAACTCATCATACTGAGGAAAAAAGTATGACTACTCCAAATCAAACAGCAGTTGGTAAAGATATATTAAGTCCGTTGATAGCTGAGGGTTTTCTAAAAATCCTAAGTTACGATTATTAATTGCACAAAAAGAAGAGAGCAATCAATGGATAAAGCTATAAATTTTATTCATATGAGGATTGAAGTTACAGCTATAAAAAGTCAAATTACATAAATTGAAGTTAGAAAAAAATTGAACTACTCTGTGAAGTTCGATTATAAGTTCTTTCAATGATCTTTGACACTCTACTTCAGTCTTGTCTAACGCCTTCTTGTGCAACTTATCGTTATAAATTATTACCGAGCTTCGTACAATGGTGTTGAGCTTCGCTTCTAACAATGCTACGACTCTTGTTGTTGAAGTTCCATCTTCCATTGCTTGTCATGAAGTCTTCCCATTGCCGACTTTTAGCTTTGGTGCTGGTAGCACACGCTCATCTGCTTGGGTAAACTGAGTACTAATAGAAACACCACAAGCTCTGAGCATAGGGTCAGCATCTTCCCTATTCCCGACTTCCAACAGGACGTGGATGAGTTACAAAGTGAGGGGATATTTCTAAAATTATTATTGATGATTGCGAGAAGGGGAACGAGCATTTCAATGGGTCTGTGAAGCTGCCATATACTCCGAAGCTAAAAACGAAGGATTGCATGCTTAGGGATGCTCACTATGTAGAAGCATTTCCTCAAGATAACCTTGGAGAGCTTAGCAAGCTGTTGAAGCACTTCTTGACTTCGGTTCTAAAAGATTGGGAAATTCTCAAGATCAGCCAGATGGACGACTGCAGAGAAAAAGAAAACAAAGTCAGTAAATCTGATCTAAGTGGTGATATCGAAGTTCGTCCGTTAGACGAACTTTATCAAATGAGTTTTGCCAAACAGAAAAACCTCATCAAATAGACGAACCTCATCATATAAATGAGCCTCGTCAAATGGAAGAACTCCGTCAGTCATTGAGCCAAATAACTTCGACTAATAGAAGGGTCTCACCTGATTAAGGAGGCTCATTGAGCACGCAAGCGAGCCTCGTCAGACAAGCATCCCTCACTCAATAAACAAAGTTTGTCAAAATGGATAGAACTTTGCTCATCAAGCAAGTCACACCAGTCTGACAAGCTTTACTATGCAAAGAACCGCACTAAGCAGTTAAGAGAACATATGCTCGTTCCCCAGAACAACCAAGCCCCAAACAGAGGAGCAATCATTTAAATGTTGGAAATTGAATATTCTAAGAGCAAGCGTCGTGCTCATGAAATCAGGAGTTTGATCAATCAAGTCAAGACTCTACCTAAAAAGTGAATTGAAACAACAACGTTGGTCGAAACGTCTAAGTCTCCCACACTTTCTTTGCCAACAACAATTGACAAGATCAGAAAAGCTTAAGGCTTTGAAGAGACAGAAAGAGAGATTTGAAGAACGAGAGTTCTCTTGAGCCATCATGGCTTAGAGTTTGAACTAGAAGAGGATAAGTTTTCTTGCAAAATAATAGCCTATATATATAGGTGGATAAAGCCAACTCAGTGGCTATGATCTGCAATGCAAATCCTAAAGCGCTAGATGGTCAAAGGACGCTAGACCCGAAAGGACGCATTAAGTACTAAATATTTAATGCTGACCATGCAAAACGACTGATCAATGAAGATCAATAGCTCGGGAATTGTTAAAGTTCATGATTTCAATGGAACGTATTTAATGAGATTAATTCTCGTTCCAAATTTTGAAATGACGAAGGTCATTATTTCAATTGAGCTTGAATATTAAGACTTGATTTAGATAAATTTGAACCTTGTCTCTAAAGTTTGAAATGACGAAGGTCATTATTTTAATCGAGCTTGAAGATCGAGACGTGGTTGAGATAAATTTGAACCTCGTCTTTGAAGTTCGAAACAACGAAGGTCATTATTTCAATCGAGCATGAATATCAAGACTCGGTTGAGATAAATTTGAACCTTATCTCTGAGGTTCGAAATGACGAAGGTCACTATTTCAACCAAGCTCGAATATCGAAACTCGATTAAGATCTGTTTGAACCTCATCTTGAAATTTTGAAATGATTAAGGTTGCTATTTTAACTAAACTCAAATATCGAGGCTCAGTTGAAAGCAGAACAAAAGTCATGAGAATCAGTTGAAGTCATGTTGAACCTCGTCCTAGAGTCTTGAATTGACGAAGTTCATTGAACCTCAGGACTTATTCATAATGAAGTTTGATAAAATTTGAACTTCGTCTTGAAGTTCCGGAACTTATCTTATCATTACGAAATGATGAAGCTCATTGAAACCAATGAACTTTGCCACAACGAAGTGAGGCTCGTCAGGGCAACTTTGAAAAAGTTCTAAGTGTTGAGACTCGTTAAGACAAGTCTTATGCCATTACGAAAGCATTGCGTGACTTATGAACTTTATTAAAGAAGAACAAAAAATGCACAAAGGAGAAAGTTGATGGATAAAAGCATAACTTTATTGATAAAATGTCGCTACAAAAGTTTAACAATTTTGTGGATTATCTCAGCAATTTGGTCCATGGATTCTTGATGTGCCGCTTCAACCTACGCTATCGCCTGCTTACATAGATCATCATCAGAAAACACTTTTACATTACTTACGGTGTTTTCTAATTTACCCAAATCATTAAGCTCAGCCTGAAGCGATGCTTGATGTTCTGCCTTCTTGGTTACCAAAGTTTTTCGCACTTCTATTGTACCCTTCAACTCATTCTCTGCTTCTGCCAGCTTAGCTTGGATGTCAGCAAGCATGGCTTTATAAGATTCACCAAGAGTAGCTGATTACGTTCAGCATTAGCGACCTTTTTGTCCTCACTAGACAACTTTTCGCTGACCCCTTCGAGCTCTTTGACCCTCTGCTTCTTTTCAAGCACTTGGTATTTAATCTCAAATAGAGAACTATCCATTTGCCTCAAGAACTGCATAGCACGTTCTTCAGCTAGAGGGAAGAGAGACTGACTGCGGCGATCCTGCCACTTTTTGAAAAGGCTTTCAACCTTACCAAATGCATCCAATATGGAAACACAACCATACTGCTAGTTAGATCTTGCATCATATGTAGAAGAGGTTCTAGCACCGCCTTAATCCCAGTAAAATCCGCGCCATGATCCAATACTTGAGTAGGGGATTCCTTTAAAATAGTGAGGAAATTCTTCCTAACCATTGACACCCCAAATTCTTTTGCCAAGTCAAAAGAGGAAGAGGATGTAGCATTGGAAGGTACCATTTCCGATTGGCTAGCAGAGTAGTCGTCACTTCTACAAAAATCAACAACGGGATGAACACAGTGGTTGCTGCAATGGTTGTAGGAGCAGCAACAATAGTAGCAGGAGCAGCTTCAAACACGATTAACACTGGGACCAAAATTTTCGTTGTGGCGACAGAGTAGGTTGGCGTAACACTTGTAGCTACTTCAGCTTTGGTTTCGAAAACTACATCCAAAGCAACTTTAGTTTCAACAGTTGTCTCAAGAGCAACAACTGCATCCGCAACTACTCCAGTCTCAATGGTTGTGTTCGGAGTAACCTCAGCTTCGATAGGAATAATAAGAGCAATATGAGTGTCCTTAACAATCACACTTGGTTTAGAACGTGATCTCACGCGGAGTCGAAATAGAGGAACATCATCCTCAGACTCTGACTCCATGTCAACTCCAATTTGCTCTATAGGAGGAGAGATCATCAATGGAGCTTCTCACCTTTGCTTCTTCGTGAGACGTTTAAACCTTTGCATCAACCCCGGCTCCTTGGACTTCTCCCCCAGTTGCCTTGAAGTTTTAGCTCCTTCAATTCGTTCTGTAGAAGGAATGTCAGAGGTTAAACATTAAAAAAAAGACAATTCAAAGCTTAAAATAAGCTAAGACTGGAATACCAGTGGGTCCAGAGTCGTGTTCCCTAGACACAGCTTCAGTGGATTGTTGAGAGAAGTCTTTTGCGGTGGGACTAACAAGTGGAAGTATATTCTCAGAAGTCTCATGTTGAAAGTGCTCAAGTTGCTCATCAGCATGAGCAGGATCCCCGAATTCACTAAAAGCAGCTCGGTTCTGAAAGCCTCACCCTCCCCAGCAACGGCAGGCATATAACTCCTGTATTCATCGATACGAGGAGATCCCCGAAGCATGCTTTCATCCAGAGTGGCATCCACCTCTTCCTGAGTTTCATGAGGACTGGAAGGTCGAGACTCTTCCATTCTAACATTTTCTTCAGCATGTAAGAATTCCTTGAGTCCTCGCATGCGACTCTTTTTAGAAGTATCCCTAGATCGATAGCAACGTTGAATAATTCGTAGTCCTGATAACTTGATATTGAAATTCGATATAGCCGCATTCTCTATACAATGCCACTTACAATAAGCAAGTGTTGTTCGGGGTTAGGGATTCTGTTGTGGGAGTGAGAAACAAGCACTTGTAACTCCAGCGATACTCCAGAACCAAGCCCTCACTCCATCAATTATGCTACAACTCTCAGCCTGTAGTTGAGTGTTGGGGTTGCCGATGTATAACTGGTCGTAACCAAATTGGCGATCAAAGCAGCAAGGCAGATATGTCTCTAACACACACTCGGGACTAAAACGATAAACGAGGTACCCTGGACGAATACTCATGAGCGACATGAAACAGCCAAGTGACAAAGTAGTATAACCCTAACCATTTGAATCACCTGCTATAGCTTGGCCATAGCTGATCTCGGAAAAATGAGAAAAACACTGTTTGAACTCAAAATTCTTATAGTCTCTAAGCGCATGCCTCATCATTGCGATATAGTGCTTACTCTAATTCGAGTTTTCCAACCTATGGATGAAGGGAGTAACTTGGCCTTCTATGTGAACGGAGGGCACATTCATAAGTATGGGGCAATGCATGACGAACCACGCCATGAAATAAGCGTAGAGCAATTCCACCCTTGGGTTCTCAGCACTATGGCAAAAAGCGTAACATAAACGTCATAATCCCCAGTGGATACGGGCGATCATGGCAGGGAGGAGAGCATATGAACGACCGTGCGCCAAACAACAGCCAAGAATACCACTTCCCTCTGCAAGGAATCAAAATTGTTAGAGGGAACAATGGTGTGCTTTAACCAAAGCATTAAATATCCCGCCAACACGACATTGGATGAAATTGGTTCTCCGCTTTGGTGAAAGAAGCTTTCAAACTTGGTACATATGGTATACCTGTGTTCATCTCAAGGCGATACATAAGACTTAGGAGGGTGAGCGAATATACGGCGTATCAGGTCACCCACCTCATAAGGACCCAATGGCACTACAGGGTCTTTCTTTCGATCCAAGTTCTTAAAGAGGTAGTGGGCCCAAATGTTATGGCTGATAGATTTTTCACCCTTCTTATCAGCTCGTCCTTCCATCTCCAAACAGATATGATAATGACACATTACCTCCTAAAAAGTTTTGACTACTTGGGGGTGATCCTTCTCCAAATCAACCAATTCCTTGTACCCCGGAATATATTCCTCATAAGGATATTTCCCATATAGCAACCCGAGACTTCAATCATCTCATGAAGGGGAATTCCTAACTCTCCATCCGGAGTATAGAAAATGCGCGTGTTAGGATTATATAGCTTTAACACGCTGAAGAATTCATGAGAGTTGGTTCGTAATCCAAGCTGTGTTGCCCTAATAGGCGTATAGAGGCTAAATTTCTACAAGTCATCATGATTCTCCTGCAAGATGTATTTAGTGACTCGAGGCCACCATTGTGTAGAACTCTAACGAGACCAACTTGGAGTCCTAAAATATTTAGCAAAGAATTGCCCCTTTTCTTTAAAGAAGGCGTGACCAAAAGTGTTGGCTTCTTCAGCTGTTTCACTAACGGGTAGTTCTCTTTGAAACAGTCCTGGGTGCAATCCGGTCATGTAGCGACCAATACTATCTTAGCATCACTTCTAGAGAAAAAACCACATGTAACCACATCTTATGTCGGGGTTAAGTCCCAATCTATTTTTCTTAGGACAGAAGCCGCTTTAAGGGCAGTAAGAGTGTAGTCACGCTCCATAGGAGGCAAGAACATATGACAGTCATTCTCAGTCATAAGCCATCGATAAGTTCCAACTTCTAACAAGTTGACATCATCTGAAGAATCTCCAAATAAGAAAGCAACCTTCGAGATGTGGTCATGATTAACTGATTCTAAAGAGACATCTGTGATTAAACGCCTTGGCGTGGGACTCGAAGGATCGGAAAGAAGTTCAAGTTCTCTTTGTTCTCGATCTCCAAACATGGGGATACTTGCAAGGGCGGAATAGCATGGATGATATTCCCTTACCCGAGTTCCATCTAAACCAAGATCACCACGTGGAGGAATTGGAATAGAAGGGTACACGACTGCAAAAGAAATGAACAGAATTAATTCAAAAAGATTCAGTCGATATGAAAATAATCCAAAAGGGATTGAGCTGCACCCAAATGATGACATGAAGGTCATTTCATAGACAAACTTCGTCTGATTGACGAACCTAGTCAAGTAGACGAACCTCATCAAACAAGCGAACCTCATCCTACACGCGAGCCTCGTTCAAACAGACAAACCTTGTTCGATTGGCAAATCTCATCTGATAGATGAACCTCGTCTGATAGACGAACCTCGTCTGATAGACGAACCTCGTCAAACAGACGAAACTCGTCAGACAGACGAGCCTCGTCCAAACATACAAACATCGTCAAACAGACGAAACTCGTTAAATAGATGAGCCTCGTTCAACAGACGAACCTCATCAAAGAAACAATCCTTGTCAGAAAGATGAGATTCATCAAACAGACAAAAATTCATCTAAAACATCATCTTCAGATGAGTTTTCAGAAAGAGAAATTGTTCATCTCCCTCAAGAAACTCAAACCTAATATGGGTAGAGTTCAATTGCTTTGAAACACAAAATCTCGTGTTCAGATGCAGTACCTGGAAAAGTAGGCGGAGCGGCGGGTTTGTCAGAAGAACCAGCAATTTTTTTCCCTTGCCAACAATAGTTTTAGGGGCCATTGATCTCGATGTAAAGCTTGAAGTTTTCAAGAAAGAAATTTGAAAACTTAGAGGATGAAAGATTTGACGGCACGAGAAATATGAAGGGGAAGAAAAGACTCTTCAGATCACCATGCCCTATATATAGAAGTGGGAAAAGATTGAATCAATGGTCGAGATTCACGGCCAAAATTGGCGAACGTGATCTCTAACAGACGAGATTTGCGGACAAGATCTGTGGAGGAGATCTTGAAGTTCCAGCTGGTAGCCGTTTATCAGGCTTGGAAAAGGTGCAAGGATGGAAGTCATCACATTTAATGCAGACAAGCCTGATTGTCAAGCCTACGTGGGCCTGACGAAGCTCGTATGAAGTGATGAGACTCAACAAACTGCTGAGCCTCATCTCAAAACGCCCAGAAACAACGAACCACGAGGTTCATTTCAAAGTGTTGAGGCTAAACCAAGCTCGTGATAATCGAGAGAATTTAAAGTATTTTAGACCTCATACAATCCAATTCAAGTCTAAAAACTTTGAAAGGGGTCTTGTAGACATCCAAAAATACCAAAAGAAAGATGAACATCATCTAGAAGTTCGCTTGAAAGCATCAAAGTTCATTTTCAAAGATAAAGCTTGCCACATAATAAGGCTCAACATCAAGACAAGGCTCACCATGCAACATGGCTCGACATCAAGACGAGGCTCGCTATGTAACGAGGCTCGACATCAAAGACGAGGCTCGCTATGCAACGAGGCTCGACATCAAGGACGAGGTTCGCCAACGCAACAAAGCTCGTCACCCACATTAAATTAGGTTATAACGGCTATGAAGATCCAGTCAGCTATGTGGGCTTAATCTCAGGACTCGGTTACGCCCACGACCCCACGATTGTAGCATGTCAGTTACGTGCTAAAGCTCTATAAATAGCCGCAAGTAGTTATGAAGGGGGAATCATTGGAGATCCTAGGAAAAGCTCTCACGCACAAGCTTAAGACCCGAACCTCGGTCCCTGCAACTTAAGCCATTGTCAAAAGCTCTTGCGAATTGTTTCTGATCATCAATGGGAAGCAATCTCGACTCAAGCATCGAGTGAAGCATCCTTTCGCCACCTAGAACCCACCTCAAATAAAAGAGAAGTCAAATCTATCTTCTCTTCCTCTATAATCGAGAGAGTGAGTGATTGTAAAAGGTTCTTATCAAGCGATAGAACCCATTCTTGAAACAAGAATCAATCAACTTTAATTTCTCGACCCTACAACATGTTCTAGTATTGCGTGCCACAGGTCTATAGTCTCATTCTTTCATGTATTCTCCATGTATGCCTCTTCTGTTGACATTACATAGATGGATTCTAGTCTTTGACTTTCCATGTTTGAGTACCATAGTGCTTCAAACTACGACACACCTTTACATCTTTAGGACCGGAGGCTACTTAGTTGCTAGAGCTTATTAGTTGAGATACTGATAATAGGCTCTTCTTCATTCTAAGAATGTTGTTGATATTTTGCAGCCGCACTTAATTAGGGCTAAAGCGATGCATAATTACTATGTTACTAATGTGAGAAATTAGTAACTTGTTAGAGTTGTTACCGGTTAGAGCAACTCTTCCTCCTTTATACTTAGACATGGTCTACGGTTTCTTCTTTTCACTTGTCATGTGGTTGGAGCAGTCTAAATTGATGGTTCAATCATATTGTAGTCCATGACTTACAAATTGAAGTATTAAGGCTACAAGTTCCCTCTCATCGGGCTCGATCAAGATGTCTCCCATGTCGAGATACTCTCCTCCTTGTGTCAAGTCAACAAGCTTGGTTGTAGCAAATGATGATTGGGCATTCCATTTCTCTTTACTATCATCCGCATCTCGGTGGCCTTTTGACGTCACCAAATTTTCTTGTGCTCTATTTTTCTTAGACCAGCAATCTTGAGTGAAGGGACCCTTCTTTCAATAGTTGAAGCATTCATCACTTCACCATGCACAACAATCATCTCTTCTATGACCATGTTGAGATCCCCCTAAATTACAACTCTCTCACTACCTAGAAAACTTTTCTTCTTTATATTTATTGCTATTGTGCCTATTTCCTTAGTTTCTTCTTTTACCACTAAAGAATGTTTCCTCATAATTTTTTTTGAGGAAACTCCTGTAATTTGTTTTGAGAGAGCTTCTTAGTTTGCTAGAATATTCTCTAATTTATTTAGAGAAGGTTAAACTAGCCAACCTTATATTGCCGTGATAAATACTCTAGTATTAAATCATTGCATATAATTATTCTCATTCTATCTTCACCAGCTTTAGAAGTTGTATTTGACTGCTCTATTTCATGGCACAAATTTTTTAAAAGTAGTCATTGATAGACTGCATATATTGTATTGTGTTTATAAGCTCAATCTCTCTCTCTCTCTCTCTCTCTCTCTCTCTCTCTCTCTCTCAAGAAGCTGAAGGTGAATAGCATTTTTCTTTGAGAAGAGGGTAGTGAGCGCGTCCCATGCATGTTTGGGTGTCATAATATCTTTAGTACGTGAAAGCAAACTCTTATCTATTATAGTATGTATCACGTATAAAGTTTTCCCCGCATTTATATTCCACTTCTTTAGTGCATGTGCATTCTCCGTCGGTGGTTAGGTGTTGTTGGCACCAACAATAGCCTATAAGTTTTGACCTATGAGACAATACTTAATACACGCCAGCCAATCTCCGTCGTTGTACTCATTGAGGTTCTCTATACTGCCAGGAGGACTGATCTAATCTAACATCGTGACTTGGCTATCCTTCACGTTCCAAGTAAGCCTAGTCCCAGACACACAAGTTTCATAATCCCTGACTATGCACGTTCAGGATCGCCCTCAAACAAACTCTCAAACAAGTTTCCTAACTGATTAGCACACTCTAGACATTGGTCCTAATCATCTACTCTAATACCAAACTATTAGATTTTGGAGAAGACAACTTTGTTCACAAAGGAGACTTTTATTAATAGAACACTAAATATTACAATACTCACTCTTACAAGATCATCTTACTAGCATATAACTCTCTTATTTTGGTCACTGACACAAGCTTACACTACACATCCAAGCTCTTGAGCTCACTTCTTGCTTGGTTGCTCAAATGAGACCTTAACAAGACCCCCATTTTTACTTGCCCAAGAGTGCAAGGAAGTGTGTAGAAGAGTGAATCCTTGCCATACACTAATAGAAAATATCCGGAACGATGAATTTAAGCCATACACTTGTATATCTCTACAAATTTCTTGATAGAACTTACCCTATAGGATAATGCTCAAGAAATTCTAGAAAATTACTCTAGATATTTCAAAGTTGGTGAGGATTTTCAACAGAATACTTAACAAAAGCTTTCCTATCTACACCGCTCCCCATCCTCCCGTTTGACAACGGAAATTTCTTCTTCCAGCATGTGCCGTTATTATAATCATCAGCATATATCGCAACTAAACAGAAACAATCATTCAAGCATTCATCTATACACTGTGACTCTGTCATGGGGCTGTACTGCTCAGCGTCGGATAATGGCCAGTCGACATTGTCGAGGGTGGCGAAATGGAATTGGGTTTTGTTGCTGGGTTCGCAGTGTTGAGGGGTAAAATTGGGTTTGCAACCTTTGAATTTGAGGGTTGGGTCTATGAAGGAGTAATTTGGGGGGCAAAGACAGTGAGTTTTCTCTTGTGAATCTGGATGGCTGCAATAGCTGTTGAAGCCGCAAGGCCCGCTGAATGTTTCGAAGCGTATGGTGCAGATGTTGTCGGCTACTTGGTTTGTCACGGTCCAATCTGAGTTTGTGCTGCCCTTTGGAAATGAGTATTGCCTGAAAATAAATTGCGTTGGATTTAGATTGGGAAACTAATTACAAACTAAAACAGCCGTAGCATTAATTTACATATTCCTAGTCCTCAATTTTTCAAGACAATTGTTTTTTCTTACCCAAGTTAAAGTCATGGTAAAAGGTAATTTATCATCACGTGATTACAGCTTAACACTTTTGTAACTTGGAAAATAATATTGTCTGGAGCTGTGTAAGTGCTAATAAAAATAGTTTGAAGATTATAAATAGCAAAGAAATGTATCTTTTTTTTGAATGAAAAATAAATGCATCTTGAATTTACCTGTGCGCATGCACACATATATATCTATACATTATGAGGTACATGCTTAAGTAAATTTACATCTAGATGCATGAAACTTTCTGATCATTTATACACCTATATCTTTACATGCAACTAGAAGTCAAGCATGTTTGTTAAAAGATCAATTATTGCATACAAGCCACTTAGAGCTGAACTATAGTCACAATGACCGCATCAATTCATTTAATTTAATGTATGCATCAACTTAATCCATGATATATATATTCGCCCAACCCATCTAAATCACCTATCACTACACTTTTAATTAATTTTCAGTGTCTCACTAAAAGTTTGACACTAAGTTCCCTCTGCACTATTTATCTATATTAAACCAAAAATAAAAATTAATTATTTCTATTAAAAAAACTAGTTTCTTGTATACTTAAAAAGTCGGAAAAGTTATAAACAGGTTAACTGAGGGCCTTCACGATGTCCATTTTTTTTTAAAGCCTAGAAAATCAGAATTTGCTTTAAGAAAATCGATCAAAGCAGAATCTCGAGCTAATAATTACACCCCAAATTAAAAAAATCAGAAGAAGAACCTAAAAACGCCGTCAGGGTCCACAGTGGCTCTCAAATAATAACCTCCGCCAGCACCACCACCAAGCGCAGGTGCGGAAAACACAGAAATCACACCCCCACCAGGATATGATAAATACAAACTCCCCGTGCTTTCATTGAACACAAGCTTATTGCTCCCAGAATCGGAACCCTGCGTAAACCAATATGAATCATACTCAAAAGCGCTAGGATAAGCACGCGGTATCAGAGCGAGGTTACCATCATCCTGGAACTTCAACTTGAATCGCCCTGGAGAGTAATCATCGTCCGTTAGTTTTGCATATATCGACGTCCCCTTATTTAGGGTTTGTCCGGGCAAGATTGTGTCGGTTGGATTGTGGAAGGTTTGCCATAATATGCCTGATTTTGAGCTTGAGAGTACGAAGTTGCCAGTGTCGAGCATGGCTGCAGATGTTGCACCGTTGACACCGGCATTCCAAATTTCATTGCCTGTAGGGCCAGTGGATTTATATATTGAATGATAGGATATAAAATAAAAAAGGAGCTTAAGTATATTCAAACATCAGCATATCGAGTTATATAAATCATATTCGGAAAAGAAAATATATAATTTAGCTGGAAAATTTCTCCGATTAAAGTGGGATTAATTGCAGATAAACCCACTGTGCTAACGCCAAATTGCTAGAAAATTTCTCAGGTCTTTTAGTTTCACATTAAGATTGAGCTTCGTATGTTGGGTTTAAATCTAATATATTGGCCAATATATTAAATAGATATGTATTATGTGCTATCAATTAAGGTTAGCCCATTAAAGTGATCTAATTTAGGGTTTAGGCTTTTAATGCATAATTAAAGTATTGGTCTCCTATGTGTAGAGATCAAAATATAATTATTAATTCTATGATGGGCTGAATTGATAATTATGAATAACTAATATAAGTTATAAATAGGGTTGTGATTCCCCAAATCTCTAGATAGAATCTCTTTCTGATTTTTCATCTTAAGAAGGATTAGGGTTTGTCTAAGGAGGATATAATACGTACAAGATTTGGAAGATCTATATCTCAAAAAAAACTCAAGAATCACATCCTTCTCCATGGATTCAGGTTTGGTTCCGCATCTTTTTAATTATTTCAATAGTTTGACATGAACAATCTTAGGATTGATTAGGGGTTTTATCTATTAAAGAAAAAGTTTTCTTTTGATCTAACAATTGGTATCAAAACTGTGTTCATGTTAACCAATTGAGAATCAATTTTAATTTGTGATGTGATTCTCTTGCATGTTGTCAAATCTAAAAAAAAATTGAATTGTTTAATTTGAGAACAATAATTGGTAATTCTTCCTCTTATAAATTTATGTTGATGCTTGATATCATACAGAATAATCCAGAAGAGGATGGTTACGGAGTGATGAAGGAAGATGGAGGGCCCGCTCCCTTCTCCGACTTTATGCCTAGTTCTTGAACGAGGCTTGATGTCCAAGCTGCACAGACAAGAAAGACCCGTAAGAAGGTGGGGACCTGTTCCCCCGTGGTTCCTCCGATAGTCAAGTTAGTAAAACTCGAGTGGGGAAGGGGAAGGTCAGGAACCGAGGTGGTTCTTTAGGAGGCAATGTGCCATTCCAGAGGGTCTATGTGAGCTCATTTGTGTCAACGAAGAACAATATGTTCTTTTTCTTTTTAGAGAGAGAGAGAGAGAGAGAGAGCTTTTTTTTAGATTGAGCCCGGTCGGCCTCCCTCTTGAGGTTAGAAGTCTACCTGTATATATCTCCGTTATGGGGATAAATGAGTCACCTCTAGCCCTGCATAGGGAGGCACGCTGGGGGGCTGAGTTATCCCTCGTTTTACAGATGTCGGCTGACGACTGGAGGGGAAGTTACTTCGGCACGTGAGAGGGTGTCTCCGAATTTTTCGAGAAGTGATTGAGAGCGTGGCAGGAGGTACGCTGGCGGGCTGAGTCATCCCTCGCTTTACAGGTGTCCGCTGGAAACTAGAGGGGAAGTCACTTCACCATGGGAGGGGATGTCTCCGTATTTTTTCGAGAAGTGATTGAGAGCATGGCAAGAGGCGCGTCGGTAGCTGACAAGTCATAGGGACCATCAGGCCAAAATCTGGATAAGGCTTGTTCTAGGTGGACTGAAATGTTGACATATGCTCTGGGGGAGAGGCTTGAGGCCGGGGTCGAGTCCTCAACTTAGACGACAACATGGAATATCCCTCAAGTCGTCTTCGAGAATTGTCCAGTGAGTGGTCGAGTGCCTTAAGTAGGGTTGTCCTCAACGATAGGGTCAACTGATTTCGCCTTTCGTGTCGACATGAAAGAATGTCGACTTGCAGAGTCGGTGGGGCCGAGGCCTCTATTGGGCTTGAGCCACTTAAGTGGGTTGAAGTTAATTTGCTAGGACTCTTATTGTATTATTTTACAAATACTCGTATCTTGGGTGAGTGAACACTATAACAGTTTGCCTCTTTCGCTTGGAGTCGACTTTTAGTCGGCTCCGAGAGAAATAAGATATATTCTGATTAATACAAGCCTGCTGGGGATGAAAAAAATGAGAAGTCTTTATCTTAGAGACGTGGCTGTCATTATCGGGCACTCATTGCTGACTCCACTTTTCATGGCTGACGTTAACAAAGATTTGAACCGTCTTTTTGAGAGACGAAGTGTCATGGATATAATGGGAGATCTTCCGCTTTTCGAGTATCGAAATGTAGAGCATTAAATGAGGGTGGCGCTTCGTATTTCGAGTGAACCGCTTCAGATTTTGAAGCGGATCTGGCCTGGTTGCTTCGAAAATCACTGCGTCCTTTAAAATCCTTCTATACTCTTCCTTTGAAAGCTTATAAATGGTCTCTTGATGTTAAGATAATTTTTTTACAAACATTCACTTTGACAAATTCATGAAATTCCTCTAAGCTTTTTTAAGAAAAAGTCTTCCATGGCCTCTTAAGTTTCAAATTCTGGCCGTAGTTAGGAGAGACTCGCTATTCTCCGACTTATCCGTTCGAAGGTCCATATGGACAATCTAGTGGGGTTATATGATCAATACAATATCCCTCGGACTCTCACATTGGCGGCGTCAGAGATGAGCAAGCCAGTGTATTGCCATGGTGAGGGTCGAGTGCCGCTATACTTAGCCTACTTGGGGCATGGCTTACGGTTGCCCTTACACCCTTTTATTAAGGAGGTGCATGCCGCTCTAGGAGTCCCCACTTCCCAGTTCTATCTGAACGTAGTGGGGGTTCTGGTAGCTTTCATCATTATTTGCCACCATGTTGGTGTCCAACCAAACTTGAGATTGCTTGAGCATTTGATCAGCGTGGGGTCGACTGAGAAGGACCCGCATTACTCCTACCATTATAGTGGTGATTTCCAGCTTGTCTCAGATTCTTTGGAGTTGGATGAGGACTAGAGGAGGTGATTCGTGTGGGTCTATGGTGGCGACAACGTCTTCGCCTGCTCGGGCTAGCCGGAGGCGAATGAAGATGCTTTGAGGCTAGTCACCCTTAGTGATTCCGAGATGATGGATATGACAAGGTCCATTCTTATGCTGGGCCACGAGAGAACGATGCTCTATTTGATGATGTGTCTCTTCAAACGGCAGGCATATCCATGATCTTGTCTTTCACTGGATTCTAGGCAAGGACGAGCCTCGTTCCTCTGTAGCGGTCGAGTGGTTGAGTTTCACTGCTAGATCCCATAAGAAGCTGAGAGGGGCCTTCAGCGTTGAGGAGGTGGCTGTCTTGATGCCTCAAGTAGCTAAAATTATCTTTGAATTGAGGGGGAGGACAAGGGTCGAGAGCCTGTGCCCAATCGGAGTGGTTGTGGGGCCCTAACCAACTGGGACGGGTTTGCTGGTAAATCAGCTTAACCGCTTGGAAAATGTGGGGTGGATAGACAAGTCTTATCCTGGTAGGGAGACAACAGCCCCAACAATCGAGGAGGATGTTGTCGGCCCTAGTACTATTCCTGAGACGTCTCGTCGTCCTGGCAAGGAACTGATTAAGGTGGACGACAGCGACGAGAGGAGAGCTGAAACTCTGTCAGACCAGATGGAGAATGGTGCTGACGGGAGGATTTTGGAGGATATGCCAAGTGTTAGCATACACCAAGCTCTCCAAGTTTGTTTGGCTCGGGGGACTTTGCTAGAGCACGCCCTGTTTAATCGACTTGAGCATTCCCTTGAATGCCAAGCAGGGCTGGCTAAGGAGAAGTCGGACAAGGAAGAGGTAGAGAAGAGGATCACTGTCTTGGAGGCCAAGTTGTCTCACAAAGAAGGTGCTTGGCGCCGCAGTCTGGATGAGAAGGAAGAGCTCCTCAAGAGCTTTCGAATCCAGTTCTCCAAGCATATGGGGATCATCGAGGACCTTCAAAGGGAGATGGTTCATCTACAGGTGGAGGTCGAGTCCGAGAAGCGTTGCAAGATGACGGCTGAGGTATAGGCTTGATCAAGTCGCCTATCCCTCGAGAAGACGAGGAGGGACTTTGAAGAAATGTAATCGAAGCTTCAGGCATCCATGGCCCTTGTCTAGAAACTAGAGAACAAACTCGTTCATCTGGATTCAGAGCAGCATAAAAAGAAGGTGGTCGACGACTGGCGTCATGGTTCTATAGGGAAAGCCGAGGTGGCCTTAGCATGTAAAGCTGGGGTTGATTACTTCTCTTCTCTAGTGCCTCACAACTCTCATCCTACTCTAGATCGCTTCTATCTTTCCTGCGTCTCCTGCTACCTTGATTTGTTGAAAGATGACAAGAAAAGTGGAGGCGGGTTAGATTTATCAGTGAGCGACGATGAGGTCGAGCCTGTTGTTGGGGGTCCCATGAGAATCTTCTGCAATTGCTACCACCAAGAGACTGCCAAGTCTAACTCCCGATTCTGGTCAAGAGCTTTGAAGACCTGCATGTCTCTCTTTTTTTTTGTAGAGAAGTTTGTAATGAAGTTTACTCTTATTGAATGAAAATTAACTTTCGTCTCCAAAGCTTGCCTTCATTGTTTATATTCTTTTAGATTTGTAGCTTTGTTCTTGTCTAAAATGTTGGCTGAAGTAAGTTAGTTATAATGTGTCGACCCATGCTGGGGACTTATGATAACTAGTTCATCTGATGCCTTAGTTTAGCTGAGCATTTAATTGACCAGAACTTGACAGATAACGGCTTAAGTTTTTAGATCAATTAAGTATCAGCCATACACTTAATATTCATACATTAGTCTTATAAATACCGTTTGGCAGAGTGGCAACCCTGAGGTTGGGTGCCTAGGTCTTACGTAGGTGCTTAGGTCTTCATAATCCCAGTATGGTTGAATGGCGACTATGGGAGTCGACCATTGGGTTGTGCCTTGGGTTTATTCCTGATAAGGTACCAAGGGCTTAAAATTCGACTGAGGAATCGAATACCTAGAACTCTTGAGAGTTGACTAGGTCTTTCCTTTCTCTAAGGCCGAGAGACGACTGTGGGAGTCGGTCAAAGGGTTGTACCTTGGATTTATTCCTGATAAGGTACCAAGGACTTATTGACATACCAACCCTGAGGTTGGATCGCCCAGGACTTATTTGGACGCCTGAGTTTTTGATTAACTATGATGGTCGAGTTACCCTGGAGGATTCGACCATATGTTTATGCCTTGGGTTTATCCTGAAGAGGCACCAAGGGCTTGAAATTCGACTGAGGAATCGAATGCCTAGAACTCTTGAGAGTTGACTAGGTCTTTCCTTTCCCTAAGGCCGAGAGACGACTGTGGGCTAAGTATAGTAGCACTTGCTCCAAGTAGGCTAAGTACAGTGGTACTCGACCCTCACCATGGCAATACACTGGCTCGCTCATCTCTGGCGCCGCCAATGTGAGAGTCTGAGGGATATTGTATTGATCATATAACCCCACTAGATTGTCCATATGGACCTTCGAACGGATAAGTTGAAGAATAGCGAGTCTCTCCTCATTACGGCCAAAATTTAAAACTTGAGAGGCCATGGAAAACTTTTTCTTAAAAAAGCCTGGAGGAATATCAGGAATTTGTCAAAGCGAAAAGGTTCGTAAAAAAATTATTTTAACATCAAGAGGCCATTTATAAGATTTCAAAGGAAGAGTGTAGAAGGATTTCAAAGGACGCGGTGATTTTTGAAGCAACCAGGCCAGATTCGCTTCAGAATCTGAAGCGGTTCACTCGAAATACGAAGCACCACCCTCATTTAATGCTTCACATTCTGATACTCAAAAAGTAGAAGATCCCCATTATATCCATGACACTTCGTCTCCCAAAAAGACAGGTCAAATATTTGATAACGTTAGCCATAAAAAGTGGAGTCCACAATAGGTGCACGATAATGATAGCCACGTCTCTAAGATAAAGCTTCTCATTTTATTCATCCTCAGCAGGCTTGTATTGATCAGAGTATATCTTATTTCTCTCAGAACCGACTAAAAGTCGACTCCAAGCGAAATAGGCCAACTGTTATGGTGTTCACTCACCTAAGATACGGGTATTTAAAAAATAATATAATAAGAGTCCTAGTAAAATAACCTCAACCTACTTAAGTGGCCCAAGCCCAATAGAGGCCTCGACCCCACCGACTCCGAAAGTCGATATTCTTTCATACCGATACAAAAGGCAGAATCAGTCGACCCTATCATCGAGGACGACCCTACTTAAGACACTCGACCACTCACTGGGCAATTTTCGGAGACGACTTGAGGGACATTCCCTACTGTCGGCTAAGTTGAGGAATCGACCCCGGCCTCAAGCCTCTCCCCCAGAGCATATATCAACATTTCAGTCCACCTCGTACAAGCCTTTTTCCAGATTTTGGCCTGATGGTCTCCATGACTTGTCAGCTGCCCACGTGCATCCTGCTACACTCTCAATCACTTCCCAGAAAATATAGAGACATCCCCTCCCATGCTGAAGTGACTTCCCCTCCTGTCGCCGGTCGACACCTGTAAAGCGAGGGATGACTCAGCCCACCAGCGTGCCTCTAGCCACGCTTTCAATCACTTCCCAAAAAATACGGAGACACCCTCCCCGTACTGAAGTGACTTCTCCTCCAGTTGCCAGCCGACACCTGTAAAGCGATGATGACTCAGCCTGCCAGTGTGCCTCCCTATGCAGGGCTAGAGGTGACCCATTTATCCCCATAATGGAGATATATATAGGTAGACTTCTAACCTCAAGAGAGAGGCCGGTCGGGCTCAATCTAAAAAACTCTCTCTCTCTCTCTCTCTCTAAAAAATGAAAAAGAACAGACAGTTCTTCATTGACACAGAGGCGCTCACATAGACCCTCTGGGATGGCACATTGCCTTCTAAAGAACCACCTCGGTTCCTGACCTTCCCCTTCCCCACTCGAGTTTCACTAACTTAACCGTCGGAGGAACCACGGGGAAACCGGTCTCTGCCTTCTTAAGGGTCTTTCTTGTCTATGCAGCATGGACATCAAGCCCCCGTTCAAGAACTAAGCATAAAATCGGAGAAGGGAGCGGGCCCTCCATCTTCCTTCATCACTCTGCAACCATCCTCTTCTGGATTATTCTGTACGATATCGAGCATCAACAATTTATGATTTCAGATTCAAAAGGATTATTATATTTTAAATTTTATGAATCCGATTTAGAAGAATTGATGTTTGATTGAATTTTTTTTGCTATTGTCCCGCTACAGTGTCTGCGAGGAAAAGAAAGATTGCGACATTAACAAAAAAAAATGCTGCAGTCTTCACTTGTGCCACAGTGTTTTTAATTGCTACGTACAGTGTTGATTTTCAATTTGATTCAGCCCCACTTTTTGGGATTGTGTCGGCCTTTTTTGCTATAGTGATGAAACAAATTTGTTATAGTGCAGAAAGGTCGGATTTTTCTTTTCTTTGACCTTGGCTGTAGCTCCATCTTAGGCCCACTGTAGGTTTGGGCTTTTGGAATTTAATTTTAAAAAAAACTTATTGTATTAGGCCCACTGCAGTGTTGTTTTGTTTGGAATTTGATTAATTGGATTAGGCCCACCTGTCGTATTTGGTTGACATTTAGAATTTTCATTTATTTATTTTATTTTGATTGGATTCAAAATATTAGTATTAAAGTTTATTAAAGATATATGATGTATTGAAAAGAATTGATTGAAACAACATGTTATTAGTAGTCTCTCTTGTGTAGATCAATTTATTTAAAATATCAACATTGTAGTGTGTGTATGGTTCATGTAAATATTAATCAGCCCAAAGAAATGTTAATATTTGAATAAATCATATGCATACTTGTGGTGATAAATATGGGCAATTATTTGGTTTGACGTGTGAATAATAAACCGGTCCAAAGAAAGGTTTATTATTTGACATGTCTTATTGTTAATGTTTGATCACTACACCAATATTACTGTTCGCGGGAAAAAATTGATGCTTTCTTCATTGATATCATTGCCATCTCAATAACTGTTTATCGGTTACAAAGATCCGGTCTTTTTATAAGATCCGGTTACAATGAAAATCAAAATAAAATAAAAGAAAGATTACAACTTTTTCTCTTGTTTGTCGAACAAATCACGAGCTCCTGTTTTGCGGTCGCTCGCTTGCGTGGGTTGTTTGCCTGCGCCGGGGTTGTTTGCCGTGGACCACCGCGAGATCTAGATCCGGTTGGATCTACGCAGTATAACGGGTATTATTCCACCAAGGGAGATAATAGCCGGAGGGATTGTTTCACCAAGGAAACGATCGCTCGAATCTCGGGATCAAAGAACCAAGCTTTGATCCGGAGTATGTACGCGTAGATCTGAGATCCGGTCCTCTCGAACACCTGCCTTATTTGGCGTTGACGATCGCCGAGCACCAGATCTGAATGAGGGAGTCCCCGAAGTCCTAAAGTTCGAATCTTTTTATATTCTGAATCTCCAATCCAGCAGGGCTTCGCCTCCTCCAAAATCCAACCTTTGAACAAATGAACCACCTCTCCTATTTATAGGCCCTCTTCACTGTGCCCGTGCACAGAACTGGGCCGGCCACCTATAGGTGTCCGGCTCTGGGCCGAGCCACCTATAGGTGGCTCGGCTCTTGGCCGAGCCACCTATGGGTGGCTCGGCTTTGGCCGAGCCCCCTTAGGCGTGGTTTTCCGTCATCTTCCGTTTTTGGTTCTGTCCGTGATCCGGTTCTGTGGTTGATTGATCTGGAAACGACTCGTTGACTTGGTTCCTGATTTGGCAGTAAATCCGTCTTGGTGTTTGAGTTCGAATCCTCTTTTGATTGGATGACTCGTTGACTCCCTAAACCGTTGACTTGATTCCGCATGCGAATGGATGCATTCCGTTGTTCACGTGCGGTTCGTTAGCTTCGTAGCCTCGTTAGTTCGCTTCGTCGCGTATCGTTTGGCTTCGGTGTTTGCAGGCTAATGGTCGTGCTTGGACATGTCGCCCGATGGTCCATTTGTCGAATCGGCGTCGTCGAGCTGTGCTAAGGGACCTATAGGCAATTTTATACGCCTACAGATACCCCCTCCAAAGTATTTCAGTCTCGTTCTTTTATAGAAGAGTCTGGAATACTTTGGATGTGATTGTCCCAACCTTCAGTCGGCGTAACGGGACATTGGAATGGCTTCTGTTCTGGATTCCTTCAATTCCTTCAGGCTATTCGGTGCTTTGTCGAACGTCTGTAAGGATTCCGGTGCTGCATTTATTGTCTGACCGTCTGTCGGAATCTTGAACTTTAAAGTCGATTTTTGATTTGCTGACTTTTTTAGCTCGAGCTTGCTGTTTCAACACAGAACTAACCATCGGTTGTCGGCGTTGAATCTTTATTTACAACGCGTTGTCCGGCGTTTGAGCTTCCTTGTGACGCGTTGTTTGGCGTCCAGGCTTCATTGCGATGCTTTGTCCGGCGTCCAGGCTTCATTGTGATGCGCTGTTCGGTGTTTGACACAGTTTATACTCGTACGTCTGCTGGAGTATACACAGTTTAAGCTCTTAAGGTATTGGAGCGTGGCGGATACCCGAGTCACGAGACCAATCCATAGAATTGATGCGTCAATGACTCGTACTTATAGAATTTTTGGCAAATTCTCAGCCATCAACGGGTTTGATGAGCCTTTACCGACTACCGTTTGAGTCGGGCTAGCATGCGGATTGTTTAAGTCCGTTCCGCATGTGACGTTAAGCTAAAAGAGTTAACCCTTTTAGTGCTAAGATATTGAATACGTAGACTTCGTCTTTCTCCTGTGAAAAGACTAAACAGCAACGTGTATGAGACGTTGACTTAGGATTTTTGGCAAATCCTCAGCCTTTAACGGATTTGTCGTGCTCTTACCGACTACCGTTTGAATCGGGCTTACATGCGGATTGTTTTAATCCGTTCCGCATGTGACGTTGTGCTAAAAGAATGAACTCCTTTAGACTTTGTGCTATGATGTTGAATACATAGACTTTACCATTTGTTACGGGAATAGGCTACCCGGCGACGCGTATTAGGCGTTGACTTTAGGATTTTTGGCTAACCCCCAGCCTTAAACGGATTTGATTAGCCTTTACCGACTACCGTTTGAGTCGGGCTAGCATGCGGATTGTCTAAATCCGTTCCGCATGTAACGTTGTGCTAAAGGAATGAATTCCCTTAGACTTTCTGCTACGACTTCGAATACGTAGACTTCGCCATTGTTATGGGAATAGGCTACCCAGCAACGTGTATTAGACGTTGACTTATCCCTACTTAGGCTTCGGGATAAAGGTCCCCAGAATCGAACTCTGGTATCTTTTTCAATCGGAAAAAGACTAAACCGGCGACACGTGTTAGGTATCGGCATATCCTTTCTTAGGATTCAGGATGAAATTCCCCATGCGTGTGAGGCATGGATTTTGGTGTTATTAATAACAACCTGCCACAACGTTGAATATGCGGACGGGTGTTCTTTTTAACGGTTAAGAACTAACCGGCGGCGCGTGTTAGGCGCAGACTTATCCTTTCTTAGGTTTCAGGATAAAGTACCCCAGAATCGAATTCTGATGTCTTTTTCTGCGAAAAAAGACTAAACCGGCAGCGCGTGTTAGGCGCAGACTTATCCCTGCTTAGGATCCGGGATAAAATTCCTAGGATGAACCCTAAATTCTTGGAAAAGGATTGGTGTGGGAAGGAAGAACTTTATATTCTATTCCCTGAACAAGGAAATGAGACTTGAGGTGGGATCTCCACCCCCAGAATCCGGAAAGGTGAAACTAAGAGTGGGATCTCCACTCCGAGAATCGAAAAGATTCGGATAACCCTAACTATCAGAAGGTTTGATTTCCGAACTAAAGATGAATTTCTCGTTTATCGAGAGTGAATCGTGATTTTGGTCCTAACTGTAGGAAGGTTTGACCAAGCGAGAGTTTGAGATGACCCTAACTGTAGGAAGATTTGATCACTCGATTTGAAAACGGACCTCTCGTTTATTGGAGGAATCGAGAGGGGATTTTGGTTGTGGTCCTAACTGTAGGAAGGTTTGACCAAGTGGGGGGTTTAAAACGATCCTAACTGTAAGAAGGTTTGATCGCTTGATTTGTGGGCTTCTCGTTCATTGAAGGAATCGAGAGGGGATTTTGGTTTTGTGGTCCTAACTGTAGGAAGGTTTGACCAAGTGGAAAGTGAGAGTGAGAGTACAAATCACTGTAGGAATGTTGATTCGTACAAATCACTCAACGGGGGTTCCTGATGTTAAGTGATAAAGACTTAACAAAAGGGGGCTTTGACAATTCGTCAATGATTGATAGATCAAAATTTTAAGCATTAAGAGTTTAGTGCTTATCACTTTATTCATAATGACCGGGTTATCCCTAAGAATATTACATTTAACATTCTTCCGGGAACTTCCCGTTACTTGAATTATCCACCCTCAGCTTTCTTTACAAAACTGGGTGTATCATTGAATTAGATGCACGATCGGGTTATCCTTAAGAACACCACGCGTGGCACTCTTCAGGAACTTCCCGTGGAAGAAAGGAAATAGTTTAGACTCATATACCTATTGGAGTATCAGGGATCAGTTTAGCCTCTTATATCGGTCGGAGGATTGAGAAGCAGTTTATACTCGTATACTCTTCGGAGTGGCAGGAAGCAGTTTATACTCTTATACCGGTCGGAGTGGTGCCGTTTTCAACTGGCTCACTCTAGCGTTATGACACCGGCTTCAACCCAGGTTTGGATGCTATTCTTGAGCGTAAAGCACGCCTTGGTTGGGTGAAGGATCCTCCTGTGGTATGCGCAGTACTTTGGATCCGCAATATCGTCAGCTTCCTCCTGATTCGTGATCGGTGGGAGCTTGATCTTGTTATTGTCAAGGAGGGATTTGAAGATGGCTGGAACATCTTCGTCCTTGAAGGAGTACTCTTTTTGAGGCCTCTGATCCGAAGTCTTTTGCTGCCTCCGGGACTGCTGTTGCGATGTTTGATTAGCATCGACAGTCGTTGCGGGTGTCTTGCCCTTACCACGGGAGGCGAAGTTCGAGTTCGGAGGATTTGTCGTCGATTGACTCCTCTCGGCCTTCTTCCTTCGGAGGAAGCGTTCGGCTTGTTCCCCTCGGACCTTCAAGTCTTTCCAAGTATTGGACGGTGCCGTCCCCATTGCTTCCAACACGTCCAATGCGAGGTTGTTGTGGCAAGTCTGGAGAATGAACTCCTCGGTGATCGGGTCCCGGCAATTCAACGCTTTGTTCTGGAACCTCTTGACGAAGGTTTTGACCGGTTCCCCGTCCTTTTGTTTCTCGTCGAGCAACGTTCCGATGGATATCTCGGTGTCGTCGTCGAAGAAGTTAGCGAGGAATTTTGTCTCCATGTCGTCCCAGCTATTCACGCTTCCTGGCTTGAGGCGGCGATACCAATCGAAGGCGGCTCTGCGAAGAGTGCCAACGAATGACCGCACCATCAGAGGCTCATTGCCAGAGATAACACCCAGGTACGATTTTAAGTAAATCAAATGCTGAGTGGGGGAACCCTTCCCATCGAACGGCGTGAAGTTGATTAAATTAAATTTGGCCGGATAGGGGATTGATTCCCACTCTCTTGGGTATGGACAAGGAATGCCTGTCTTCTTCACCTCTTGAGCGGAAATCAATGTATTGATTTTGCTCTCGAGGTTTTTGATCTTCAAACTTTCACCCGAGTTTTTGTCAGCACGATCCTGAGGTGGAACCGTGGTGTTGTGACTAGCATCCTCGTTGCCACCCCCTGCATTAACGAGAGGGTTATTGGCGTCACGAGTTTCATTTGCACCTGTGTCCTCATCTCCCAGATTGTTCTGGTTATGACGACTTGGTTCACCTTGTTGGTTCCTCAATGCCTGGATTTGTTGCTCATGCATCTCTCTCATGGTCTGCATGGCCATCTGCATCTCGAGCCTGAAGCTCTCCTGTTGTTTGGCCATGGCTTCTTCGAGCATCTTGGCCACTTGTTCCGTGCTTATCATCAGCGACTCGCGGGGCTCCCCTTTACTGGATACTGTATTATCTGATGCGACCGCAGAGCAAGCATCTGACTCTTCATCTTCTGAAGGTAATCTTGTCTGAACCCTACCATACGTCCTTCGTGCGATGGCTCCAGACTGTAAACGGGTTAGACGTCGGGATGCTTTCAGAATCGACTCGAGATCATCCCGTGCCAGTGTCCCCTTGTTGGTCATATTAGCGGTGACCCTTGGAAATTCTCCATCTTCAACCACCGCTCTCCTTCGTTGAAAACGCCTAGGCCTTGGCTTTGGCGTTTCAGTGCTGAGCCTTTCGAACACCGAGACTCTCTCGGGGACCGTCTTGATGCAGTTGCATTCAGACAGTACCGCCGGAATGAGCTTGGCACAGGGGCATTGAGTCTCTAGTTTTTGAGGACTCCTCTTTCTGGCTTTACTCGTACCCCCAGCACGATAGTACAGCTCGTCCGTTTGAAAGTCGGAGCAACCTATCGTGTGTTGGCACGACTTCTCAGGTATAACGTCCTCGTCATCAGACGACAACGTTTCCTTCTGAGGATGGATTGCCTTCTTTGGGCTTTCCAGAGTCACACGCCTCGAAACGCGCCTTTGTAGGCGTGAACCTTCAGCGGGCTCTTGCACTTCGACGCGCAAAGTTGTGCGCTTGGGTGCCACGATTTTCTCCAAGTGTTGAGGGTTACGGCGACCCCCAGCATGTTGAATCGTTTGCAACTTCTTCATTGGCCCCAAACGTTCTTGAACTGGAGCCTTGCCTCTTTCATCGGGAATTGGACCGAGGCGTTCCAAAACTGACCTCCTTCTTCGGGATGGTCTTGCGGAATCTACCGGCGGTTTAGGTTGGTTGGCCGGAGGTGTGACCTTTGTCGAAAGCTGCAACGGTTGCTTCTTAGCCTGAATCGCCGTTTCAGACTTAGGCCTCCATACTTGGCGATTTGGTGGCGGTTTCTTGGCCACTTCTTTCTGTAGCTTTCTACGGGCTTCTTCGACTTGAGCCCGTGCCTGCGCTGATAATGCGCGGCGCTTGCGAATGCGTTCCTCCAGCGTTGAACGGTTCCGTTTGACACGGACCCATTGCATTGTTGGCGGCTTGGAGGAACCCCCATTCATCTGTTGTTGAGGCTGCCTGCCTCTTCTGTTCTTCAGATCCGTGTTGTAGCGGATCCCGTCCACAGATTCCATTGCCTTTGCGAATTGTTTCGTAAGGCGTTGATGTTGCCTTTGGCGGGCTCTCTTCGAGAGAGTCACCACGCCCTTGGCAACGGAAGATTTGGCCAGAGCAGATCTGACCTGGTTGGAAGTTGGAGAGATCTTACCCAATGCAGCTTCGGCATCCAGCGGGGCGAGATCTTCGTTGGTGTTTTCAACATCTTCATACCAACGAGTTTTTCTCCTGGGGGAGGACTTCTTGGACTTGCGGGGGGAGGTTGATCTGGACGAGGACACGTACTCCTCGTACTTCTGCTGGTCGAACTCATACTCGACCTCCTCCACGATCGGGATCGAGATCCGCGGCTGCGACGCTCCGATCTCGGCAGCGAGATCGGCGGCTCCCACTGTGGTCGCCAGATTGTTCGCGGGAAAAATTGATGCTTTCTTCATTGATATCATTGCCATCTCAATAACTGTTTATCGGTTACAAAGATCCGGTCTTTTTATAAGATCCGGTTACAATGAAAATCAAAATAAAATAAAAGAAAGATTACAACTTTTTCTCTTGTTTGTCGAACAAATCACGAGCTCCTGTTTTACGGTCGCTCGCTTGCGTGGGTTGTTTGCCTGCGCCGGGGTTGTTTGACGTGGACCACCGCGAGATCTAGATCCGGTCGGATCTACGCAGTATAACGGGTATTATTCCAACAAGGAAGATAATAGCCGGAGGGATTGTTTCACCAAGGAAACGATCGCTCGAATCTCAGGATCAAAGAACCAAGCTTTGATCCGGAGTATGTACGCGTAGATCTGAGATCCGGTCCTCTCGAACACCTGCCTTATTTGGCGTTGACGATCGCCGAGCACCAGATCTGAATGAGGGAGTCCCCGAAGTCCTAAAGTTCGAATCTTTTTATGTTCTGAATCTCCAATCCAGCAGGGCTTCGCCTCCTCCAAAATCCAACCTTTGAACAAATGAACCACCTCTCCTATTTATAGGCCCTCTTCACTGTGCCCGTGCACAGAACTGGGCCGGCCACCTATAGGTGGCCGGCTCTGGGCCGAGCCACCTATAGGTGGCTCGGCTCTTGGCCGAGCCCCCTTAGGCGTGGTTTTCCATCGTCTTCCGTTTTTGGTTCTGTCCGTGATCCGGTTCTGTGGTTGATTGATCTGGAAACGACTCTTTGACTTGGTTCCTGATTTGGCAGTAAATCCGTCTTGGTGTTTGAGTTCGAATCCTCTTTTGATTGGATGACTCGTTGACTCCCCGAACCGTTGACTTGATTCCGCATGCGAATGGATGCATTCCGTTGTTCACGTACGGTTCGTTAGCTTCGTAGCCTCGTTAGTTTGCTTCGTCGCGTATCGTTTGGCTTCGGTGTTTGCAGGCTAATGGTCGTGCTTGGACATGTCGCCCGATGGTCCATTTGTCGAATCGGCTTCGTCGAGCTGTGCTAAGGGACCTATAGGCAATTTTATACGCCTACAATTACCACTTACAAAATAATATTTCTGTGTAAAGACTAAATATTAATGTTGTGTTAGGTATCTCGAAATGGGTATTGCCAATTTTGATTTCATAAATTTTGATTTGGTTTCTTATGTGAGCTTATTTATTTTCTTATATTGTTCTCTGATTCAACTATTAGTCCTGCTTCAAACATCACTACCAACATTAATTTCATTCCTATGCTAAATGGCACCAACTTCAAGTCATGGCAAGAGAACATTATGATAGTTCTCGGAGTCATGGATCTTGACCTTGCGTTAAGGCTTCCTTCTCCTGCACCTCTTAGGGACAAAAGTTCCACTGAAGAGAAAATGGACTTGAAGAGGTGGGATAAGTCAAATTGCATGTGTATGATGATCATGAAGAGGGTCATTCCAGAAGTATTCAGAGGCACTATGTCTGAGAATATAACTATTGCCAAAGAGTTTCTTGAATACATTGAGAAAAGATTTGCTAAGAATGAAAAGGCTAAAACTAGTACACTTTTAGCAAATTTTATCTCAATGAGATACAAGGAGAAAGAGAACATTATGGAGTATATCATGAAGATGTCTCATACTGCTTCAAAGCTGAAAGCACTTAAGCTTGAACTCTCTGAGGACTTGCTTGTGCATTTGGTTCTTATATCTCTTCCCGCATAATTCAGTCAATTCAAATTGAGCTATAATAGTCAAAAGGAGACTTGGTCTCTTAATGAGCTTATCCCACATTGTGTGCAAGAAGAGGAAAGGTTAAAGCAAGAGTAGACAGAAAGTGCTCATTTGGCTAGTACTTCAAAGGACAAAGGGAAGAAAAGAATGAAAAATAAAAAAGCTGCAAAAGCTCAACCATAAAAGAAATAACACAAAGTAAATAATGGAGATGGGTGTTTCTTCTGTGGGGCTGTAGGACATAAGAAGAAAAACTGTACCAACTATCACGCATGGCGTGTAAAGAAAGGTACACTTTTTAATTTTGTTTGTTCTGAGGTTAACTTATCATCGGTACCTAGACACACGTGGTGGTTAGATTCTGCTGTCATAACTGACATCAGTGTGTCTATGCAGGGTTGCCTGAGCTATCGAAGCCAAGTGATAGTGAAAGATACATCTATGTGGGCTATGACAAGAAGGTTAAAGTTAAGGCAATCGGGACATTTAGGTTATTGTTAAAGTCTGGTTGTTATTTGAATTTTAAAGAGACTTATGTAGTACCTTCATTTAGATGGAATTTGATTTCAATCCCTGTATTAGATAAATTTTGTTAATTTTATTCTTTTGAAATGGTAAATTTAGTCTTTTTTAGAATTCAAATTTTATTAGTACCGGTTCTTTATCTTATACTGATAATCTTTATTTGCTTGATATGGTTGCCTTATATCATGAAACCTTGCAATTAAGCACTTGAGGTGTAAAGAGAAAATTGACCAATGAGAATTCTGCTTTGTTATGGCACAAGAGATTAGGTCACATCTCCAAAAGGAGAATTGAGAGACTTGTGTCAGACGGGATTCTAGACTCCCTTGATTTTACAAACTTTGAAGTTTGAACAAATTGTATAAAGGGGAAACAAACAAACATAAGGAGACTTGGTGCCAACAGGGCTACAGACATCTTAGAAGTAATACATATAGATATTTGTGGGCCATTCTCAACAGTTTCTTGGATTGATCAACAATATTTTATCACATTCGTAGTAAATTTTTCGTGTTATGGCTACTTTTATCTCATAAATGAGAAGTCCCAATCACTGGATGTGTTCAAAGCTTACAAAGCTAAAGTTGAGAACCAACTCAACCAAAGTATCATAAGCATCAGATCTGACTGTGGAGGTGAGTATTACAACATATATATGACGGTTCAGGTGAACAACGTCCA
Source organism: Asparagus kiusianus (assembly GCA_022839385.1). Taxonomy (NCBI): domain Eukaryota; kingdom Viridiplantae; phylum Streptophyta; class Magnoliopsida; order Asparagales; family Asparagaceae; genus Asparagus; species Asparagus kiusianus. The sequence continues at coordinate 591,110 of BQKN01064980.1, read as the reverse complement.
TGACTGTTTGCTAAATTCCTAGAGGAGTGCGGTATCATCCCACAGTACACGATGTCCGGTTCTCCTACCATGAATGATGTTACCGAAAGATGAAACAGAACGCTCAAGGACATGGTAAGGAGCATGATTAGTCATCCAAACTTACCAGAATCTCTCTGGGGAGAAATGGCACTAGCAGCACACCCCCAACCACATCCCAAACTACACCCCCTCTCTCATATGCTACAGTGCACCGGGCCCCACATAGGGTTTTAAAATTTTTAAATCCCATGTGGAGCCCGATGCACTATAGTATATGAGAGAGGGGGTGTGTTTTGGGATGTGGTTGGGGGTGTGCCCCTATTATTTTCCATATTAAAGACACATACTCAATAGAGTACCCACTAAAGTGACTGTCATAACCCCTTATGAACTTTGGAAGGGCAAAAAGCCTAGTCTAAAGTATCTGCACATTGGGGATGTCCAGCTGAGGCTAGGCCTTATAGGCTACATGAAAAGAAACTGGACTCTAGAACTATCAACTGCTACTTTGTTGGTTACTCTGAGAGATCCAAGGGTTACAAATTTTATGATCCTATTTCTAAGTCAATACTTGAGATGGGAAATGCCTGGTTCTTTTAGGATGTTGAGTTTACGGGGGGAGATAAGGTTAAGGACTTTATCTTTGAAGAGGAATATGTTACTATTCGCATAGCTGCTATTGACATTGATCAGGCTTCTATCCCTGACATTATTCAAGAAATGGATCCAGATCAAGACAATGTCATAGAACCTCTCATTACAGAATTTGTTCCAAAAAATAAACTCTACCACCTTAAGAACATATGCCATTAAGACGATCCACTAGAGAAAGGAGAAATGTGGTTCCAAATGATTATATTATATTTCTCCAAGAACATGAGGATGACATCGGTATAGTGGAAGATGATCCTATCAACTTCCATCAAGCCATAGAAAGTTCTAAATCTCAACAGTGGATTGATGTCATGAATGAGGAAGTAAAGTCTATGAAGGACAATAACGATTGGGACCTTGTCCCGTTGCCTGAAGGTGCGAAACCCATTGGTTGTAAATGGATATTTAAAACCAAGAGGGACTCAAAAGGTGATGTGGAGAGGTACAAAGCTCGTCTTGTCGCTAAAGGTTTTACATAGAAAGAAGGCATTGACTATAAAGAAACTTGCTCTCTGGTTTTATTGAAAGACTCTTTCAGGATAATAATGGCAATTATGGCACATTTTGACCTTGAGCTACATCAGATGGATATAAAGACTACATTTCTTAATGGCGATACTGATGAAATAATTTATATGGTGCAACCAGAAAACTTTGTGTTGGGAGATACAAAGAAGATGGTTTGCAAATTGAAGAAATCCATCTATGGGCTTAAGCCAACTTCTTATCAGTGGTATTATAAATTTCATTAAGTTATCATCTCATTAGGTTTTGAGATAAATATAGTTGATGATTGTGTATACCACAAGCAGCGGGAACAAGCATATTTTTTTGGTTTTATATGTCGATGACATATTGCTTGCCAGCAACGATATAGGCTTCTTGTATGAAACCAAGAGATTTCTATCAAAGAAATTTGAGATAAAAGATCTTGGAGATGCTTCTTTTTTATTGGGCATAAAATACACCGGGATCGCTCTCGGGGTATACTTGGGTTATCACAAAAGAGCTATATCGAGAAAGTTAATAAAAGATTTGGTATGAAAAATTGTAAACAAGGTGACACCCCTGTGGCTAAGGGAGATAAATTCAGTCTCAATCAATGCCCTAAGAATTACTTCGAGATAACGGAGATGCAGCAGATTCCTTGTGCGTCAGCAGTAGGGAGTCTAATGTACACTCAAGTGTGTACGCATCCGGATATTGCATACGTGATTGGAATGTTGGGCAGATACTTAAGTAATCCTGGATTGGATCGCTAGAAAGTAGTCAAACGAGTCTTGAGATATTTGCAGAGAACAAAAGAATACATGCTCACGTATCAGAGGTCGGACTAGTTAGAGATCATTAGGTATTCTGACTCTAATTTTGTTGGATGCCAAGATAGTATGAAATCTACTTCAGGCTATATCTACCTGCTTGCTGGAGGACCTATCTCTTGGAAGAGAGTTAAGCAAACACTCATAGCTTCATCCATCATGATAGCTGAGTTTATAGCATTCTATGAGGTATCTAATCATAGAATATGACTATGAAATTTTATCACTGGGCTGTGAATTATGAATGGCATTGAAAGGCCACTTAAATTATTTTGTGACAACAAGTTAGCAGTGTTGTATTCTAACAACAACAGGAGTTCGACGAAATCGAAACATATAGACATCAAGTTCCTAGTTGTTAAAGAAAGAGTTCAGAGTGGACTTGTGTCTATAGAGCATATTGAGACAAACTCCATGATTGCGGATCCGCTAGCTAAGGAATTACCACCCAAGGTCTTTCATGAGCACACTGCTCATATGGGTGTTCTATCTCTTCAGGATATGTTATTTTTGTGAGAGTTTGTATTCTAGATGATTTTATTTGTAGACACATTTGTTATGATTTTATAAATATTATATGGTTATTTACCGTAATACAAAGTATTCAGTTCATATTCACTCTAAGTTTTTTGGTATGGTTTGATCTCACTAAGATTTTAAGGTGAATCGGTTGGAAATAGACATGTTAAGATCACACTACATGAAATTTCTATGCTATACATCCATGCTTGATTTGTGTTGTTGGTTATATTGATATATGACCATTGATGGGTCTAGTTGCGACAAATGCAATGAAGATCGTTTTGATCCGATGTTGGTATAACTGATAGACGAGATTGTTAATTGCATATTGTTTGATAGCAAAATTCATGAGCTCATAAGGTTATATCATAATTCATATATATATATAGTAACATATATGGCCCAAGTGGTAGATTGTTGGGTTTAAATCCAATATATAGGCCAGTATATTAAATATATATATATTATGTGCTATCAATCAAGGTTAGCTCATTAAAGTGATCTAATTTAGGGTTTGAGCTTTTAATGCATAATTAAAGTATGAGCCTCCTATGTGTAGAGACCAAAATATAATTATTAATTCTATGAATGACTGATTTGATAATTATGAATAACTGATATCAGTTATAAATAGGATTGTTGTTACTCAAATCTCTAGGCACAATCTCTTTTTAATTTTCCATCTTCAGAATGATTAGGGTTTCCCTAAGGAGGATATAATATGTACAGGATTTAAAAGATCTACATCTCAAAAAAAAAAAAAAAACTCACGAATCACATCCTACTCCATGGATTCAGGTATGGTTCTGTATCTTCTTAATTATTTCAATAGTTTGACATGAACAATCTTGAAATTGATTAGGGTTTTATCTATTAAAGCAAAAGTTTTCTTTTAATCTAACAGTATGTTGATTTCGCTTACTATAAAATTGCACCACGAAGCTATGATGACATCAAGAATTTCTATATTTACTTGCCTGAGTGATCTTGGAGGGAAAGCCTGCCATCTTCAGTGAACACGGCCTTTGACTGATTATTGATGGTGTTGCCTCCATTTGCAGTCCAGACTACGGTTTGGTTGGGGACTTTGTTAAAGAAGACGGAGAGGAGGAATTGGGTCGTGTCGGATTCAAGATGACGGAACCCGAAAGCAAAGTCACCGGAGGGGGAGAGCCAAGTTGTGGGAGGAGTCAGAGGGGTCAAGGTTTCTCCCAGGGTGATGTTGGTGTCAGCTTGAGCTGAGAGAAAATTTGAGAGGAGAAAGAAGAGGAGGAGGTGAAGGAGGAGAGCCGACATTTTTTCGTTGGGGATGTATGGTATGGATTCCGTTGGTGAAGTGAGAGGGGGGTTTTGTATTTTTCGTTGGGATTATTAGTAGGTAGGTAACGAAGTCCATTATACGTGGAAAGTCTTTGGAAGCAGGTGGGTAATATAGTCAGGGTAACGAAATCCATTACCGAAAAGTAAATCAACAACATGCGATTTTTTATTGCCACATGCATCAGCTTCCTATTGGCCCAAACGAACAAGGTAAAGCTCGAAATTTACCGTAGCTAGCCCGACTGCTACAGTGACTTCAAGCCAGAAAAAAAAAGGGCCAACCAAGCAGCCCTCCATGACTCATACTTGCAAGACGATGCCTTCAACTACCACCTTGTTTACTCATAATTGCAACAACACGGGTATCGAATTCTTTTCCTGGAGCTGCAGCCGCCAGGGAGGACTGGTGGGACAGACGTCGCTACAAGCCTACACATTGATAATGATCACTGGCGTGAAAGAAGACCAAAAGGCTAATTAATATTTGATTTGGACAGCGGAGTAAACACAGACTTTTTAAACAATCACTCACTCGGCACAAATGATGAAGCTACACACAAGGATCTCATACTGATTATTGGGGGGTGCTAAACTGTATCTGTATCCGAGGAAATATCCGTAACCGTATCCGTTAGGATATGGATATGATTACTCAAATCTATAACCGATAGGATATGGTTACGGATATTGTTTTGTAGTTAAATATCTGAACTGTATCTCATATATCCGAATACATAATAGTCATATTGTTACAATGGTTTTAGTCTTTAGATTATGGATTTGAGATTAATTTTGACGATCAAGATATCTAATATTAGCTTTTGAGATATAATGAACATATTAATGAACTCTTTCGTATTACGTGAACTATATTTTTTCAACAGTATCTAGTTTTCTCATATCCATTTTATATCAGTATGCATATCTGCTTATGTATCCGCATGTATATCTGTATCCGTATCTGATTTTAGCGGATATGAATTTTTCTTACCGAGGTATATCCATATCCGTATCCATATCCGAAACGAGTAAGCGAATATGAATATGATAAGTGTCATATCCGAGCCGTATCGGGACCGAATGCTACTGATTATATGTTTGGATTTAAGATGGCTTCACTATAAAATCCCAACCCCACAACATATGAAATGTGACAATTGTTGGGAAAACTTTAATGAATAAGAAATTCAAAAAATCAACTAAAAAAAGAAAATGTGACCACTAGTCTATAGAGGAGCAGTCATGTAAACACTGTCTTAGAAAAATAGGCGTCCACCCTCGAGCAAGCTTTAACAACAATCTATCTCCTAACTGTAAAAGCCCCTAGAAAGACCAGCACTTGAGGATGCAGTGACTGTTAGACCCTAGAGGGGGGGTGATTAGGGTCTTATGCTAATCTAATCCGATTTAAATGCCAATTAAAATTACTTAACAAGTATATTCTTGCAAGATAGATATACAAAGTGTACATGTGCAAGAATATGCAATATACACAAGGTGATATATCCTATATGATAGAATTACAATATGATATATGCAAGGATATAAAATTAACACAAGGGTGAATTAATCATAAACTATATAGAGGGAAAAACAATAATGAGCAATTGACAAAAGCAATATGAATAATAAGCACGAATGTAAAAGTACGCCAATGCAATCACAAATAAAACGATATGTTTACGAGGTTCGGTCCCCACGACCTACGTCCCCGCTCCTCACCTCGAGGAGATCTCCACTATCACAACCGGGTTTTCTACGTTCACCCGAACAACGTTTACACCTCACAATACAATCACTATGCAATCACACTTTACACACTAAGTGTTGGTCCTAGCCTGTGTCCTCCTCCTCAAGTGTTCGGTTATAACCTCTCCCTAGGCACGTCAACCGACGCCACTCCTCTTGGATTCGACCCCGTCTCTCACCACACACTTCTCTCGGTGTACAAGTGTATTACAAGTGAATCCTCACAATTAAGCACAATATAAATCAATTTGATTGTTCTCTAAACAAGGTGAGAACTCAATTAAGCACAACTCTTAGTCACAAACCCATAACCCCAAATTATACTATAAATGTAAATACACTAAGCTCAATAGGTTGTGTGTGAACAAAGAGTATCAATAAAACGATTAAACTAAACTCAATATAAATCTAGCTTATGGAAATTATAATCAAAATAATAAATTGCTAGATGAGTTTAGAAACACTTCTCTAAAGATGACAAGAGAGTAGGAGAAGAGTGAATGCTCAAACACCAAAGGATGATCTCCACTTGCTCTTGTGAAATTGAATTCACAAACTCAAACTCTTAAACACTCTTTTAAACAAACACAAAACACCCTTAAACTTGGTTAAACAAAACTCTTGGTTGTTCCATCAAAAGATCAGCAATGGGGTATTTATACCCACTCAAAAACTCAGCTAAAACCCCCAAGAAAAAGTCCAAAAAGCCCCAGAAAAATCAACTGAGAAATAGCCGTTAGGGAACCAACGGATCTATTGGCCGTCGACCGAAAATATTTGCGGTCGACCGCGAAGAACAAAAAAACCACGGAGCTGTTCTGGACGTTCGTCGGTCGACCGGAAATTCCTGCGGTCGACCGATGGAGCTCTTCGGTCGACCGGACCGGTCGACCGACAGACTCTCTGCTGCCCAGTAAGGAATGAACTCAGGTCCGGTCGACCGGTGCGGTCGACCGATAACTGATATATGAAAATCAGGTTCTGAAAACTGTTTTGCTGATTTTAAAACACTGTTTAAAAATATCAAACAAATTCCAAAAAATATAAAACTTTGGGGAATGATTGTAGACATGATAATAAACATGCTACAGTGACTGGTTATCAGAAAAGACTTCCCAAATGAAAAATATCATCATTTTGCAAATATGTTCAAAAACATGAAAACCTGGAAATTGATATTTTGATATTTTGACTCAAACAACATTTTGAAACCTTATGAATTGATTGTATAGACTTGATAAAAGATATAACATGTTGTTATGAAGTCTATAACCTAGAAATACAATATTTTCATAAGATTGCATATTTTACGTAATATATTCAAAACACTAAGTATGATTTCATTAAATATAAGCTTGTTAAAGATGAAATCATATATGGGCATATAAACATGAAAACTCAAAACTATGTATGTATATATATATAAAACTATATATATATGCATAGAAACCAAAACTTATGTATATATATATATATATATATATATATATATATATATATATAACTATATATATATATACGAAGAAACCAATAAAATGTGTGTGTATAGATATTGAGCTTAACGTATTAAACACACATAATATAAACCTATACTAAGGTTACCCAAGCAATGATCTTGATCTTCATTGTGGCTCAACTTGGTACACGTTGCGGATGAAGCTTGAACTTGATCTTTAACTTGAATTGTATGTTGCTTCACTCCACATTTCCGCCAACCTCCATTTGATATCGTCGTTAAAGCGCTATTCCATCCATCCTCCAACAATGTTGTTTGTCTATAACAAATAAGAAAACACGAATACTAGACAAACAACATTAGATGTAAATTGTTTGTAAAACATCATCAAAACAAGAAGGCCAACAGTGACTCCTCAAGCCTCTGCTCAAATGATGCTGCCTAGAGAACAACGAAAACTTATAAATTATAACAGTGATTTTTTTAGAAATTTGAGAGGAATAAAGAGTCATAGAAGAAGATGTGATTTTATTAACTTAATTTCCTTAGTTCTGCGCTTTGCCTTTTAAAGGTACTAGTATAGTGCACGTGCGTTGCACGTGGACATATTTGTTTTATGTTCTAATACTTTACACAATTTATTATTTAACTAATGGAAGAGTTTCATTTTGAATGTAATTATAACAACATTTGAGGACTTATTTGTAATTTTCTTATAATTTAGACCATATACTTCTTTCAATCTTCTTAAGATTTAAGTTTTGAACTATATAGGGTTTTATATGTAAAAAATTATAAAGTTTCAATATTTTTCTATAAATATATGAAATTTCAATGGTCTTTGTGAAAATTATGAAGATCTATGATTGTTTGTGAAAAAATTTAGGGTTATTTTGTGAACATTGACAAATCATGAAATACCCAAAAGATTACAAATTTTTTTAATCTTAAAAGACATAGTTCTATTTACTTTATAATTTAAGATAATGAATGGCATTTAATAACTACTGGTAGTTTTATGTGCAAATTTAGAATATAGTTTTAACATTAGGGATGTTATAATATACTTATTATATAAAAAAATTACCCAAAAGGCAAAAATTCCAAGTTTGTTCTTTACTTTTATGTTAAGTGTGTCATGCTATTCCAATTTATATTAATTATCTTTATTTTTGCTAATCCATTATAACAAAATAAAATTCTCACTTTCACCTTCTCTCTCTTCTATTATCATATAATTAGTAACATGCGACAAAAAATATATCTACTAAGTTCATGGATAATACAATATTGCTCTCAACTCACAATTAAGTACATAGTGATAATTATAGAAATGGAAAAAAATGGTTCATTAAAACCCCCAAATTAGACCTCAAACTTTAGTCTCAATCCGAATTCTCCACATTTCCTTGTATCAATCGTATCCTCAATCCGTATATAGCCGTCAGTCTAACAATCACATCAGTATAAAGTATAATCCGAGTAAAGCGCAGTACTTCCTCAGCACAACTTCAATCGTCTTCACCCCTCTTGTCGTTATCTCTTCTGAAGGGATAATGTTTTCACTAGCGAGCTTGTATCATCCAAATAATATCATAGTAAAGCCATGAGGTGAGTATATGATGTTGTTGGGGTTGTAAGAGGTGAGTGTAAATCTAAATCATCAAATGAGTGAATTTATATAGGTTGCAAGTAAGGGCTATTATGATAAATATAAAAAAGCTGGCTCTTTGGATTCTGTAACAGTCAAATGTAATTGTCACTTAAATAACAACAACAATTGAAAATATATCTCTCATTTTAAGTATGCATGAATGCATGCACTAATGGCATTTTAAGTTGACACTTTGTTTGCAAATTGAAACGTATATTATTAGTTTGTCATATGTGTGTGCATTCAATTCTCAGCTATTATGTCAAATACAACTTACAATCTTAAAAAAAATTATGATAACATTAATATTGAATTAGTGGTGGAGTTATAAAAATAGAAGTTACTATTAGTGAACAATTAATAGGAGAGTTATGCCATTATTAAGAATGTATGCATGTATATGTATGTGTTTATATGTATGCAAGTATGTATTTTATGGATGCATGTATGTGGTTCGGAGAGCATTTTTGAAAGAAATATTTTAATATACCAACACACTTTTATAATATTATTAGATTTGTCATATGTGTGTGTGCATTCAATTCTCAGCTATTATGTCAAATACAACTTACAATCTTAAAAAAAATTATGATAACATTAATATTGAATTAGTGGAGGGGTTATAAAAAATAGAAGTTAATATTAGTGGACAATTAATAGGAGAGTTATGCCATTATTAAGAATGTATGCATGTATATGTATGTGTTTATATGTATGCAAATATGTGTTTTATGGATGTATGTATATGGTTCGGAGGGCATTTTTGGAAAAAATATTTTAACATACCAACACACTTTTATAATAGTATTAGATTGAGAGAGAATGATGTTTGAAGCTGACCATGTTTCCTCCGTGATTCCCCCACAAAATTTTCCATGATTCTCACTCTAAACATATTCTTTTTTTCATGAGAAAAAGAGAGAAGGGATAATTGTTATAACGAACTCAATTTTAACGCTAAAATAAAAATAATTAAAACACAGGGAAAGGATAAATTGATAATATGTGAAGAGATAAGATAAGATTAAGAAACTTAACCTTTTCCATTTTAAAAATAAAATACCCCCCCCCCCCCCCCAAAAAAAAAGTTGAGTTTCTGGGATAAAAGAAGTCTATCATCAATCAAAGTTTAAAAAAAACCAAAATGAAAGAAGGTTGGGCAACCTGATACTGTGGATTCAGAGTAAATAGCTTTCAATTTTGAACCTTCTCTTGGTGATACTTGTCCAATCTAAGGGACATATTGAACTAGGCCTTTAATTAGGCCTCATTATTAGATATTGACAAAAACATACATAATATGCAAACAATCCATTAAGCAAGCGGTTCGAAGTGACGATGGCGATGCTCACAAGTACCGTCTCATGAGAATTTCTAGGGGCATGCCCTGTCCCCTAACCGCAGCCTTCACGGCTCCTCTCACGTACGTAATTCCTCTAAGAATATTGCAACTAGATATAATACTCCCTACAGATAGTAAATTGGATTCATTAAGATTACAACTCATCTTAACTAGCTGCATCATATGAGCACTGTCATCATAGGAATTGTCACGCCCTAGTAGGCAGAATATTTATAGAAACAAAAATATAAAGTATTCTATAAATACCATGTAACTATTTTGTAATATACTTACACAAAAACTCATAATACAAATATACATGAAAGGTACAGGTCTCATCACAAGAACATCAACGTAACAAAATATCAAGTGGAAACAAATAAGAATATATTAAATTATCTAAGTATCAAGTCAACTGATAACTTCAAATTCAAAGAGATACAAGTTTTTGCTCAAACACGACCATCAAATCCAAATAACATACATAAGAATTATCATAAAGTATCTACTGGACTAAAATAAATAATTAATCTATTATTATTTATATAAGTGCTATTGCATGGCTCTGGCTACTTCCTCATAACCTACTTATTCAAGTAAGCTTTGTCCGTTGCATTTAGACTCAATTCGTTACCTAAAGAAGAAGGTACCCAAAATAGTTAGACGTAAGGTCTGAGTGAGGAAATATGAGGAACTGCAAGAATCAATGGTTAGCTACATAATAATAATCAAATCCTTATCCGCTAGATACGAAAGACAATAATGAATCAATGATAAAGATCATAGGCCTAAAAAGGAAGTATCAAGCTGTGTTGTGCACACAATAAATATGTTTAAAATATAAATAATATTTTCAACAATTAATTACATTCTTATTTAGATATAAAATAATTAAGTTTGCCCGACTTAGGTGGATACACATAACTAATGTAGAATTATCAAATACGTACTCATATAGGAATTCTCTGGCCAACCAACCAAACTTAAGACGTGGTTCATCTTATAACTTATCCCTCATCTCAATCCATATTCTATGACAACCTCATACAATCTAGTTGGTACTAACCAGAACAGTCATGTTCAAGGATTAGTTGCTAGTCGAATCATGTATTAGGACTTACTAAGTTGGGGTAGACTATATAGTCTAGGATATATGTCTTTATACCCATCTACCTGTATAATGATTATGTGGAGAAGAACTTGGAAAAGCAGATTTTCGATCATAAGTCGACTCATGCACAGGCATAAGTCGACTTATGGTAAGTCGACTTATGTTTGTGCATGAGTCGACTTACGTTCTGTTCTGGATTGTTGGTTTTTCGCTCTGCCAAGTCGACTTATCAGGTCTGATAAGTCGACTTATGAACTCTTCTCCAGTTGCTGTTTTTCGCTCTGCCAAGTCGACTTATGCAGACTGATAAGTCGACTTATGACGGGTTTTTTAGAAAGTTCAGGTTCCTATTTGCAGTCTGTTTGGGTTTCTGTTTTGGTATAAGGTATCAGAACTCGAGCTACGCTTGGGCTATTTGGAGGAGTAGATCGCTTTGGAAGTTCGTCTAGGGCTTCGTTTGGTGATAAAGGTGGGGTCTTTTTGGTAAAAATCTCATCTTTTTCAGTTTTGGATCTATTTCTCGTTTGTTTCCGCATTAGTTTGGTGGTGCTTTGAGGATTATGGCCGAGAAAGAAGGAGTTGGGGGCAGTACTTCTGGCGTGAAGACCGTCCAAAGCTTGAATATCCACTCGATGAAGATTGACGTGGAAAAGTTCAATGGCACAAACAATTTTGGACTTTGGCAATGCGAAGTCATGGATGCGCTCAACGCGCAAAATTTGGAAGATACATTGGAGTTGGATGGGAAACCGGACAATATTGATGAGAAGGTTTGGAAAAAGATGAATCGAACGGCGTGTGGTGTGATTAGGTCTTGTCTCACTCAAGATCTAAAGTATGATGTGATCAATGAGACTTCTGCAAAGAAGATTTGGGAGATCCTTGAGAGCAAGTATTTGACCAAGAGTGTGGAGAATCGCTTGCATTTGAAGAGGAGGCTTTACCGCTTCCAGTTGAAGAAAGGAACCTCCATTGGTGATCACATGAACCACTACACGAAGCTTCTTGCGGATTTGGCGAATGTAGATGTGGTGATTGAAGATGAGGACAAGGCGTTGTTGTTGTTGAGTTCCTTGCCCGACGAGGAATATGAGACCTTCGTTCTTACTCTTATTAATGAGAAGGCATCTCTTTCGTATAGTGAGGTCACCGCTGCACTTGTGAATTATCAGCTTCGAAAGAAGGATAAGGAGACTTCGTTTGAGCCGGTAGCGGGGGCGTTGGTCGTAAGAGCAAAGGGTCCAAACCGTAGTGGAAGGTCGCAGTCTAGAGGGGCACATCTTGGAGTTCGTAAGAATCAGTGTGCCTTTTGCAAAGAGGATGGACATTGGAAAGCCGAATGCCCAAAGTTAGTTGATCGAGCCGGGAGGAATAAGGGAAAAGCTATTCAAGCTTCTAAGGCGAATATTGCCAAGGCTAGTGGCAACGATTCAGATTCGGATTCTTCGGACTACTCATTATCTGCACTGCCGTCAGTTTGTGTTGCCTACTCTACAGAGTGGATGTTGGATTCGGGGGCTACATACCACATTTGCCCTAGGAGGGATTGGTTCTCCAGCTTTCAGGAGTTGGAAAGAGGGGATTTCGTGCTCATGGGGAATGATCACAAATGCTCTATTGGTGGTATCGGTACCGTTCGGATCAGGATGAGTGACGGGGTGATTCGGGAGTTGGTTGGAGTGAGGTTCGTTCCTCAGTTGAAGAAGAACATCATTTCACTTGGAGCTTTGGAGGCAGCAGGCTATAGGGTGACCTTGGCGGATGCACGCTTGAAGGTTACATTTGGGTCCACGCTTGTGATGAAGGGCGTCAGAAGGAGAAATTTGTATTATTTGCTCGGAAGCACGGTGATTGATATGGAGATGACGACTTCATCAGATTTGGCTAGACTGTGGCATTGTTTGGTGCTGGGGTATATGATTGGTAATGCCGTGCATTGGTTGTTGAGGAGTGCTATGACCTGCATATTGAAGTCCTGTGAGCACATTGGGATGAGCAAGACCGTGGTGGAGTTTAGCATTTCTATCCATCGAGCGAGGGGTCTTTTAGGAGGTGTTCAGTCAGGCATTTGGGGGCCTTCCAAGGAGGCATCATTGGGAGGTAATCGTATCTTGGTTTCCGCAGTTGATGATTGTTCTAGGCATTATTGGGTAGCGACCAGTTCCCGTTGGTGTAAAGTCCTAGAAGTCAACAACAATTGGAAGAAGTGTATTGGCAGAAAGGTAACTCGTTGTTCTAGATTTGGTAGGGGTCCTTTCTTGCGTTGGTGCCGAGCTCACGGCAATAGGAGACACTTCATTGGTGTGGAGACTTTAGGGCGACGAGATGAGATGACAGTTTCGATGGGTCGTTTCTTTCTGGAGGAGGATCGGCGTTGGTTGTCGAGCATTGGTTCTAGAGCTTCGACATATTTGGGTCATCTTAGTCATAGGTCGCCGACTGCTGCGTTTGGAAATTTTGGATCTGGTGGAGCTGCTTCAGATTTTGGGTTGCGTCGGATGTTTGGATACCCAGCACTTGGTCACATCGTGGATGTGAGATTGGATCCGATTGCACGTTTGGGGTTCAGAGGCTCAGTTGATTATCATTTGGGAGCTTCTGATTTTGTTCTGAGCAGGTATGTCATATTGGACTCTCAGCAGGTGGAGAGTGTTGATAAGATTGTTCGGATGTCGCAGCAGGTGGAGAGTGATGCTACTCCACGTTGGGTGGAGATTACTCCATGTACTCCAGGTCATTCTGCATTATTGGAGATTCCAGCTGAGGTGACACAGCGTGTGAGTCATTTGGATTTGGATGCGGATGACGAGTTGGTAGATTCGAGTGCAGCTGGTAGATATATTTTGGATATGGCCATTGGTTTACCTCAGGTGGAGGTGTTTGGATTGAGTCAGTTGGGGGCCATTGGGAGTACTATCAGTTGCAGATCGTTTGGTGATATTGGAGAAGAGTTGCAGACTTTTCTATTGGATTGAGGGCCTTTGGAGACCATTGGATGAACTACGTGAAGGCTTGATTCCTTGGGCAAAGGATACGTAGGCAGTCTTTATGATGCAGCCGATTTGGTGAGCGACATTGATATTTGGGGTGAGTGTTCGCACTCCCATTTGGGTCTCAATGTGAGGCATTTGTTTGTTTGGTGTCGGCTCAGTTTTGGGAAAACTTCGCCGAGGTGGAGAATTGTGGAGAAGAACTTGGAAAAGCAGATTTTCGGTCATAAGTCGACTCATGCACAGGCATAAGTCGACTTATGGTAAGTCGACTTATGTTTGTGCATGAGTCGACTTACGTTCTGTTCTGGATTGTTGGTTTTTCGCTCTGCCAAGTCGACTTATCAGGTCTGATAAGTCGACTTATGAACTCTTCTCCAGTTGCTGTTTTTCGCTCTGCCAAGTCGACTTATGCAGACTGATAAGTCGACTTATGACGGGTTTTTTGGAAAGTTCAGGTTCCTATTTGCAGTCTGTTTGGGTTTCTGTTTTGGTATAAATACCAATACGATTTGAGGGTTTTGTAGGAGCGTTTTGGGGGATTTTGGAGCACAGAAAAGAGAGTTTTTTTTGAGCTATTTGTTAGAGTTATTGGTTGAGAGATTGAGAGATTTGTTGGTGAGATTAGTTGGTTCGTTTGAGCGATTTGTAATCTCAATTTGTACTCTCCTTCTCTATTAGTAAAAACCCAACCCCCTTCTTGCCCCGTGGACGTAGGCATCTCGCCGAACCACGTTAAAATTGGTGTTTGGATTTGTGCCGTTGTTTTGATTTGTTTTGGCCTTCTTTGATCGGCGTTTGTTTTGGTTCCTCGGCGCCGCCGTCGCGTCACAACAGATTAGGTATAACATCTTAATATATCGGCTCTAGCACAAACAAAATCATAACAATTTTGTTTGGCCATTTAATCACCTTAGAGTGAGTGATATATATGTGCTGAGTTATCTGAGTAATCAAAACAATCTAAGATTGTGTATGCATATTATGGGACTACTCTTACATCATTAATTATTTATAAACTCCCTTTAAACAAAGATAAACTATTAGTTAGTCTAATTAAACTATTAATTATATTATTAGAGAGTTAAATATAAAATAGACCAAATTCAAACATTTGAAAACTCAAACTGGTCGTCTGGGAACAAAATCAGACATCTGACAAATAAAAACTGACCTCTTTGTATACAAAACCAAATTCAATATTTCTGTCAGCTACATTCAGACGCCTTCCTAACCTAACTAGATATCTAAAACTTGTTTAGATGTGTTATGTCAAAGCGCCAAATATCTGATCTCAAATCAGGCATCAAATGTCACGCCATCAGATGACTTCGATCATTACTGCTGCTGTTCTTTGAGCTGATTCACATACCTTTGCCGTTTCTCCTTAAATCTTTTTGTGACTCTTTAAAATAATGATAGACATAAAAAACATACATCTTTCTATCATTTTTCTAAGATCAAACATTGGGAAAAAAAAATCAAAACTAGTCTTTTGTATGTAAACTTTCTCAAAGAATCCTAAGTATTTTAACATGAAAATGTAGGGTTTAGTCAGATCCAAAACAAATAAAAGAGAGGCACAAGCAAAGGAAATTCCACAAAAATAAGATTCAAGCTGGAGAAACTCTCACTTGAGAAGTTGCTCATTTTCTCCTACTGCGAATCGTCTCTCTCTCGTTGCCCTGTCCTGTAGAGTTCCTGCTTCCAAATGTTATGTTCACAAAAAAAAGAACTCTAATTCTATGATATATAGGCTATGGACCTATTTGTAAAACATCACAATTATTATTTTTTACTCTTATAACCCTATGGGTCACATATGCAAATGCGCCTTTAGTATTAAGTCAAATTCATGATTAACTCATGAATCTAATTCTAATAAAGTTATACCTTATGGAATTTTATCATATTGAGTAGAAGTCATTATATTATTTATAAAAAAATTCCCTCAATTAAATATACTATTTAATCAAAAAATATAGGGTCTTACATGAATGAGGTTGTAGCTAACATAGTGTAAATCAAAAATGCATCTAATGCTACAAAGGAGTGTAACTCCAAAAGTCAGTGCACCACACGAGAGTCACTAGTCCAAGTTGTTTTTACCACATTGAACATTTATGATGAGAATAGCTTATCAATCAAAAGGTTAGGTTCTCACCGTCAGTAACTTCTACTATGGGCTCAACCTCATTCCTCTTCATGGTTCTGGGAATATAATTCTAGATAGACCCTTTTAGCAAATTTTGTTTTAGAAAATCCTAGATCGCGTGGTTTTGCAACCACTTCATAGTTTTATTTTCATTTAGATGAAAGCATAAAACCCATCTAGATAACACTCTACACGTGGATGGCAAGAAATATATCTGCAAGAGATATGAAAGAGAGATGTCAATATTCTTAATTCATGCATATTATTGAATCATAATCAACTTTAATTACATATAAGAATGATTAGCATATGCATACTAGCAACATAGTCATAAGTTTTCCCACATATATTTCAAATTCAAAATTAATGATGAGGATAAGAGGATTTAAAAGTTATATTCGGGGCATATTATTGCGCGCAGCGGAAATTTCGACAGCACTTCAGCAGCACAACAAGAGAGTCAGATCGCAATAGGAATTCCTGTTTCACCAATAAAATAAGAACCTTAAGCAAAATATCTCAACCAAGTGAGATATCAACTCTTCCTCTCATCAGTTCTAGGACTGACCTGTCGAGGGAACCTAAATAAGCTATTACAAATCACACAAATAGCGAGATAACCAATTTTACGTGGTTCGACAAATTGCCTACATCCACGGGGAGAGGATGAGGAGATTCCACTAAATCAAGGAGAGTACAAAGGTTTACAATCTCATAAAACTCACAAACTAACGTCTCACAATGTCTCCCTCTCACAATGCTCAAAAGTCTCTCTAATCTCTGATTACAACTCTTCTCTCTTTTGATGATTGATTCTAATCTCCATATATATAGAAAAACTAAAACCAAAACAGACTAGGAATCCTAAAACCAAAAACAAAACAAATTAGGAATCCTAATAACCTCATGTTACCAAAATAGATTAGGAATCCTAATAACCTCATGTTACCAAAATAGATTAGGAATACTGCTATCCAATAATTCTCCACCTCGGCGAAGTATTCCCAAAACTGAGTCGACACCAACATGAGCACCAATGCGTCGTCTCACCAAATTCGGCTGCACCAATGTGGTTACCTACGTACCCCCTCTCCTAAGGAATCAAGCCATCCGTAGTTCATCCAAATGGTCATCAAAGGCCTCAATAATCATGAATGTACAACAAGTTTCAACAATGATCAAACTTGTTGCTCGGAACCACCTTAGTGAGCATATCCGTAGGATTATCCTTCGTGTGGACTTTCACAATCTCCACATCTCCATCTTCAAGAATATCTCGAACAAAATGATAACGAACGTCAATGTGCTTCGTCCTCGCATGAAAAACCTGATTCTTTGCCAAATAGATAGCACTCATGCTATCACAATGAATGCTGACGGACCGCTGCGATATACCAAGTTCCTCCAAAAGTCCTCGAAGCCAAATAACCTCCTTCACAGCCTTCGTAACTACCATATACTCTGCCTCTATCATAGACAAAGCCACCATAGACTGTAAGGTGCATCTTTAACATACTGGCGTACGGGTCAAAGTAAACACATACCCCGTCGTAGATCGGCGCTTATCCAAATCCTCGGCATAATCTGAATCAACATAACTAATGTATAACTGCTCACCTGTAGTGTCCCGCTCATAAACTAAACCAACATTAAGCGTACCTCGAATGTACCTCAAAATCTATCTCATGATGTCCTAATGACTCACTCCAAGATCGTGCATGTATCTCGAATCCATGCTCGCCGCCTGTGACAAATTCGGCCTCGTGCATACCATCGCGTACATCAAGCTCCCAACCGTGCTTGCATATGGAGTATTCGACATCAACTCTCTATCTTCAACTGTCTTCGGTAAAAGGTCAGCTGAAAGCTTCAAATGGGCTCCCAATGGTACACTAACTGGTTTTGTATCCATGCTAACATAAAATCGCTATAGAACCTTCTTCAAATAAGCCACCTATGTCAAACAAATTCTACCATTCTTCGTGTCTCTACTGATCTCCATTCCCAAAATATGTTTGGCCTCACCCAAGACCTTCATCTAAAACTCATTTAAAAGTTGAACTTTCAACTCATCTATAACCGACCTGGAAGTAGAGGCAACCAACATGTCATCGACATAAAATAACAAATAGATGTACGCACATCCTTTTAACCTGCGAAAATATACGCAAGGACCAAACTGGCTCCGAGTGTATGAATGACCAATCATAAAATCATCGAATCGCCTATACCACTGTCGAGGAGACTGCTTCAAACCGTATAGTGATTTCTTCAATCTGCAAATCAATTTTTCTTTCCTTATAGCTCGAAATCTCAATGGCTGAGTCATATATATTTCTTCATCAAGATCACTATGAAGAAATACCGTCTTCACATCCAACTGATCTAACTCCAAACCATACTATACCACTAAAGCTAGCAAAATCTGAATAGAAGAGTGCGTCACCATCGGAGAGAAAACCTCATTATAGTCAATACCTTCCTCCTGTGCATAGCCCTTCATAACCAACCTAGCTTTGAACCTCAATGGAGTGCCCTCAATGCCCTCCTTCTTCGTGTATACTCACTTGCAACCAATTGTCTTCCGCCCCTTTGGAAGCTCAACAAGCTCCCACGTATCATTCTTGTGAAGAGACTCGATCTCCTCCTACATAGCTACCTGTCACGAATCAGCCTCCGAACTATGTTCGGTCGCTCTGAATATAGTAGGTACCATTTCATCAATACTCTCCACTGGAAGTATATATGTAACTGTATCGGCATACCGTGCTAGCATCCGTATGCGTCTCCTCTGTCTCCGAACCGTAATAGAATCCTGAACCTGAGCCGTCGGTCCCTGATCCTACACATGAGTACCCGTATCCTCCGTATCACTGTCGTGCTCGCCTAGCGTCACCTCAGTCGGCACTCTAATGGATACTGTACCATCTGGACAATGTGGAGCTGTATCGATCTCCACTACGTGCGATATCTCCTCTGTTGGATCGCTCTCCACCTGATGAGAGCTGGAAAGCTTTAAGATAGAAGCCTCATCGAATGTGATGTCCCTACTCAGCATAATCTTTCTATCAACTAGATCCCAAAACTTGTATCTCTTGACACCACGTTTAAATCCTACAAATATGACCTTCCTAGCTCAAGGTTCCAATTTATCTATTCTCACATGATAAAATACAGGGCACCTAAATACCTTGAGTTGGTCATAGACATATGCTGGCTCTCCCGACCATATTTCCATAGGGGTCTTCCTTTCAATCGCAGATGAAGGCAGTCTATTAATGAGGTGGCTCGCATATGTAAGTGCCTCAGCCCAAAAGATCTTCTCCAAACCACTCTGCGACAATAAACATCGAACCTTCTTCAGCAAAGACGGATTTAACCTCTCTGCCACCCTATTCTGCTGTGGTGTATGACTAACCGTGAAGTGCCTCTCTATGCCCTCATCTCAATATAGCTGCAGAAAGGGGTCTAAAGTATATTCATCATCATTGTCAGATCGCAACGTCTTGATCTTTCTCCCAGTCTACAGTTCCAATCTCTTCTTCCACTCTACAAACAAATCTAGGACTTCACTCTTCTTCGTCATAGTGTACACCCAACATCACCTAGAATAGTCATCAACAAACATGACAAACCAATATCGATCACCAGGTGATGCAGTC
Organism: Asparagus kiusianus; assembly: GCA_022839385.1. Taxonomy (NCBI): domain Eukaryota; kingdom Viridiplantae; phylum Streptophyta; class Magnoliopsida; order Asparagales; family Asparagaceae; genus Asparagus; species Asparagus kiusianus. The sequence goes on along the minus strand of BQKN01064980.1, from coordinate 571,155 downwards.
TTAGTGGGACCCTAAACGTCTATGTGCACGTAGTCCAGGATGCCCCTTGTCCTATGAATGGTCGTCCTTAACTTCACCTTTGTCTTCTTGCTAAGAACACAGTGCTCATAGAATTCCACTTTACCACTCTTGGCTCCCTTCAATAGCCCCTGCTTGCACAGTGCCTGCAGTGACTTCTCGCCTGTGTGCCCTAACCTGTAATGCCAAAGTCTGCTCTTGTCCACCTCTGAAATAGCTGAAGCAATCTAGCCAATTTTGGTGCTTCCCTTCAGATAATACAAGTTTTGACTGCGGACTCCCTTCATCACCACAAAAGATCCCTTAGTAACCTTTGCTATAGCGTCTTCAAAGGTTACCTTGAATCCCTTTGCCTCCAAAGCTCTAATAGAAATAAGATTTTTCTTCAGCTGAGGAACAAATCTCACCTCGTTCAATTCATGAACTACTCCATCGTGCATCCGTATCCTCATGGTACCTATCCACAAATGCTATAAGATTGATCATTTCCTATAACAACAACACCCCTATCGAGCTTCTCAAAAGATGCAAACCAATCTCACCTAAGGATCATATGATAGGTAGCACCGGAATTAAGCATCCAATCTGATGCATCCAAGTGGTTCACCTCCGGAGTAATCAATAGAGAAAAGCTTGAATCATCGGAATCATCACCTTCGTAACGTTTATCTCATTGGCCTTCGGGACCTTTTTCTTGCTATTCCCCTTCTCTTTGATCTTAATTGGACAATCTCTTTTCCAATGTCCCTGCTTCTTGTAGAATATACATTGGTTCTTTCCTAGTTGGTGACGACCTCTTGACTTTGATCTTCTTCTATTACCACCTTTCGGATATAGGCTTCTTCCTCTCGTCGACAAGACCTCTCCTGAAGTACTAGCGTGGGAAGTCTCCTTATCCTTCCTCCTCAAATCATAATTCGTCAATGTATTAGTAACTTCACTATAGCTGATAGAAAATCTTCCGTTCAACAAAGTGAGCACAAAAGTGTCATACTCCTCATCTGGTAAGGAGCCCAATAATATAATAGCCTTGTACTCATCCAAAATCTTCTCATCAACATTCGCCAAGTCCGACAACAACTTAGTGTAGTTGTTCACATGAGCCGCTAGCGAGGTGCCTCTAGACATTTGGAATCTGAATAACCTACGTAGCAAACGCAACCTGTTCTCAACACTCTTCGTAAGGTACTTATTGTTGAGAATTTCCCACATCTTCATCTCAGACGTCATCCCAATCACATCATACTTCAGCTTGTTCCAAACAGGACCTGATCACCCCACAAGCGTTCCTATTCATCTTTTTCCATATCGCCTCTTCATATTTTGGTGGTCTCTCGTGGACCATGATGGTCTCCTCCAAGTTCTGAGCATTGAGCTCATCCTGTACGTCGCTCATCCACAAACCAAAGTTGATTTTACCGTCATACTTCACTATACTAATTTTGGTGTTCTGAAAACCAACTTGAACTATACTCGCTATCGACTTGCTGCTTTTACCTTCTTCTCCCATTGCAAACTAACTCCAAGTTGTAGAGAAAAAATCAAACTTTGATAGAAATTAAGAATTACCCAACGTACTGAACCCTAGATCGAATTCCAAATAGATCTCCTGTCCATACTAGAAAAGCAAAATCTCCAACAGCAACTCCTAATGCTATCTCCATGGAAGCCTAGAACTCTAAGAACCAAGCTTCACACAAGAATCTTCCTCCACCTAATTCTAAAACCCTAGATCTAAAATCTGGGCTTTGATACCACTTGTTGCGCGCAGCGAAAATTTTGACAGTACTTCGACAGCACAACAAGAGAGTTAGGTCGCAATAAGAATTCTTGTTTCACCAAGGAAACAAGAACCTTAAGCAAAATATCTCAACCAAGTGAGATATCAGCTCTTCCTCTCATCAGTTCTAGGACTGACCTGTCGAGGGAACCTAAATAAGCTATTACAAATCACACAAATAGCGAGACAACCAATTTTAGGTCGTTCGGCAAATTACCTATGTCCACGGGGAGAAGATGGAGAGATTCTACTAAATCAAGGAGAGTACAAAGGGTTACAATCTCACAAAACTCACAAACTAACCCTCAACTAAAGCTCTCAACTTGTTCACAATATCTCCCTCTCACAATGCTCAAAAGTCTCTCTAATATCTGATTACAACTCTCCTCCCTTTTGATGATTGATTCTAATCTCCATATATATAGAAAAACTAAAACCAAAACAGACTAGGAATCCTAAAACCAAAAACAAAACAAATTAGGAATCCTAATAACCTCATGTTACTAAAATAGATTAGGAATCCTAATAACCTCATGTTACCAAAATAGATTAGGAATCCTAATAACCTTATGTTACCAAAATAGATTAGGAATACTGCTATCCAACACATACAACTAGTGGAAGTTGGTTTCCTTCAAATGAGACCTTCATAAACTTACCTTGCCATTTTTCACCTCTTATCAACATTATTTTGATACTTTGAATAATTTCTTTTTTACTTTTTTTCGGGGGAGGGCGGGGGCTGTAGGAGAGATTTTCTTATTACTAGTAATGAAATAAAGTAAAAACTATTCATATATACAAAACTTGAGATATATGGACACGTTCACCATATAAGCATCATCCAAATCTTACCATGCATAACTCAACGGAGTGGACATTTCTCTACAGACTAATAAGACCACAAGCTAAAACACAATCTCAAAACCACAATAACTGGAAAATTCAACATTGAGCTCTTCTCCTTAAGAAATTCCGGCTCAATTCTCATAATGTTGAGCGAGGATTGATTGACTCTTGTATCATTAAGCTTCACTATCCTGCTGCGCATGATTTTCACCTCAAGAATGCTAGATTGCAAGCACTCATCCACAGATACTTGTTTATGCTGAAAAATCAACATGTTTCTAGCATTCCATACATGGTAGAAACAAGCAGTAGCAGCTGCCTTTTTAAATAGAGTGAATCGTAAAGCTACCTCTCATAACTTTCCCTCTTCATTCAAGAACTTCACTCTAGATGCCTGGAGCCTGACTTATCTATATAAATATCATAGTTCTTCTCGATCCAGACATTAGAACATAGATCACATTCAAATAGAATGTTATCCATTGTCTCCACATTAATGCAGGATAGATATCCTCATCAAGAATAAATATTTTAGATTACGGTTGGTAGGTAATCTATCCAAGCAATCAACCCAAAATATAAAAAAGTGACTTAGGAATAGTAAATTTAGTCCATACCAGAGAAGCCCATTTATTTTTTCTCTCCAACATTAGTAGTTTATAAGCTTCAGAAGTGCTAAATTCAGGCTTGCCCCCCTTTCAAAATGCATCTAGCTCCATTAATATCCACGCATTTCAAAGCCTCGTCTGTTAATTTTAAAAGTTTCTTCAATTGCCATAAGATTTGAGGCCTAAGATGAATAAAGCAAAAATCAATTTTTTTGGGGTTTTTATTTGTAGGCCTAATTATTTACCATGATTTATCTATAAGCCCAAAAGCTTAATTTTGTGTCATTAAACCCAAATAACTTTATGTATTTAATTATCTCTAAACCCAACTTCTAAAATACAATACATATATTTGTGGGCCCCCTTAGTTTTTTTAAAAACCCAATTATACCCTTCCTTCATATCACCTGTGTTCTAATTTATGTGGGCCTCTCAGAAAATATTTAAAAACTAAATTAATTGAGAATTAATGAGAGAGAGATCAATTCCTGTGTTTTCTTTCTTTCTCGGTTGGGCGCCGGAGAGAAGGAAAAACGTGGGAGAGAGAAAAGTATCTAGGTTTCTCTCTCTCTCTCTCTCTCTCTCTCTCAATTTCTCAATTAATTCCCCTCTCTCATTCATTATTTCACTCATCCACTCTACTAAACCCATCAATTAATTACCCCCCCTCTCTCTTCTCAACTTCATTAATGCATAGGGTGTGGGTGTGGTTGCTTGATTTTGGTGGATATTCACCACTTTAATTTAAAGTAGAATTTTACAGTTTACTCAACTACTTAATATATAGCATTAATTTCTCATTTTATTCATGAAAATAATTTCACATTATTATTCATGAATTCATAAAAATTTGTTAAATTTGTTATCTTTGATGAAATTTTAGTTAAATTTGATTTTAGCCAACCACTCATTAATTTCACATTGATTATTTCACGTTAACTATTTCACATTATTATTTAACATTAATTTCTCAGTTTATTCATAAAAATTATTTCTCAACCACTTATTTTATTGTTAGTTAAATTTGATTTTAATTGTCTATCTTCGATAAAATTTTCCATAAATTTTTTTATTTTGTGACAAACATAGATGGGTGAAGAATTGTATTGTGCATTGACGGATTTTAGTGAAAATAATTATATTTTCTTCCTACTATGGAACACAACATTTGTTTCCACTGTGGAAGAGCATTTATATCAATGAGCAATCACATTGTCTTTCTGCTACTCCTTCTACTACAAGAAGGTATGAGGTGTATGATTTCCCCATCGTGAAAATAAATTTGAATGATCTCACATGCACTTGTCAGGAATAGCAAGTTGTCAGATTACCTTACAAACATGCTGCTACAGTAATTCGACAAAATAACGATATTCTTTATTCCTATATTTCTCACTACTTTAGTATGGAGACATACCACAAATACTACTCATTTCCTATATACCCAATTCCTAATGAGGACAAGCCAAATATATATGATGATAATATGGTAATTCGACTGCCAACAATAACAATGCTTTGTGGAAGACTAAGAACAAAGGGTATTCCTTCAGGATTGTATCCCCATAAAGAGTTAAAATGTAGTAGATGTCAACAGTATAGTTACAACCATAGAACATGTAGACAACCAATTACAGACTAAATTGTCTTTATAATTTAATTTTTTGAATGTGTAAGTGCATCTTTTGCTAAAACTCTAGCATTTTCTTTAAAACTTGCTTCGGATGTGAAACTTTGACTATTTAGAGATGCCTTTTGTAGTATATACCAAACTTTTGTGTAAGTGCCATACTTTTGAATCAATGTAAGATATGTGTTTGTCATGTGTTTTGTGTGATTGATTATGTTTGGTATAACTATGCACCTACATATTATCCCGCTATACCTACAGATTATCATGCTATACTTATAGATTTTCACGTTTTATTTATAGATTATCACGCTATACTTATAGATTATCCCACTTTACTTTTAGATTATCACGTTGTATTTACATATTAGCACGCTATACTTACATATTATCCCACTATAGTTTCACATTATCCCGCTATACTTTCAAATTATCCCTCTATACTTACAGATTATCACGCTATACTTACAGATTATCATGTTATATTCACATACTATCACACTATACTTACACATTATCATGTTATATTAACATATCATCGCACTATACTTTTAGATTATCCCACTATACTTTCAGATTATCCCGCTTACAGATTATCATGCTATATTTATAGATTATCCAGCTATACTTTTAAATTATTTTGCTATACTTCAGATTCTCGCGCTATACTTACAGATTATCACGCTATATTCACATATTATCATACTATACTTATATATTATCATGCTATATTCACATATTATCGCGCTATACTTACAGATTATCACGCTATATTCACATATTATCGTGCTATACTTATATATCATCATGCTATATTCACATATTATCACACTATACTTGCAGATTATCCCGCTATACATTTTCAGATTATCCTGCTATACTTATAGATTATTACGCTATACTTACATATTATCACGCTATACTTACATATTATCACACTATACTTACATATTTGTTATCAGGTATGCACAAAAAACTAATACACCATTATTCATTGTAGACCACTTGAGAAACGTGAGTTGCAAATAGAATATAAGGAGGCAAAACTTGTTATGATGGAAACTACTAGCAATCAACTACAAAACAACTAACTTGAGAAACCATTATTTATATAAGATAAACACTATCTTTCATATTAGAAAGCCCAATTATACAAACGCTAAGCAAACTAATAGCAATTAATTACAAAACAACCAATATGCAAAAGAGGTTATCCTCAAGTTCTGCATTATGATTTACAAAATACAAGAGGATCCTTCCAATCTATACAAAATCTAATCTAAATAACACTAAAAAAAAGTCCTTCCAATATGTGCTTCACCGAAATGTAATGTGTCTTTTGGATCTCTCAATTTCCTGAACAAAAGAACAAACAACCCAAAGCTTATGATTTATCAAGGCCCTGACAAAAAGAAGCATTCAAGCCACAGTGCTTTTTGTAGATAAAAAAGAGAAAACCAGGTGCATAAGTAAAAATGACCTCCTTACTTTCTGCATTCATTTGCTAATAAAATTTCTGCATTCCACCCTCTTCCCACCAAAAATGATCTCCCTACTTGCCATAGTTTATGTTGAAAACAAAGTCATTTTTGAGCAATGTAAAGTCCATATTCAACAAATCTAGCTAGTATTTCAGCGAACTTGAAAAACAAAAACAAATAGCTAAGATAAATTATGTGATATAAATGTTTTTTTAATATGTTGAACCAAGTAAGCCATAGATTAGAAGCCAATTTCAAAAAATATAGGGAGTTTAAAGGTCAGAATACTCCATGCAAAGAATTTCAAATTATGTATTGAAATTTGAGCCCATTGTTTAAGCAATTAAGCTTTCAATATTCTATTAGACCCATACGATTGTAATTTGTGCAATGTAGAGGTTTGAATGCTTTGTGTTGACCGAAATGAAATACATGTGGTTCATTTGCAAAAATAGATTTTTCTTTGTAATTATTTTGCAAACGAGAATTTCTTTTCAAATCGGAACAAAACATGGCCAAATGACCAAAACGACCACAATGATCACATTTGTACACATGAGCATGTTTATGATTTACATTATGTGTGTGTACATGTGTATGTGATGAAGAAGCTTGATGGGATGCACAACCATGAATAGGCTTGTCAATTTTTTGTGCATTATGACAAAATTGAGCTAAATGGCCTTTAAGATCGCAAATAGAACATTTGTGAATTTTGTCATACATGTGTGTATAGTGAATAGGTTTCTTAAAAGAATTAACATTGAATTTTGCACATAAGTCCATAAGCTTTTTATTATTAGCAATACAAGTGTTTAGTGTTGAATCTAAGGTAGATATGCGTTTTCTCATTTGATTCAACTCATCATTGTGCATACAAGCATTGCTCCTAGAAGTAGGATAAACATGATTATTTATCATAGATTTTAACTTATCTACTTCTAACATGGCATCATATTTTTCATGAAGCAAACTAGCATTTTCTAATCTCAAAGTTTCATTGCATTCTTTAAGAATTATATTTTCATTTGTAATGAATTTAAACTTAATGGCTAGTGTTTCATGAATGGATTTCATATCCACATACTTACTCTTTACATCAATATAGCAATTGTGTAATTTTTCAAACTCAAGAACAAGTTCATCAAAAGTAGTGATATCATCGTTGTCAAAATCGCATACCTCACTAGGGTTATCACCTAGTGGTATTGTACATGGAGATGAGGCTTCTTTAGAACTCAAAGCGTGATTTTCCAACGCTTGTTGAATGGCCTCCAAGTCCCCTTCATGTGCTTCAATAAATTTCCATAAGGCGTAAGCACTATCAAAATTAGCAAATTTGTTAGAAAAGGAAGAGTGAAAAGCATTAAGCAAATATTCTAACAAAAGCTTGTTCATATTAAACAATCTTTTATCATTTTCACTCCATTTGGATTTTTCCAAAATGGGAACAACATAGGCATCCTCAATAATTTCCCATAAGTCGAATTGTTTAGATTGAACAAAAAGTTTGAATCTAACACGCCATTGAGCATAGGGAAAAATATCCAAACGAGGAGCAACATTAATAACATAACCTAGACTAGATGCATCATACATATCCATAATGATTTTATGCAAGAAGCAAAATGCAATCAAAACTAGATTAGCACAAATACGATAACTTGGATCTTTAACTCAAGGCGATTAGACCTTAAATCAAAGTGCACCAAGCTCTGATACTAATTGTTAGACCCTAGAGGGGGGGGGGTGATTAGGGTCTTATGCTAATCTAATCCCGATTAAATTCTAATTAAAATTATGTTGATCAATTTGTTCTTGCAAGAATGATATAAGATAGATATGAGCAAGAAAGATATGAATAAGCACAAATAAAAGAATGCTAAGAAAAACACAAACAAACGATATGTTTACGAGGTTCGGTCACCACGACCTACGTCCCCGCTCCTCACCTCGAGGAGATCTCCACTATCACAATCCGGTTTGGAAGCCGGAACTTCTACACACTCGGTTTACAAGCTTACCGAAAACTCTCACATAACAACCACTATGCAATCACACTTTACACACTAAGTGTAGGAACCTAGCCCGTGTCCTCCTCCTCAAGTGCTTGGATGCAACCTCTCCCTAGGTTCGTCAACCGACGCCACTCCTATTGGATTCGACCCCGTCTCTCGCCTCACACTTTTCTCGGTGTACAAGTGTATTACAAGTGATACTCATAAATAAAGGTTAAATACAATGGTTTGTTCTCAACAACAAATGAGAACGTAAATGAAGCTCACACTCACTAAATCACACACCACAACTCACAATATATAGTATGGAATATTAAGCTCAATACAGTGTGTGATAACAGTGAATGAAAATGTATAACTCAATAAATATAGCAAAGATATGAAAATGAAATTATAAGCTATATGAAAAGATGAGTTAGGAAAACTTCTCAATAGATAAGAAGAACAGTGGATGATGGAATTTGAAAGCCTCTTCTTGTTGTAGGAAACTTCTTTTAAAACAGATTGATGAAAACAACTTAACAGCTCTTTAAACACCTCTTAAACCTTTGTTAAACCTTAATGTAAAACAAAACTTGGTTATTTGAAAGGGAACAACAATGGGGTATTTATATCCTCTCAAAATATCATCCAAAACCAACTTGAAATGACCAAAATAGTCTCAGATAGCCGTTGCAAAAAATAGCCGTTAAAAGGCAATGATGAGATCGGCGGTCGATCGTGGAAATCTCGCGGTCGACCGCGAGGCATAAAAAGGCAAAGAATAGGTTTTGAAAGCTGGCGGTCAACCGCGAAGGTCGACCGCGAAGGTCTCTGGATGGATTCACGATCGACCGTCACGGTCGACCGTAAGCCATAAAAATACAGACTTTGAAAATTAATCGCTGGCGGTCGATCGTGGCGGTCGACCGCAAACTGATATTTGCCAGATGACAGGTTTTGGGCTGATTTTGAAATTACGTTAAAAATATCAAATCAATTCCAAAAATAGTAAAACTTTGGGAAAAGTTTCTAAATGATAAAATAAACATGTTTGAAAAGAAATTTTTGAAAATTTAATTTTCGTTTGTGAAAACTCACTGTTTTTGAAAAGTGTTCATAAAACCTATTTTTCGTGAATATGAAAATTGAGATATGACTTGTAAATACGTATATATATATCATGCATACATTATATATATATATATATATAATGAAGTATGAATGAGCTGTAAACATGAAATAAAACTATTGTAACAAAGTTTGATGAAAAATCATTTATTTGATAGAAAACGTCAAAATTGTGTTAAGTGTACATATATTGAGCTTACATATAAACATACGATATATGTAAGCAAACTAAACTTATACCTAGGTGAATGCACACACATGAACTTGAATCTTTAACTCTAATTGCCGTGTGTTGAACTACCTGTTAGGCAAAACAACAAAAACTAGAAAACATATTAGCGATAAATTGTTTGACAAATCATCATCAAAACTATAGGGCCAACATGAAACACGTGGGGTGGGGGCTACGTTTTTTTTTGGTGAGAGGAGATATTTCACGCTTAGCCTTTCACGTTGTCATAAATGACGTGAATTGTGAACGTGAGCATGCTCGTGGGGCCACAACATGGGGAGAAGAGATTGTTCAATGGGTTTTAACTAGGTTCCGCGTGAAGAGATAAAGGCTAAGTGAATGTGGGGGCCACGTTGTGAATGTCGCGCTGAGTTTAGCGGACTAAGAGGCCTACCCGCTTTGCCTCTTATAAATACACATCGGTTCTAGGGTTTCAGTGTGCAAGGCAGAGTTAATTTTTGGCTGCGGGAGAAAAACACAGGCAAAAGTGGGGAGAACCGCAGGCTACATGAAACAGGTGCAAGTGCAAAAGGGTAGGTAGAGGAGAAAAAGCAGATTGATTTTTTGCGGTTGTGCAAAAGGTGAGGAAATTCGCAGAGGCTTTTTAGAGAGTTATTTGAGGGTTTAATTTGTGAGAGTTGTGTGATTGTAAACCCTATTTGTACTCTCTCCCTCTAATAGTAGATCTTCCCCTCCTTACCCCGTGGACGTAGATAATTTGTCGAACCACGTAAAACTTGTGTGATTTACTGTTTTTAACCATTGTAATAGTTTATTAGATTCCCTCGACAGGTCAGTCCTATAACTAATGAGAGAAAGAGCTGATATCTCACTTTGTTGAGATATTCGCTTCAGATTCTTATTTCATTGGTGAGACAAGAATTCTTATTGCATTCTTTCTCTCTTATTGTGCACCAGAAACTCTACCAAAATTTCTACTATGCACAACAGAATCCTCTTCGAACTGAACTTGTCTAGATATATGAACCCGACAAGATGCAGTATCATAACAATGATAACCTCGATGTTCCGGACTAATTCCTAAATAAACATAGGGAATAACTCTGGGAGACAATTTATCATGTTTGTGAGTTGGCAAAAAAACAAAACATCAACAACCAAAGACGCGAGCCAGATCATAGCGAGGAGTTTAAGTATATACGTGACTATGAGGAGTAGCACAGGAAAGAGAGCTAGATGGAGTGATATTAATGACGTGAACAGCGATGATAATGGCCTCAACCCAGAAATGACGACGAACAGAGCAAGAAATGAGCATAGATAGAGCGGTATCGAGAATATAGCGATGTTTGCGTTCAGCAATATCATTCTGCTCATGAGTGTAGGGACATGACTGTTGAAAGATAGTCTCATGCGAGGTCATGATAGAGCGCATGGTAGAGGATAAATACTCTTTGGCACAGTCAGATCGAAAAACTTTAATACGAGCTTTCCATTTAGTGAAGATCATAGCAGTGAAGGCTTGATACATAGCAAATATCTCAGAGCGATTTTTAAGTAAATAGACTCATGTATAACAAGAGAAATCATTGATAAAACGAACATAATATAAATAGCCAGATAAAGAAGGTAGAGGAGTTGGCCCTCAAATATTGGAATGGACTAAATCGAATAAGGAAGTGGAGACAGATGTACTGATTGGAAATGGTAGAACAGTAAATTTAGCATATTTACAACTAGTACATGACTTAATATGAGAGCTAGATGATACAGGACCAAGTACTCCGAACTGGATAAGACTCTCTAGTTTTTTATTGAACACATGACCAAGTCGTCTATGTCACAAATTGGTAGGAAGCGAGATAGAAGGTTTTGATGGACAAACAGAAGCAACAAGAGAATGTGGACGTATGAACTCTAAAAGGTGAAGATATTTTAGAAAATACAGCTTGTGCCTCATATGACCAGCCCTAACAATTTTGCCCGTCTGTGGATCCTGCACAAGACAAGTATTAGAAGAAAATAAGACAAGTAGGCCAGCCATACATAAAGAACTAATAGAAATTAAATCCAAGCACAACTGAGGATCCATATAGACGGGGCCAAGTGTTAGACGACCAGATGGGTCATTTTGTAGGGTGATACAGCCATACCGAGTGATAGACAATGGTTGTCTAGCATCCGTGTAGATAGTAGGAAGAGAAGATGAAGTGAAGACATGGGATAAGAGTGATGTATTATGAGTTATATGAAAGGAATAGCCAAAGTCAAAAATCCAGAGATCATTCATACCATAGATTTATGTAGTTGATGAGTTAGCAAAGCTAGACAATGATATAGAGGTGGTATGCTGAAGAGCATCAAGTTGATAGCAAAGATTTTCAATAGCCTGAATAGTAGTGTCAAAAGTTGTAGATGGTATAGCATTGGCCAGCAATCTTGGTGCACGAGAGGGTTGAGACTGAGGGGGTTGCCGACCACGACCAGTACCTGGGGTACGTAACTCAGGATGAAGCTTGAAACATGTCTCAATGCGATGACCCTCCTTCTTGTAATATATGCAAAAAGGCTTAGATCGAGCCTGTTGAGAAGTACGATTCATAATAGGAGCAGTGACTGGAATAGACAGAATAGTCTCGAGTGAAGAGGTATGAACATTTGTTGTCAAATTGAGTTGTGCGGTCTGCTGCCATGTATCATAAGCAGTGAGAGCTCCTATAACCGAAGCCAAAATCGGAAATTGAGGTTGATGAAATAGTTGATCAGCCATAGTTGAATATTCAGGAAGGGACTGAAACAGTTGATGCACCTTGCGCCGTTCATACCTGGCTAGCCAGTCTTCGTATGTGGAATCACATCCAAGAAGCATGGAGCGTAATTCTTTCTAATAGGCTTGCATTTGACCAAAATGAGACTATAGAGAGGAACTACATTTGCGTTATATAGCAACGCATTGTAGAAGATATGCCTCTCGTACACCAGAGCACTCTGTGAAGTGCTCAGTGAGACGACTCCACATGGCCCGAGCAGAGGGAAGTGAGCTGTTATGGGGTATCCCCTATTCTTCACGAATATACTATCCCGCGAGCCGTCACTCCCTCAGCCGAGTAGGCTCCATTCCTTAAAGACGACTCCAAGTGGACTCAGTCGAGCAAAAGATTGCTACTCACCGATCAGCCGATGCTTCCCCCGAGGGCGACTCAGAACATTATTTCTCACTATTATTTTACCATTTATGATCATCATTACAACTCCACGTCACCCGCCGACAAGCCTCAACGACTGTAGGCTCCCCATACCACAGAAGTTACTCCATGTCGCTCGCTGACAAGCCTCGACGGCTGCTGATTCCCCATGTCACTGAAGTGACCTACCATCACTCACCAATCGACACGTATCGGAGCAGAGGGTGACTCAGACTCTAGCTCACCCCTTGCCATCGTCATAAACTGCATTCTCACTAAATGCCTATTCTGCTCTTGGCATCCTCTATAAATACAGATGTTATTCGTCATAAAAAAGAAGTTTTTTGGGCGGGGGGCAAGTTGGCAGGTTCGCAATCTAAACTTTCCTCCTGATCTAAATATGAGAGATCATCATATCTAATGCACCTAGCATAAGAACACATAGTTCTATTACCCCACCCAAGTTCACCAGCTGACTTGACCGTCAGAGGTACCACTGGGAAAATAAGCCTCGTACTCCCATGATTCTTGTGTGTACAGGTGATCCGTCCACCCCGAATCTCTAAGAACCAGGCATAAAGTCGAAGAAGGAAGCGGCCCCCCTCGAAGGTTCAACCCCTCAACGACTCAACAACTCTTCAACCCCCATCAACTGACTGTGATATCAGACATCAACACGAGCCAATCTCGACAGTGAGACCAGAGCCAACACAGTGAGTGAGATAATTCATAACACTAAATTCCTGCAACTACCAGTCCGAACTCTCCTTGACATAAAGAGCATGTGTGGTTTGAAGATCGGTATCACTACTGCCAGATGTAACAGTACTGGAGGAAGTAACAGTGCTAATGGACGGTGGAACTGGTCTCGAATTGGTGAGATGATCAAACAGACCAGCATCACACAAGGCATTTGCGATAATAATGGACCACCCCACCCAATCACTTTGATCATTGAGGGGCTGGGGGTGGTTTAGGGATCTTTTCTAAAGGACTCATATTAACAACAATGTTGTGTGGAAGGCCTACTTAAGTGTAACACAATGTTGGAAGGCCCACAACTAAGTGACAATGCTAGGAAGGTCTAAAAAAGGAAACCCACGATGGATCAACGCTGATTTTGAGACGTTGAGACGTCAAGATTGATTGAAACGGCGATGCCGTTAGTTTGTGACCGAGAGACGGTCTTGAAACAGCGATGCCGTCAGTGAAATAGTGATACCGTTAGTTTGAGACCGAGAGACAGTCTTGAAACGGCGATGCCGTTACTGAATGTGAAACTGCGATGCTGTTCGTGTGAGGCCGAGATATGACTGCCACTGAGGCCGCGATGTAGTAAGAACGGAGGCGACAATGAAGAGGCTGCTATGCGGCGAGGCCTGTTGGACCCTAGAAGAGGGGTGATTAGGATCTTAAGGCAATAATTGTGCAATAAAATTAAGACAAAGCAATACACCACAGAATAAAAAGCTGAAGTAAAAGAGATAAGGTTAGAAATCGTTATCCAAGTGACGCGTGATGTGTTCACGAGATTCGGTCCATTAACCTACGCCCCCGCTCCCCACTCTCGAGGAGAATCCACTACATAACCCGGTTTGGAAGCCGGAACATCTTCTACATAACGATCTCCACGAGATCTCACAACCACACAATTGATCTCCATGAGATTAAGCTCGCAACAGTAGTAAATGATGTAAAATCTCTCTCTTTACAGTAGCCCTATGGCAAGGAGAAAGATTACACTTGAAGCTTGGATGTGAACTTGAAAACAGTGAGCAATGAGAATGAAAATTTTGGCTCTTTTGAAAACAATAAATAAAACACAAGGGATTTGCAATGAGCTTGGATTGGCTCTGAAGAAGGGGGGGGGGGTATGAGGGTTTAAGTAGGGAAAGAAGATAACAGCAAAACCCCTAACCAAATCTCCCAAAAACTCAGAAAACAGATTTTTTGATTCTGTACCAAAAAGAGTCATTAGGCGATCGGCGATCGACCGTGAGAATTTCATGGTCGACCACATAGGTTTTCAAAGCTGAGAAAAGTTTCTATAAAGGCTATGGTCAACCGCCACGATCGACCGTGAGAATTTCAGAAATTCTCTGTAATCAGTTCAGTCGACCGTGACGGTCGACCGCAGGAGTTCCCGAGCTCTCTGTAATAGAGGCGATCGACCACCACGGTCGACCGTCACGGTTGACCGCATAAGTTTCTGCTAGCTCTTGAGGGAAAATCACTGGCGCAGTCGACCGTGGCGGTTGACCATGAACTGACATAGCTGATACATGTTTTAAAAACTATTTTTGACACTTTAGAAAATTTGTAAAAATATTCAAATGATTTCTAAAATTTATATAACTTTGTAAAATGTTTTAACACTAAAACAAACTGTTTTGAAAAGGAATTTTGTGAATAGGTCCTCATACTTGTGAAAAACCATATTTTGATGAAATCATCAAAAAATATGAGTATGAAAATGTGTGTGTGTGTGATATCCCAATAGCTTCAAATAAAATCTACAACTACTTACCTATATTTTAGCACTAGCGAAAAAATAAAAATAGCAAATATCTCTCATATAGAAATACATTTCTTGAGTCTTGATATTGCTTTAGAATTGATGAAGCTTCTTATTGCATATAGTTGTTCATGATAAACATTGCTTCATCACTTTGCCTCTACCTCCTTTAGATATTAACGTTGTAGCTCATATTCCATCCAATCCTCCATAAATGGTACTAACTATCTTGATATTTATATTATCTATAATATCACTCAATAAGCAATTAGTATCAATAATATTGGTTATAAATCATCATCAAAACATAAGGGCTAACAATCTCCCTCTTTTTGATGATGACAACCAACCATTATATTGGAGCGAATAAATATAGCTTATAGATAGTAGTTCCCCCAATCTATGAGCTCCCCTTAACTACGTGCACAAATGAGGAGATTTTTCTCCCCCTTTGTCACCATCAAAATACGGTATATGAAATAGTAAACATGCAAAAAGATACATGAAGTTCAACTAACCAAGCAAACAGGCAAATCTTTTTACATAATGCATAAACTCAAACCATTTCTTATGCGACAAAAATCTTCTTCACTAAGAGGCTTGGTAAAGATGTCCGCTAATTGAGATTTAGTGTCAATACAAACTAGGGATACATCTTGCCTCTCTACATGATCGCGTAAGAAATGATGGCGCACATCAATATGCTTGGTTCTAGAGTGCAAAACAAAATTTTTTGAAATATTTATGGCACTAGTATTATCACAAAAAAATTTTGTGTTTTGAAAATGCAAATCATAGTCAACTAAACTTTGTTTCATTCATAAAAGTTAGGCACAACATAAGCCGGCGGTAATATAGTCCGCTTCCGTAGTGGACAAGGCAACACAATTTTATTTCTTAGAGGCCCAAGAGACAAGAGAGTTACCTAAAAATTAACATGTACCACTAGTACTCTTGTGATCTACCTTACATCCGGCAAAGTCGGCATCACAAAAGCCATAAAGATCAAAAGAGGTGCTTTTTGGATAAAATAAACCAAGATCAATTGTACCATTGATATATATTTAATAATTTTTTTAACCGCAATCAAATGAGGCGATTTGGGAGAAGCTTGAAAACATGCACATGGGAGTTGGTGCATGCTTAGAGTTTAATACTTGTACTCATGGGAGTTGGTGCATGCTCAGAGTTCTCCAATCCAAATTTTTTCACCAATTCTCTAGCATACTTGCTTTAAGAAACGAATATCTCATCCTTAGTTTGCTTAACTTTGAGCCCGAGAAAGAAAGTGAGCTCTCCCATCATGCTCATCTCAAAATGATCTTGGATAACTTTAGAAAATTCCTTGCATAAAGTTTCATTAGTAGCACCAAATATGATATCATCAATATATATTTAAACTAAAATAAAATCATTTTTTCTTTTTCTCACAAAGAGTGTATTATCAATTTTCCCTTTAGAAAAGCCATTTTCAAGAAGAAAACTAGAGAGGCGAGCATACCAAGCTCTAGGAGCTTATTTTAACCCATATAAAGTTTTTTTAACCCGGTAAACATGATTAGAAAATGAATGATCTATAAAACCGGAGGGTTGCTCAACATATACTTCCTCTTCTATAAAACTATTTAAAAAGGCACTTTTCATATCCATTTGAAATAATTTAAAATCTTTAAAACTTGTAAAGGCTAAGAACATTCTAATGGATTCCAACCTTGCAACCGGTGCAAAGGTTTCATCATAGTCTATGCCCTCTTCTTGATTGTATCCTTGGGCAACTAAACGAGCTTTGTTTCTCGTGATTATGCCATGTTCATCAAGTTTGTTTCTAAAAACCCATTTAGTTCCAAAAACATGAACATTGTTAGGTCTAGGAACTAATTTTCAAACATTATTTCTTTGAAAATTGTTTAGTTCATCATGCATTGCTAGAACCCAAAACTCATCTTTTAAAGCATCATTTATCTTTTTAGGTTCTATTTGAGATAGGAAGGCAACATTACCATACTCACTCAAAGCTTTTGAGCGAGTTAGAACTCCTTGTGAAGGATTCCCTATTATTTGTTCTTTTGGATGATTTGGTGCAAATTTTCATGCTTTGGAGAGTTCTTCTTGCTCTTGAATGTTGTTGCTTTCCCCCATTCTTTTGTGCATCTATTGAGGGTATTTCATTTAGTTGCAAAAGTTTCAATCCCCCCTAAATATCATCATCATCTTTCCTAGGCAAATCAACTTGTTAACCGATATTAGTCTCATCAAAAGTAACATTTATAGATTCTTTAACAACAAGAGTTCGTTTGTTGAAGACCCTATAAGCCTTACTTCTAGGTGCATATCCTAAGAAAATACCAATGTTAATTTTTGAATCAAATTTATCATGGTGATCTTTAGTGTTCAAGATAAAACATTTACAACCAAGAATACGAAAGTATCCAATAAAAGGGGTTTTGCCATAAAATAGTTCATAAGGAGTTTTCTTAATCTTTGGTCTAATCAAAACACGATTCAAAACATGGCAAGCCGTATTGGCGGTTTCCGTCCAAAAATATTTTGGTAAATCAAAAGCATTTATCATTGTTCGTGCCATCTCTTGTATGGTGCGATTTTTCCGTTCAACGATACTATTTTGTTGTGGTGTTCTTAGAGCGAAAAATACATGAGTTATACCATGATGTGCACAAAAATTATTAAAAATTTTATTTTAAAATTCACCACCATGATCACTTCTAATTTTAACAACTTTCAACTCTTTTTTATTTTCAATTCTTTTGACAAAATATGAAAAATCTTTAAAACATTCATCTTTACTACCAAGAAAGATTGTCTATGTAAAACGGGAGAAATCATCAATGATAACAAAAATATAGTGTTTACTGTTTTCGTCGAAAGTTGCTGTATTCATTGCTGCATTCATTACAACTTCAATCGTTACAATGAAATAAAAGGATAGCCTTTTTATAAGGCCTTTACACAATGAAAACAAAAGAAAAGCAACTCCTTTCAAACAAACGCAAGATCTGTTTATCATCTCTTGCTTGCGTGGGTCTTTGGCCTGTGACGGGGATGTTGATATCCGTGGACCACCGGTCGATCTTGATCCGTTCCGGGAGAATCCGGCAGAGTTTCGTCTACCCGCGTGGGATATGGAAACTCGACTTCGTCGATCTGCGTGAGATCTCTGAAGTGTGAAGCTTATGTCTCGGTAAAACGAGGCACTAACTCTTCTTAGTGTCACCGCTAAGGGGGCAACACTAAGGAAAAGAAGGAGGTGGTGAATGAAGACGGTCGACTCCTCGCTCCGGCAGGGCTTCGCCGCTCTCTTTTGAAACTTCGACTCCTCGCTCCGGCAGGGCTTCGCCGCTTTAAAATTCAGATCTTACTCAAGGGCAGAACTCAAGGAAAGAGCCGAGCCAAGAGCAAAATCAGGAGCCCCTCACAAAGGAGGCCAAGGGCCTCTATTTATAGGCACAAGAGAAAAAGGGAGGGGGCTGCCTTGAGGACACCCCTAGGGGGGTGTCTTGGCCCTTGGCCGAGACACCCTTTGGGGGTGTCTCGGCCAAGGACCGAGACACCCCTTGGGGTGTCTCGGCCAATGGCCGAGACACCCTTTGGGGGTGTCTCGGCCAATGGCCGAGACACCCTTTGGGGGTGTCTCGGCTAATGGCCGAGACACCCCTTTGGGGATGTCTCGGTTTGGCCCGAGGTTGTCCGTAATGCCCCTTTGGTTGTTTCCTCTGTATATTCTTCCCCTGAGCTCGGATTTGAATGATTCCGGGTGCGTTGGAAAGCCGGCGAGGAGTTCTACAAGATCCGATGATTGGATCAACTGTAGGATGATCGGGACACGGCAGGCGTTGGTCCGATTGCAGTGATTACGGGGTTCCGGTCAGTCCGTATCCCCGTTGTTCTGAGGTTCTGTCGGCTCACGTAATCCGTCGGTTTACTTCAGGCGCTTACCGACGTCATTTGAACTCTTGTGAACCGGGTAGTGACGTTCAATCGTCGCTCGTTGACACTGAGCTGTGTGCGGGGACCTATCGGCAATTTTTGATGCCTACATTTACCACCTAGTGAGGTAACACGTATAGGACCAAAGAGATCAAGATGTAATAATTACAAGGATTTAGAAGTTGATACCTCATTAATGGATTTGAATGTAGACTTGGTTTGCTTACCTTTAGCATAATCTTCACAAATGGTATCTTTAATGAAATATAAGTTTGGTAACCCTTTTACAATATTCTTTTTGGATAACTTGGATATCAACTCCATGTTGGCGTGACCAAGCCTCTTATGCCAAATCTAAGGATTTTCATCAACCGCCGCAAGGCATTTAACATCTTGATCTACTAGCTCATTCATCTCAAAAATATTTACATTAGATTTTCTATTAGGAATAAAATTGATTTTTTCATTTAAGCTAACAATGTACTTATCTAGTTTAAAAAAGATATCAAATCCTTTATCACTTAATTGGCTAATACTAAGACGGTTATGATTTAAGCCTCTAACCAAATAAACATCCTCTATTACGGGAGAATGTGTCTTTCCAATGCATCCAATACCTATAATTTTACCTTTCTCACCATCACCGAAGGAGACGTTACCTCCTTCAATCCTTGTTAGTGTTGTAAAAAGCTCTTTGTTGCCTGTCATATGATGTGAGCAACCACTATCAAGGTACCACATCTCTTTACACCGTGTTCGTGATGTTTCCTACATAAGATGAAGACGTAGCAACTTTAGGTACCCAAATCTTGGATCCTTAGGTGTTAGTATACTTGGTACCTTTGGGTACCCATGTCGTTCCATAATAATCATTGTTATTTTTAATCCTACAATGAGTAGAGATATGATCATGTTTCATGCAATATGTGCACATAAAATTTTTTTCTGTGTATAGAAGCATAAGATCTATGAAACCTATTTCTTTCAAAACGATGATGACTAGAATATGTATGAGTGGGCTTAATTCTTTAATTTTTAATTTCTAGCCTTTCAATTTTGGATCTCAATTGTTTGTTTTCAAAATCGAGATCTCCTAACAATTCATCTTTTAGAGCAAGTGAGGATTGTAGTTGCTCAAGTTTGGAATCATAAGAAATATATAACTTTTTAAAAGAAGAATATTCTTTTGTCATTCTTTTAAACTCAAGGTTTAACTCTTCTAATGCGGTTGCTAGATCACATTGCATATAAAATGATTCACTTTCGGTATCAGATATTACCTTATTTTCTTGAGCCATAAAGCAAATGTTGGGATCATGAAGAGAAATCTTTGCTCCTTCTTCATTGCTATCCGAATCACTTTGTTCGGATTCCTCCTATCCGACATACATAGCTTTCTTCTTCTTGTATTTCAAATATTTCTCTTTGAGCTTAGGGCAATCTTTGGCAAGATGACCCGGTTCGTTGCATTTAAAACATTTCCCTATATGTGAAGAAAACTTGTTGTTAGATCGGTTATTTGAATTCCTAAGTATTTTTATTAGTCTTGATATTCTTCTAGAGAGGTGAGCCACTTCTCTAGAAATGTCGACTTCACTATCCAAAGAGGAGGAGTTATCACTAGCTCCTTTGAGAGCAATGGTCTTTATTTTTGGGGATGGCCCCTCAATTTCTCGTGGGGGCACTTCCTCTTTCTCCTTCCCTTAAGCTTCTTTTCATGAACCTTAAGCTTGCTGATGAGGTCATCAAGAGCTAGAGTAGTAAGATCGTGAGCTTCCTCTATGGCCATAGTTTTGGGCTCCCACACTGGAGTTAATGAGCGAAGGATATTGTAGTTCATCTCTTAGATAGTTAATTTCTTGTCAAGACCATGCAATTCATTTATGATATTAGTAAAGCGAGAAAACATAGCATCAATGGATTCATTAGGAAGCATTTTAAATAACTCATAGTCATGCATAAGCCCACTAATTTTGGACTCCTTAACTTGGGGGGTCCCTTCATGTGTAATACATAATTTCACCCAAATTTCGTGTGCGGTTGCACACGTGGAGACCCTATTATACTCATTAGGTGTGACACTACAAATTAAGACATTCATGGTCTTTATATTAAGATTTGCTTGGAGTCTCTCACCATCGGTCATAGTACTACTCTTAGGCTTTTCTACATATTTCTTTTCTATGATGTCCAAGATATCAAGATTAATGCAACAAAGATAAATCCTCATTCTAGCTTTCCAATAGGCAAAATTGCTACCGGTGAAAAGCGGGGGTCTAGTGGTGGATAGTCCCTAAAGCATATGCACATTCAATGAAGCCTCCATTGGATCTTTCCTCTAAGGTGGTTAGACCAAAAACAAATATAGAGATAAGGCTCTGATACCAACTGTTGGACCCTAGAGGGGGGGTGATTAGGGTCTTAAGGCAATAATTGTGCAATAAAATTAAAACAATACAATACACTACAAAATGAAAAGCTGAAATAAAAGAGATAAGGTTAGAAATCGTTATCCAAGTGACGCGCGATGTGTTCACGAGGTTCGGTCTGCTGACCTACGTCCCCGCTCCCCACTCTTAAGGAGAATCCACTACACAACCCGGTTTGAAAACCGGAACTTCTTCTACACAACGATCTCCAAGAGATCTCACAACCACACAATTGATCTCCATGAGATCAAGCTGACAACAGTAGTAAATGATGTAAAATCTCTCTCTTTACAGTAGCCCTATGGCAAGGAAAAAGATTACATATGAAGCTTGGGATGTGAACTTGAAAACTGGGAGCAATGAAAATGAAAATTTTGACTCTTTTGAAAACAATAAACAAAACACAAGGGATTTGCAATGAGCTTGGATTGGCTCTAAAGAAGGGGAATATGAGGGTTTAAATAGGAAAAGAAGATAATAGCCAAACCCCCAACCAAATCTCCCAAAATCTCAGAAAACAGATTTTCTAATTCTATACCAAAAAGAGCTGTTGGGTGATCGGTGGTCGACCGTGAGAATTTCGCAGTCGACCGCGCAGGTTTTCAAAGCTGAGAAAAGTTTCTGTAAAGGCTACGGTCGACCGCCACGGTCGACCGTGAGAATTCCAAAAAGTTTCTGTAATCAGTTCGGTCGACCGTGGCGGTCAACCGTAGGAGTTCCCGAGCTCTCCGTAATAGAGGCGTTCGACCGCACAAGTTTCTACTGGCTCCTGAGGGAAAATCACTGGCGCGGTCGACCGCGAACTGACACAGCTGATACATGTTTTAAAAACTGTTTTTGACACTTTAGAAAATTTGTAAAAATACTCAAATGATTTCTAAATTTTATATAACTTTGTAAAATATTTTTAACACTAAAAACAAACTGTTTTGAAAAGAAATTTTGCGAATAGGTCCTCATACTTGTGAAAAACCATATTTTGATGAAACCGTCAAAAAATATGAGTATGAAAATGTGTGTGTGATATCCCAATAGCTTCAAATAAAATCTACAACTACTTGCCTACATTTTAGCACCAGAGAGAAAATAAAAATAGCAAATATCTCTCACATAGAAATACATTTCTTGAGTCTTGATATTGCTTTAGAGTTGATGAAGCTTCTTATTGCATATAGTTGTTCTTGATAAACATTGTTTCATCATTTTACCTCCACATCCTTTAGATATTGACGTTGTAGCTCATATTCCATCCAATCCTCCAAAAATGGTAGTAACTAGCTTGATATTTATATTATCTACAATATCACTCAATAAGCAATTAGTACCAATAATGGTGGTTGTAAATCATCATCAAAACATAAGGGCTAACAAGGCCAAGATTTGGCAAAAGATTAACCTTGCTCTGATACCATGTTAAAGGAGAGAGAGAGAGAGAGAGAGAGAGTCTTGAGGTAAATTTCCCTTAGATTAAGTATTAAATGTGTACACATATATATATACAAGTAGAGGAGGGTGAGATGTGCTCTCATAACCGTGCTGGGACTAAACTCACTATTAACACATTCAATAATATCAACAAACCAAAAGCAAAGCTTGAAATATGTAAATTTTCAAACAAGCAAACTTATAGAATTTGCGTTATATTGTTCTCGATGTATGTTTGATAACACGTGCAAGAAGCACGAATGCAAGATACTATAATGCTATACAAATGTGAAGTAAACAATTCTTTCCTAACTTTTAAGGATGCATGATCATGTAAATCGTATAGCAACTGTATCATTGATGCAAAGGGTTGATTAAACTACACTCAATTATGCTAGTTTCATTTTTTTTCCCGCCCATAAACTTTTAACCTTTTTAATTTTTTAAGTTTGTTCAAAGAGGCTCTCATAATTTACTACGTCTTTGTACTCTCAACTTTGTTGTTTGAATTGTCCATAGTGATAATGTTTAAACCATGTCCTTGTTTAGCCACTCTTTTTTAGTTTTTCATTAATGCGAGCTTCACTATTTTTATTTTAGTCACTGAGCATTTTCTCATTATTTCTTTGTACTTTGATTTTGCATTTATTTGAGTGGGAAAGCAAACAAAGGAGAACATGAGAATTTTGTTGGAAAATAATACGGGCACATCCCCAACCACAACCTCAACCATACCCCCTCTCATTTGCTACACTGCACCGGGTCCCACATGAGAGAAAACGGTAACTTAGACTTGGGTCCCCTACTATAAATCAAAACTAAAATCCAAATAAAAAACAATCCAAATCCAATCCAACTCAAATCAAATTGACCGAAATGTCATTTAAACTAAATCGACCTCCATATCGCTAAACTGGACTCCAAATTAAATCAAACCCCAAATCAAATTGATCTCCACCCAATTCAACACCCATCTCTATATGTCCAAGCTGGGGGTATACTCCATTTCTACTACTTGTAGGCATAAAAATTGTCTATAGATTGCAAAGAAGCTCCAAACTGACGAAAACGTTGATATCTCTCAAACCGGAGGGAATTTGGTGAAACGGACGGCGACAAACCAAACTTGAGTCTATTTGTTTGGCCCCGTCTCGTCGAGATAGGTGATTTTCATAAATAATTCGTCAAATTCTGACTTACGGTTTGAAAGTTATGAAATGTTCTTCGCAGCATGTTCTGAAGTCTGTCTGAACTAATCGAACCTCGCCTGAACTATTGGACTAAGCTTATAGGTTCCCGAAACACAGCTCGAGATAAAGAGAAGGTGATGAACGTCATCATTCGAGTCAAAGAAGATTATTCGATGCCAAAAGGAAACGACGGAACGCGCGCGAAACGACGGAACAAGACCAAACCGGGAAATCAAAAAATCCCAGTCACCTCGAAGTGACTCGGAAATCCCGAGTCACCTCAAGGTGACTTGAAACAGTGCCGA
Source organism: Asparagus kiusianus (assembly GCA_022839385.1). Lineage (NCBI taxonomy): Eukaryota > Viridiplantae > Streptophyta > Magnoliopsida > Asparagales > Asparagaceae > Asparagus > Asparagus kiusianus. Next base: position 546,474 of record BQKN01064980.1, on the reverse strand, counting down.
GTCACATTGAGGTGACTCGCATAGTGAAGTTACCAATGATGTGTTTTTAGATGATTTTCTCAGGATTCGTTTGATCTACTGCCTCCCAAACTGCCTAGGGATCATCCCTAAACATGGTTAAGCCGTTATTAACTGAAGAAAAGATCAAATCATGAATTCTTATCCGAAAATACGGTATCCGAAGCCTATAAATACACCCCTAGGACCCCTATGCACGGGGGATCTGAAATTTAGAGCTTAGAGACAAGGTGCTGACCCTGTGAGAGCAGACCTACGAATTTTAGAGAGAGAGTAGCGAGATCTTGGTGAATTTCCTCATAAAGAGGGAGATTTCGAGAGACTTGCAACATTCCGTGTAGACGGTAAAAATTACCGCGGCAGATTAGCGAACGAATTCGCCCGCAGATCAGGACCACCCTCTCTTAGGTGAAGAGCCTACTGTAGCCACGGAGTGGGTGCGCTGACACGCGAGCCCCACGTTGGCCGCACGCGCCAAATCACATAGGCTCGCCAGTGGAGCGAATCCGCCTTCATGAACCAAATCCGCTTGCAAGGGCTCAAATCCGCCCTCATGTGCCGAAGCCACTTGCAGAGGGCCACGTCTGCTTACGTGAGCCGAAGGCCGGGTTTCCAGGGACAAGCCTTCCCTGCTTCCCACGATGCGAGGGGAGGGAGCACAGTGTCCCAGGTTCGTCAGACGGCCGCCCGCGATTCAAGCGAACGAGACAGGCGCCGGACCGGCCTGCATACTCATAAATGCGGGTCACCTCACCCTTCAGAATGGAGAGCCGAAGCCGTCGGCGCGCAGCAAGCTATCTGGAGCCCACTCAGGCACGAGACGTCCATTCTCCCACCCCTATTCAGACATAGGGAGAAGAGAGGGAGCACAACGCCCCAGGACCGCCGGATGGTCACTCGGTAGCTCGCAGCACAAGTGAGCGGACAGTTGCCAGAGCCATCTGCGTCCACATAAATGCAGCTCACCTCGCTCCAAGCGAAAGGTCAGAGCAGCCGGCGCTCGAGGAGCTGGCCAGATCCACTCGAGTGTCTGGCAGTCGTTGTCACGAGTACGAGGAGGGGCTTTCCCACTTCTACACGACGTGACGCAACATGTAGCCCCACAAACAACCGCTTGTTGTACAGAGGGACAGTAGGATGTCTTTGAACAGTGTATGGTCACATCCCATAATTCAAGGAGCAGCCAAGCTGTCTCTCTCCCATTTAAGAGCTTCTTTCAGCAACCTTAGAGGGGATCGATCGGCAATCGAAAGATCAGATCAGAAAAAGAGATCACCAAGGGAGATCGACTGATCAATCAAGAGAGGAAGAGGCTTTCTGCATACCCTTGCATTACAGCGCCATCTCTTAGCTCCGAGCCCCGATCGCCGGTGAGCCAGAAGAGACGAACTCCTTCGCCCTGAGCTTCTACTGAGTACTGAAGCTCTCCAACAACCTCGGTCGAATCGTCCAAGGGAAGCAGACTCGGCACGAGCACCGAGCGAAGCATCCTGTAGCTACCTTAAAGTCCCCACGATTAAACAAAGAGGGCCTTCCCTCTGCTTCTGTTGTAATTCAGATTGATTTAGTTTGTAATAAGCTTTCTTATAAATACAAACAAAATCCCCCATTTTCGGGAAAATCAGAAATTTACACCTACATTCTGTTTGTTTCCTTAAGATCAGAATTCATTTTGATCTTAAGAAGAGTAGTAATCCCACTTTGTTGAGGTTATTTACTTCAGTCTTACTTCCTTTGTGAAACGAGATCAATTCGATCTAATTTTTAGCGGTCCACAGACTAATGTGTCCCTGGAACAGGCAAAGATCTCATGCAAGCAACGACCGATAAACGATCCTGCGTGCGTTTCTAGGAAGTCTTCATTTATTTTCATTCGTGTAAGAAAAGTCTTATAAAAAGGCTCCTTCTTTCGAATCTTGTAAATCGATAAACATTTGTAATGGATTCAGCAATGAAAAAGATTTATGACGCAAACACTATTGTGAGTTCTCTTTGATGATATGTTGACTCTTAATCGAAGGTGCCTTCTTGAGAGGGTAATTAACAATAGACTCTTGAGTATATTGGAAGTCATGGGTCCCTTAAAAAATAAAACTCTATCCTAAGGGTGAATTTATGGATCTAAATGATCTTTCTTAATTAGATGCTACGTCCCACATCCAAGTTAATGAAGACAATTTTGATCACACGATACTATAACTTGGTTATGCAATTGCAACTCTGCATTATTTACCGCCGACCACCGAGCCTGCATCAAAGTGGTATTCGAGGAGCGAGTTTCGACATTAACTAAGAATAATTCTTGGAAGTTGGAAGAAATAGACCAAAATCCCGATTAAACAAAAGGAACCCTTAATAAGCTTAAATTCGTAATAAGAAAAAAAGCTATATAACTACATTTACATATATATTTGAACATTTTCTAAATGAATGAGCACCTTGCTTCTCTTTGCACGAACTAATTATAACTGCTCAAGTTCAAGTAACGAACACTATGCACTTCAATTTGGAAACAACTGGTAGGATCCCATTCTTCGAAGTCTATGATAAAATTGAGCACATATTCGGAGGGAGGGAAACAGAGATTGCTCCTTCAAGCATCTGCACCACTTTCTTCATAGAAGGTCTCAGCCATGGTTCATCCTGTACACAAGAAATCGCCACCATCACGAGCCTCTCTAGCCTTGTTCCATCCTGTTAGGATTTGTGAAGCCTAACTATCAGACATGCCCTATACTTCAGAAGAGAAGAGGAACAAAGTTGGAACAGGAGGAACAGGTTCGACGACAACGAAGTTCAAGCAAAACGACGAAGGAGAGATTTTACAGGTTTACGGTCGACCGGCCATGGCGCGACGGTCGACCGCCGACGTGCACAGCTGGATGCACAGGCTGGAAGAGCATCGCGGTCGACCGCATGTGGCGATGCGGTCGACCGCCAAAAGTCAAGAGAGCAAGCCCAGACTGCAGTCAGAATCGCGGTCGACCGCACATGGCGCTGCGGTCGACCGTCCAAAGTCCAGAGACTTCGATCAGGAATAGGATTCGTCGCGGTCGACCGGACGTGGTGCTGCGGTCGACCGGAGTCGGGTTTTGGCCCAGTTTCGAATTTTGACCTGTTTTGTTCTGTTTCCTTTTTTACTTGTTAATCCCTTAAGTCTATAAAAGGGTTGATTAGGGCATGATGTATTAAGACGAAAAATAGTGAATTTTTCTCCTGCGGCGGCCGTGGACGTAGTTTCTTACATTGAGAAGCGAACCACGTAAATCTTGTGTGTTTGAGATTGTTTGATTTTCTCTTTCTCTCCTAAATCTCTATTTCCAAATCGCATCAGGGGGGTTGTGCATCCCCAACAAGTGGTATCAGAGCGACCAGGTTCGGTGCGAGCGATTTGAGGTCAGAGACAATGGGATCTGAGAAGGAAACATCCAAGATTGAGAAGTTTGATGGAACAAACTTCGGGTTCTGGAAGATGCAGATGGAAGACTACCTCTATCAGAAGGATTTATACCTACCATTGGGAGAGAAGCCGGCGGATATGAAAGATACGGATTGGAAGCTATTGGATCGAAAGGCCCTTGGAGCGATCAGGTTGACCTTGTCTAAATCAGTAGCGTTCAACATCAAGAATCAGAATTCGACGGCGGATCTCATGGCGGCGTTATCCAGTATGTATGAGCAGCCCTCTGCGGCGAATAAGGTACATCTCATTAAAAAGTTGTTTAATTTGAGGATGTCCGAGAGCCAGAAATTCAAGGAACACCTGAACGAGTTTAACGAGATCACGGATCAATTAAACTCGGTCAATATTCAGTTTGACGATGAAATCCAAGCCCTCTTGATACTTGGTCAATTACCCGATAGTTGGAAGGGTACCGTTATCTCGATTAGCGGATCATGCGGCAAATCCAAACTGAAGTTTTCAGAGGTGGTGGACATGATTATGACTGAGGAGCTTAGAAGGCAAGAGGAAGGGATTTCTAATTCAGGGTCGGCGTTGAATCTTGAGAGCAGAGGAAGAAACAGAAACAGAAACAGAGGAAATAGTCGCGGAAGACCTAACTCGAGGAACGGAAGGTCAAAGTCCAGGAACCGCAAGGGCAAGAAGGAGATCGATTGCTGGAATTGTGGAAAGTTTGGCCACTATGAAAATCAGTGCCGAGAACCCAAGAAAGATAAGGATAACAAGACTAAAGCGAACGTGGCCTCAGGAGAATCAGATAATGCCCTGATCTGTTCATTGGAGAGCAAGACTGAATCGTGGGTGCTGGATTCAGGAGCTTCGTTTCATGCTACCTCAAATAGAGATTTATTTGAGAACTATGTTTTAGGAAACCTAGGAAAAGTCTATCTTGGTGATGATCAGCCTTGTGATATTGTTGGCAAAGGAGTCGTGCAAATCATGCTCAATGGGTCTACATGGAAGCTGAGTGATGTGAGACATGTTCCTAGCTTGAGGAAAAATCTGATTTCCATAGGACAATTGGCGAAAGAGGGATACGTATCAATCTTTGCATGTGATACATGGAAGGTTACCAAGGGATCCATGGTTGTTGCCCGTGGTATGAAAACAGGATCTCTCTACATGACGATAGATGCACGAGGTTCCATTGCAGTGGCTGAAAGTAATGAAGACCCAAATTTATGGCACCAGAGGCTAGGTCACATGAGTAGCAAAGGCCTAAAGGTTATGCAATCAAACGGGAAGTTACCAGGACTGAGATCGGCTGACATAGACTTATGTGAAAGCTGCATTCTTGGGAAACAAAAGAGAATAAGCTTCAAGAGGGTTGGCAGAACTCCTAAAGAAGAGAAGCTTGAGTTAGTTCACACAGATGTGTGGGGCCCAGCATCAGTTCCATCCACCGGCGGAAGGTTATATTTCGTGACCTTTATAGATGATCACTCGAGGAAGACTTGGGTCTATTTCATGAAACACAAATCAGAAGTGTTTGAAGTCTTCAAGAGATGGAAGGCTATGGTTGAGAACGAGACCGGTTTGAAGATCAAGAAGCTTCGTTCTGACAACGGCGGCGAGTATGAAGACTTAGAGTTCAAGAAATTCTGTTATGACAGCGGCATTAGATTAGAGAGGACAGTGCCAGGTACACCCCAGCAGAATGGCGTAGCAGAACGAATGAACAGAACCTTGACTGAGAGAGCCAGAAGTATGCGGTTACAAGCAGGTTTTCCAAAGTAATTCTGGGCAGAAGCAGTCAACACAGCTGCTTACTTGATCAACCGGGGACTATCAGTGCCTTTGGAGCACAAAATACCTAAAGAAGTATGCAGTGGAAAGCAGGTAAATCTTTCTCACCTGAGAGTATTTGGATGTGTTTCATATGTACATCTGAGTGATCATGTAAGAAACAAACTTGATTCTAAGTCCTTAAAATGTTTCTTTGTTGGCTATGACGGCGATGAGTTTGGCTACAAGTTCTGGGATGAGCAGAACAAGAAAATCATCAGAAGCAGGGATGTGGTCTTTAACGAATCAGTCCTCTACAAAGACCGTGATGCAGTTCAGCCCACTAACTCGATACACAGTGATCCCGCATACTTCGAGTGAGATGATGCCTCAGATGGAGGCAATCCCGAAGCTAGTTCTGATGAAGAAGAAGAGTTGATGGATGAGACCACTTCAGAGGGGGCAGATGAAGATGGAGAGCATGTTTCGCCCGTTAGAGAGTTGAGGCGATCAGCTAGAGTCCCCAAGCCCAATCCTAAGTATCCATCACTACAGCCAAGAGCTCATCTCAACTACCTACTATTGAGTGACGGTGGAGAGCCAGAAAGTTATGATGAAGCCCTTCGAGTGGATGATGTGAGCAAGTGGGAGCTCGCCATGAAAGATGAAATAAAATCCTTGGACACCAACAAGACATGGGAACTTGCGAAGTTACCAACGGGGAAAAAGGCCTTGAGCAATAAGTGGGTGTACAGAATCAAAGAGCAACATGATGGTTCCAAGAGATACAAGGCCAGATTGGTGGTTAAAGGATTTCAGCAGAGAGAAGGAGTTGATTACACAGAGATCTTCTCCCCAGTGGTCAAACTGACTACCATCAGAACAGTCCTGAGTATTGTTGCAGCTGAAGATCTACATCTCGAGCAGCTAGATGTAAAGACAGCTTTCCTCCACGGTGATCTAGAGGAAGAGATATATAAGCA